>JAOVVF010000014.1:7357556-7367994 GCA_028565595.1 Duopalatinus emarginatus
TTTACTGGAGTAATATTTTACCTTGGGTATCTGTACTTTTACTCAACTACATGATTTGGGTACTTCGTCCACCTCTGCTGTGGATCCCACTTAGGGGCAAGATCTGAGACAATCCACCTACTGGCATGTTATTGGGACGTGGGAGAAAAGCACAGACCCAGGCATAACTCACATAGACACATGAAAAAGAAAAGGCAAACGCCCACAGTAATCCAAGTTCAGGATCAAATTGGCAACCCTGGAACTTTGCAGCAGCAAGACTACCCACTGCACCACAGTGTCACCCAGTACAAAACTGTGCTACTCTAATTTTTAAAATGCACAATTTAATGTGCATGTTAGTCAAACTCCTCTCTTACTGCAGAATCATAAATATGGCCCTGCTGGCCATCATTCATGATTGGAACTTCAAAGGCCTCTCTTATAAAAGGATCTTTCAAATCCTTTCCCAGTCCAGGCCCCAAACCTAATGTTATCAGTCTACTGTTTAATGTCTGATTATGAACACTTAACAACTGTTGGCTAGGTAGGATAGACAACTCTAATGTGTATGATGTGTATAATCTTCTTAGCAGCCATGTCCTCAGCAGCATGAGGCTGTGCAGTAGTGTGTGATATCTTTAAGTCACTGACCTGAAACACAAAATGGGAGATTAGAGACTGAGGACAGCCACCTAACCCATTGCTTATGGGGGCAGCCATGGCCTATTGGTTAAGGAACCAGTGTGTGAACAGAAGGTCCCGGGTTCGGTCCCTGCACCAGGCAAGACACAACTGAGGTGCCCTTAAGCAGGGCAATTAACTCCCCCAACCGTTCCCTGGCCGCTGTGGTTTGTGCCCCCCCCCACTCTGGGCAAGTGTGTTCACTGCCCCCTTGTGTTAACTAGTGTGTGTGTGTTTCACTGCACATATAGGTTAAATATGGAGGTCACATTCCTCTGTATAAAAACTAAATCAATATGCAAACAAATAAAAAATCTTTAGAATTTATTTATTTTGGGCCTGTCAATTTGATTTGATGATTTAAAGCCTCACAGTCTTACATAATATATAATTTTATATAAAATATGCCTTATCAATTAATATATTACCAATAAACCGCTATACAGGTGGCATGGTGGTGCCACAGGCAGTGTGTGTGCTACACAGCTCCATAGTTCTGGGGTTGTGGGTTTGGTCTTCACTCTGATCTCTGTCTGTGGGTTTTCGCTGGCTGCTCCAGTTTCCTGCCACCTCCTAAAAACATACATGGTAGGTGAATTAGATAAATTGCCCCTAGATGTGCGTTTGAGTGAATGGGTGTGGTGTGAGTGTACGTGGTAGCCTGCAATGGATTTGGTGCCCTGTCTGGGAATATTCCTGCCTTGCACCCAGTGATTCCAGGTGGGTTCTGGACAAACCGTGACCCTGACAGACTAAGCAGATAAGATAATGTCTAACTGAATGACTAAACTGCTGTGCGTTGTTGAATTATTTTTTAATTTTTTAAATGTAATGTATTATTATTAGGTATACAGTATATTCAGTATTATAATATATTTTGACTGCAATATTTTACTGCTTTCTGGCTAAAGCTTGTGTTTACTTGCTTCTCAGCCCACACCTGTTATGAACATTGATACTGGACATTTGGTGCTACTTTTCTTTCTATTTCTGCCTCCTCCTCAAACAGCTATGTGATTGGTTTGCATGTGTCTGCTTTGGATAAACCTTTCTTTCAAATGAATGAATATTATATAAATGTACCAATATACACATATAGCTGGAAGGCAATTTTGCACTGTTGGCTAGACAATATAATAATTAACCACCTCCACTGAAACCTTAGAAAATATATTACTGTGCTGAAATATATATCATTAAACATTAATAATAGAACATTCTTTCTGCCCACTGTAAATCTCAGTATGGATGACTCATGGGACACATCATGTCCTGAATATTATCTACTGATGGTGGGGGTTATTAGTGAGAATCGAAAATCACACAGCTATAATTTTTATGGTTTGTGGTGGACAAGCATGCAAATACTTCTGTGGTAAATGCTATTTGAAGTAATCTTATCCGCCTTTTTCCTTTGGAACCTTCTTAATTGTCCTGAATGTCAAGCCCCTGTCAGATATTTATAGCATTTCACTTCACATCTCCTAACCCGCAGAGTCAGATAGAAATACCTGGATAGTCTAGGTTATTAATGTGCATGCACTTTATTCATTTATTTATTTATTTATTTGTACTTTCATCAGCATAGAGGCTGACGTGTGGGAGTTCCACAGAGATGGCACTTTACTTGCTCTCTACGGTTCATGAGTAATGTGTAAAAGTCATTACTTCAACCTTGATTCGGATTCGGCAAACAAACTAACCATGTGTTCAGACTAGCAGCAACGTGCCATGACAACATACCCTAAAGCCAGATAATGAATTTTGGTGAGTGCCAGTAGAAGTAAGTGGTGGTGCTATATACACTAATACACAGGCATTTCCGGACTGTATTTTTATTTATTCTGGGAAGACATCTTACTTCTGTACATTGTATGTCTTCTTTTACATTCTCTGTAACTACTTTGTATGCATATTATCATTTGCGTTGATATAACAATATCCAGTAAAGCTATGGCAAACAGCAGTGGTAGAGAGATAGCAACATCCACTAACAAGCATAGAGAAAATTCGGCAACAACAAAAAACTATTTGCTACCAGTATCAAGTCACGCAGATTTTTTTAAATGTCATTTTAACCATATACAGTGGTGTACAGTACATGAAGAAACAGCGTTCCTCCAGGTCCAAGGTGATGCACAGAACAACAAAATACACAATACAACGTAAAGTGCACATGTGCAAAAGCATGTGCAATGACGCAAGGCGATTTATAATAAATACGTGAGACAATACAATAAATACAGAAGACAACATACAATACAATAAACACTAAACAATAAATAAAGAGACGGGACCGTGTATTTAGCCCACTGGTAATGGGAGCAGTAAGGTGCAGTTATGTTATGTTATGTTAATTCTGGTATAAGTGTAAACATCTCTACAAAAATGTGAGAAAATAATTTTCACTCCTTCTCATCACCATCTGTTACATGTCTATTTAAAAAAGAGTTTTAACTTTCTTCTGTCAATGTGTTCTATGTGTGCTACATTTTGCCTGGTATTTGGACAAACAGTCATAAGATTAACCATAGGGTTAGGTTCATTAATAGCAAAGGTACATTTTCCAAAAATATATAATTTGTGTTAAATTGTACAAAATTAAACCCACTTGTTTAAAATTTATTATAATATCAGATTTTCTTGTTCTTATGTTGGTGCGCAAACTTTATTTCATACTTAACTACCAGTTCACAGCATTTATACTATAGCACATAGCTGTTAACCCAGGAGTGACTGGACCTGATTCAGATCAGCTGTTCATGGATGGGTTTAACATGTTAAAGCAGAATCATCAGCAAACTGTGCTGAGAAATATAGGTACCTTACTAATTAAACCTGCAGTACAAAGTAAGTGTATCGTTTTGTTAATTTTGCTAATGTTCGGCAATAAACCGGGATATCTGACCATGCACTGTTTATAAAAACATGCGGTGTAGTTTGTCTTTCTATCCAAGCAATAAACAGGTATCTATCGAAATGTGCATTACATTCACTTTACCAGCCACAGAGACTTTGACTGTCACACTTGCTTCTTATTTTTCCAGCAAAACCCAGGAGTCTTTATCATATTTTATAGGCATTTTTATATTTATTTATTTGTCTTACAAGTAGTCTCTTACATAATATGCTGCTTTCCCTACTGCCATATGACAATAAATGTATATAATCAGTTTTTGTAACAACCTGCTATCTCCTGGGAAGGCGTTTTCCAAGATGCATGGCTGTGGGGATTTGTCCAATCTGCCACAAGAGCATCACTAAAGTCAACTGCTTATGTCAGACGAGAAGGTCTGGTGTGCAGTTGGCGTTCCTGTTCCTTCCTAAAGTGTTCACTCTGGCTGAGGTTAGGGCTTCTCCTACATCTTGGCAAACTGTGTCTTCCTGGACATAAGGGTACTGAAAACACATTGGTTTATAATTCACTGCAGCCTCTGAAGTTAGTATTCTGTTAACTGGAACAAACAATATGTGACCTTAGTATTCATCTGTACACACATCTTATTGAACTGTAAACAAAGCTGGTGCCTATATAAAGAAGTTAAATTATTTATTCATTATCTAAGCCACTTATCCTACTACTGGGACATGTTGGAGCCTATTTCAGTACTCTTTGGTTAGAAAGCAATGAGCTGGACAGTAAAGCCTGGACTAGTACTTTGCAGGACAGACATACAGACAAACACAACCTCACACCTAGGGGCCATGTAGTATCTCCAGTTCACCTGACTGCATGTCTTTGTACTGTGGGAAGACAGACAGTTCTGCCTGTTCACCCATGTAGAGAGGTTTTTTGCAGCTAAACTGATGCTTTGTGAATTTGTGTCACTTAGGTTTGTTTAGTACACTGGATTTGTCACAGTTTGTTCTGGCTAGCTATCACCTTTGACCCTACATAGGAAGGTCCTTATTCAGTAAGGAGAGCTGCTTAAATCGAGGCACCCTGTTTTTCCGCTGTATTACTTCCTGGTGCAAGCATTCATGTTTTTGCTTCTTGTCTCTTGAACTTCTAGACTTGCATCTGTTTCAGTGTGAAGGGAGCAATCTGAGAATATTTTATGTGGATGTTTATACTGTATTTTATAGCATCATATAGCCATATGTCCATAACAGGGTTGACGGATGAACCTGAAAAAACATTAACAGTTTTACATTTATTTTAATTGTTTAACAAGATGAGATGGCACGGTTGGTTTCTATGAATTAATTCATAATTTATGCTTTGTGAAATGTAGACAGACTTACGTAATGTAATGGATATGAAATGAATCTTTGACACTGAGTGACATCCCAGCTCTACACTATTCTGTGCATGTCCTCCCTGATCAGTGTTTGTTCCTGTTTGTCATCATTAGCCTCATTTTGTCCTATTAGTCTGTGTTTTTATTCCACAGTTTGCTGCAGTTCGTTCTGACTGTACCTTCTTTTTTCTTTTCTTTTCTTTTCTTTTCTTTTCTTTTCTTTTCTTTTCTTTTCTTTTCTTTTCTTTTTTCTTTTCTTTTCTCTCTAACTCAGGACTCTATGTAGATCTAGTTATCACTTGTTATAACCCCAGCTGCTCTTTATGATTTATGATAATAGATTACTCTTCCTTGTCTTTCCATCCCAGCTCTGACTGTCAATCATAATTTAGGAATAGGTTATGATAAACAGACTCAGTGATTAGGTCTTGCCTCTGGGTTCCAGTTATTATGTTTATTAAAAAAATAATAATAATAAATAATAATGCAGGGAAGGACATATTTTCTCCAAATATGACACTGGGATAATTTGAAACCCATCACAGAGATTTGTATAATAGGTATCACAGATGCCTCCCCATCTGTAGGCTTTTATTTAACCTTCTATAAACAGCACAAACATCCTGTATGCATTTTATCTCACCATTTTGTCATGATCTGGCTAAAACAATGGCATTTTAATAGTCGTATCAATGGCATACAAAGGGCCAGTCTCATATGCTGACTTCTTTTTTCTGGATCACTTGCTGCAAAATTATATGCATTTAATAGCATAGCCATACTTCATTCAGGCAATTGGGTGAATTAATAAGGTATCATTAAGTCAGGAATTTAACAGCCATCTGTTCCTGTAGCAGGTGTGAGTGTGGCTTATTTAAAAACAAAAGAATTTAAAAGCCTTAAGTTATGTTTCTAGTAGCATGTGATAAGTTGCTTTGGTCAATTGTAGTCCTGCACTTTCCACTGTTAACTGTGTTACTTTCTGGTCCTTTGCTCTGATGCTGTCATAGCTAGTCCTGCCAGAGTCCCTGCTTGCTGTCAGCACAACATACATTTTCTGTAACCATTACATAAAAAGAGCATACCTAATATAAATATATAAAAAATATAGGCATAAAATTTGTATAAATGTAAAATGCGGATTTTGTATCTCTGTAAATGCTGCTTTGAGAAAATGTCCATTGTTTAAAGCCTTATACAAATTGAGAACTGAATTGAAAGTAGGTACTAAACCACACTCATAGGACCAAGCATCATATATTCACAATGTGTTCTTCTGAAATAGAAAAGAATTTCACTGCTTTAGAACTGGGATGTTCTTGCTATATTTAAAAATCAACTATAGCATTAACAATATGCATATATACATGATGGATTTTATATATATATATATATATATATGACAGCTCACTTAATATTTCTCTAAAAAAATTTTTTGTCAATATTGGTTACCTATATTACTTTCTTAAATATTTGTACATAGCAGGGTTGACAGTGTAACAGGGTTGACAGTGTTGGGTTATGTGGCCTTAAATGTCAATGAAGACTATTCATTTTCATTTTAGCTTATTCTACTGTAACATATTAAAGGTTCTGACAGACAGACACTTTTTTATCATGCAATCAACTTTCACAATTTAGAAATTGTAAAGAAGCAACTAACTGTATAACAGTAAATGTTCAGTGTGTAGACATTTCATTTAAAATTCACATTAAAAATTAAATTATTTTAAACTAAGCAATTGTAACTATTTAAAACATTTGTAACATTTTAAAATGTATGATGTTATCAAATAAAACATTATATGAAATTTACATTTTAAAAATTAATTAATAAAATGTATTTTAAAAAATTATAATGACAAATATACATATTTAGGTCTTTAGTGCTGTTTTATAACAGGTAACGATAACAGGATTGACAACTGGCATGCTAAATCTGCAATAACTAGCAATGTGATGAAGCACATAGTTAGGCTACTAATTTAATCAACACAGATTTTAAAAACATTTTCATATATATTTGATTTTTAAAAATATTTTACTATTTACTATTTTACTATTTTACTATTTAAGCAATTTAAGTTACGTTGTAAGTAAGTTTACAAATTCTGTTTGTCCCCATGTGTCAAGTGTACAAAAACATGCTTTAAACCTGACTGAAAAGGAGCTGGCTTACCATTCCTTACATGCTATTCTTCTTTGTAATAAAATGAAGTCACTTCCTTAAATTCAACAGAATACAATTTCCTGGGGTCTTTTCCCTCATTGTAACACGGTTGACAGAAAGTTAAGAATAGGTATAAAATTGTAAAATTCTTTGTAAAATGTTTCCACTATTTATGCATTAAATATATACCATTTTATTGATTTTTTATGTTTAAAAAAGAAAAGAAAATGCCAAATATGGAGTCTTTTTTTCGACAAATAATGTGTAGAAAATAATTATGCAGTTGGTTTTATGTATTTGTAAACTATGTGCATTTTATTCACTATAATGTTAATAGGTCAGATATGGTCCTTAAACGCAAAAATTACCCACATATATACATTAAGCTTGTAAATATGGAGTACTGTGTACAGTGTTACAGTGCTGTAAACAATATTCCACTTATGAATATCATTGCCTGACCAGAAATCATCTATAAGTGCTATATAAAAGCATGTGTTTTTTCTTCCCACCTCAGCTGTAGCCTGAGTGCCAGTTCCTCCACATCTATTTATTATTGCAAATCAATGCAGCATCTTTACAGCCACTTCAATAAATGCACAAAGTTCCTGAGTTTCAATTCATTTGTTTTATATGACCTGTGCTTTATAGGAAAGGATTTGTGCTGTTTGGTTTAATGTAGTGTTTTATGCTGTTGCTCTAAAATTGTAGACATGGCATAATAAAGTAAGACAAATTTATAAACCGTGCGCAGCCTCACCATGTTTCAAATTCAGGCATAAGAAATCAAAATCTAATTGTTGAATAAGTGGGCGGTATGAAAGCAAATACCTCTATATGCTTAAAAACATTCACACTGATTAGGAACCTTTCTAACAGCAAACATGCAAGCTATAACAACAGCTTATACTGTAAGTATATGCATATAACAGTTTACTTGTCAAAACTAGACTGTTTATCAAAAGGTATTATTCTGTAACTGTTTCTGTGCTACAATGTTCCAAAAACCTAGTATTTTTCAAATGCATCAGAAACGCTGATACAGGCAGTATATGGATAATATGTGTATCAGTCTCCAATCCTGTAAAACTGCACCAGTGTAGAGCCACGTTTCTTAAAGTTAGGTTAACATACTTTATCCTGGTGGTGGTTCTGAAGCCTATTCGGTGGAAACACTGTATACAAGACAGAAATACAACCTGAATGGATGACAGCCAATCACAAGGCACCTTGCACACACATTCGCACCTTTATTTCTACACATAGGTGCAAGTTAAGGTAACCAATCCATGTACTGGCATATTTTTGAAGAAAATAGGAGAACCACCTACAGAAACAACTACAAAACCACCACAATTTCTGCAATAACCCAAGCTCAGGGTCAAACTACTAGTGCTGAAGCTATTTGCACCAGCTCTGCACCTCCAGATAAAAAAATGATCACCAGGGCTTCTAAATGTTATTACTATCGTTAATATTATTATGATGCTACACTGTGTTGATGGTTATCGTAAACCAAATTTTCTGGTCACATAAATTTTATGGCTTCATGTCAATTTCATTTAATTACAATTCTAAGGAAACTACTAAAAGTATTTTTGTATATTTTATGTATTATACATGTAAGCTTAAGATACTAACCTGTATAGTGACGCCACATTCATGAAGCCTTTTACATAAAATGTCAATCTGCTAAGATTACATACTCTTTAGAAGAAGGAATAATAAATGAAAATAATGCAATAAAGACCTTTGTGTCATCTCATGAGGTCTGGCATAAGATCATGAAAAATTCAGTACTGCATTGATTTATAAAAAAAACCCTAGAAATCAGTTAAGACTGAAAGGAAACTTTTTTTAACTCAGTGCTTGTGCATTTTCTAGTTTCTAATTTAAACCTAAAAACTTCATCAGCTAGGTTGATTTACATTCACCAGAGTGCATACAATGTGTCTGTTATATATGAGACCATTTTTTGTTGTAAGATACATAGCAGAGATCGGGAGAGGAAGATAGGAATTATATTGTGTGTCAAGTCTGAACATCGCATTAGGTCTTCGGATGGTCCGTCTCACCTTAGGTGATTAATTTATGTATTATACATGTAAGCTTAAGATACTAACCTGTATAGTGACACCACATTCATAAAGCCTTTTACATAAAATGTCAATCTGCTAACTTTACCTACTCTGTAGAAGCAAGAATAATAAATGATAATAATTGCTATAAAGACCTTTGTGTCATCTTATGACGTCTGGCATAAGACCATGAAAAATTTAGTACTGCATTGATAATTCTAATAACCTTAGAAATCAGTTAAGACTGAGAGGAAACTTTTTTGTGTGTGTGCTCTGTTCTTGTGCATTTTCTAGTTTCTAATTTATACCTTAAAAACTTCATCAGCTAGGTTGATTCACATTCACTATACAGCAAACTTACGCACCGATCAATACATCCTTATTGGTTAAGTGATGTCTACTGCAGTTTACAAAGCAGGGTATATTTTTATGTCATGAGATTGTTGCAAACTTGCATGATAATAATTCAGCAAGCACTAGTCTCTGTGAAAAAGGCAATGAGATGCATTTATCCCTATTTTCTAACCTTGCCGCTGATATAATTTTGACCTGGAGGGATGAACTGACATTTGGGTTTTCATAATTTCTAATGACAGCACATGGTGATTCAGCAGTTCGGAAAAGAAGCTTAAAGCTTCTATGCACATCCAAGACAGACACTGAATTCACACCCTAGTGCAGCAGTGCAGACACAAGTATAAATACACAACTTTTGCAGACACGTGCAGTGGAACACATGCACAAGTGAACACAATACACTAGAGCAGCCCCTATCCATGGCACCCAGCCTTCCCCATCATGTTACAGCCTTAACAACTAATCCTGTGACGTCCACACAAATACACATAATTAGAAAAATAATTACAAAATATTAGGAAAAATTGTCTGATAATATCAAATGTGTATAAGTGTGCAAAAGAATGCCATCCTGTGCATGTATGCAGGGGTCCGTGTGTTGAAAAATGCAGTGATGATGCAGAACCAATTCAAATGTTCACAGCAGTCTTGTTGCCAGTGAAGGTGTCACAGATTTGATGTGTGTAAGAGAAGGGTGTATGAGAGTCTGTGTGTGGCTTGTGTTCAATCCATGCAATTAAGGCTCATGCATAAAATGGGGTTGCATAAACAGTCTGCATGAAAGAATATATACAGTACTGTGCAAAAGTCTTAGGCACCCTATATGGTGTTTCATATAAATGTTGTTGTAGACATTTATTTTATGAATTCTGCATTTTTGAGTACAAAAACATTTTAGATTATAAATCCAAAGATTATAAATAATAATA
>JAOVVF010000014.1:7374825-7387606 GCA_028565595.1 Duopalatinus emarginatus
ATGATTTGTACTGACTCAATAATGCAGAACTCATAAAATAAATGTCTATAACAAAAGTTGTACTAAACACAGTATAGGGTGCCTAAGACTTTTGCATTGTTATTGTTTGAGAACGTTTGACAAAATTTTATTTACTTTTTACTTTTATATTTGACTGGAGTTACTCAACATGGTAACTAAATGTCACCATGTCTATTTACACATGATTAAACTAAAACGTGACAATTTCAGGACTATGATTAAGCTAGGATTAAGCAATAGAAATGTTTTTTACTCATTGATGATATACTTATGATGACCTCAAAATAACAAATCCATAAAAATTTACACAGCTTATATTGTACACAAAGTTAAAAGGTTAAAATCAGTGTTGGGAATGTGATTAACATTTGCACAGCTCTGAAAAGCCTATAACTATTTGTATGAGCCTAAAAGAAATCCAACTTCACACCCTTATTCATTTAAATTTCCTTATGAAATTATGAGGTGAGACAGTAATAGTAGTATATTTTTCCAATATAATGTTCAATAACGTAAATAATATAGAGAATACAGAGAAGCTCTGATGTGAAGAAATACATTCAGGCTCCTTCTACATAGGATACTTTAATTGAAAAGCCTTCTAAGAGTAATAGAGTTCACAGACCTCTGCATCCCACAGAAATTCATGATCTCCTATTTTTATCCCACTGCTTTTGCTGTACAACCTTTTCCCTGAGCTTGGTGTCTGCAGACATCACTGATTTTAATTTGAATATTTCCTGGAAGAAATATCTGGGGAATGGGAAACGCTAAACTCTGCAGTTTAGTTCTAGTTTTTCATGCTTTGAATGAGGGAGAATGAGGGCAGACTTCTGAAGAACAGAAGTAAAAGTAAATAAATACAATACAAATACAATAAGAAAAAATAAGAAAAAATGCAATTTTTTTTTAAATGCTAAAATTCCTGTATGTGTGCCTTGTTTTTATTCTTTTATTCTGTTATTATTCTGGTGTTTTTTCTTACTAAAATAAATTGTTTAAAATGAGTCCTGGCCTTTGTTACTTTTTGGCCTTGTTTTGGTATCTGACATTGATGATCACATAGTATAAGCAGCCAATTCAACAAAGACTGTAATAAATGCTGATAATTATATGCCATAGGGAAACAGTCATAACAGTCATAATCAAGTCAGACTGTAATCAGAGAGGAACAACTATCACACTAAGCACAGATCTTTACATCTCTTAATAAAAAGACCATGAATAAATCAGTGGTCATTTCCCAACTGGTTTAAATGTCCCAAGCTTGGTGGCATAAAGGGATAATGATGAGGCTTGTTTCTAAATTCCATGAGTGACTTGAGTGGATGTTGCTGATAATAAAAGTGATATTTGCCATTATATAATAATATATTTAATTTTATATATTGTCATGTGAAAAAATATACCCTCTTTATCCTCTCATCTGGTCTTTGGCAGGTTTAAAAATTAGGTTGATACAACATCAGCTAACAACAACACTTGACAAGTTACACCATGTCATTATTTATCCAAAACTAGACCAAGTGTGAAAAATTAAGTACACCCTTACTGCATAAGAGGGTAAGTAGCAGCCAGGCACTGCTAATCAAATGCCCTTGATTAATTTATCATCAGTGAGTGTGGTCACCACTATAAAAGCAGAGGTTTTCATAGTTTCCTGGTATGGAGCATTCAGGTATGTGTTAACACAATGCCAAGTGATCAGCAATGATCTCTGAAGCAATTGTTGCTGCTGGTAATGGTTATAAGGCCATTTCCAAATGATTTTGAAAAATTTAAGTTGAGAACATTCCTCTTCCTAGAGGTAGCCTTAAAGCATATTCATCCCATAATCAGACCATGAAATACTCAGAGAAATTGCAAACAAGCTAAGAGCTACATCTCAGACTCTACAAACACCAGTTAGCATGTAAAATGTTTAAGTTTATGACTAAACAATTACGGCTTGTTTGAAAAGGCTGCGAAGGGAAAGCCTCTTCTTTCTAACAGGCTGCATCTGAACAAACTACAAGACTTCTGGAGCAATGTACTTTGGACAGATGAGACCAATAATGGACGTCTTTCATTTGCAGTGCCATGTTTGGCAAAAAACAAACAATGATAATCAGCACAAACACCACACACCAAGTGGTGGAGGGGTGATGATTTGGAATTGTTTTGCAGCAATTAACAATAAAATGGTGGAATGTGTTGCATGTTTTTATCTGAGGCTGTATTTACCAGATTTTAAGACCTGCTAAAGACCAGATGTTTTTTATTATGGCCTTATATATAAAACCTTTACTTTTAAATGTGTACTTTGTTTTTCACATGAGTGTATATTATATATAAAAGACAGGCACTGTGTCTTTTTTTATTTTATTTTTTTCACATTTAAGGGTAGCTAGCTTCAAATGCTTGAACTACTTGATACTGAGATACAAAAGGGAAACACAACATTATTAAGTACAAAATGACAAAATTAATGTTTTGAATGTTAAACATTTTCCCAGTCTGCCAAATAATTTCCACTCCATTTGTTTTACGATTTGAATGGTTAAAACTGTTACTCATATTTAGCCCTAATTGTTTTCAAGATTTATTTATTAATGCTTTTCCACTGTGGGTACTGTTCTCTGATATGTTATTCTCTATGAATACATTTCCAAGAGAGGAAGAAGCTAATGCCAGACATACACTAATCTGAAAGCATTGTTGAAGCTCATTCATATGCACTGCAAAGAATGAATGCCATAAACTTACTCCCTCATCTCACCACCACTAAGCGACTATTGTAGAGTGCTTTTGAGATAATAAATATTATAATCCAATGCTTCCCTGGGGGGTTAAGGGAGGTGTGAGCCTTGTTTAATTTCACCCCAGAGCTGAATTCTAATCTATTTGAGTTGCAGTGTGAGTGCCACCATTTTATCCTGTGTACTCCTGAAAAGAAGCAATTTTTTTTCTCACTGGTTTAGTTAATATAAGAAGATCCATTTCTGGGATATTTACACGCTTTATCCAGTTCTTTATGAGTGACAAGCAAACACAATAGAGAGAACATAGATGTCTGGTTTCATTGTGCTCAACACCTAATTTGACAGTTAGAAAATACTATCATTTCACTAGAGTTAATTAACACAAGATCCTGTATGTTTGAGAGACTTATCAGATTAATTTCTTAGTATCAATAGGACTGAGCTTACTGAAGTGTGTTGTGCTGTATTGGTCTAGGATCAACTTGTTAGTATTTTTCAATATTCATTGATCAGTCACAATATTAAAACCACCAAACCCAATAGCAGAGTACATGAATAACAGATTATCTCACTACAATAGCATCTGTCAAGAGTGCCCTTATAATGACACAACAGTCAGTTTTAAAAGTTAAAAATGGGCAAGTGTAAGAATTTGAGCAACAAAGGCTAAATCATGATGGTTAGATGTCAGATAATATCCAAAACGTCTTATGGGGTGTTTCTGGTATGTAGCGGTTATTACTAACCAAAATGGGTCTAGGAAAGACAATCAGAGGACCACTGACAGGGTCATGGACGTTCAAGGCTCACCGATGCATGCAGGGATGAAAGTTAGATTGTCTTATCGAACCTAAAGAAGGTCCATAATCGGATCTGTTTGTCTCAGAAATAACAGCATACCTTCAGAGGTCTTGTGAAGTTGATACATTGACACCTCAAAGCTTTTCATTTTATGGCTGATCTGGATGTATAGGAATAACAAGGATCAACTTCGAATCACATTAACAAAAACATATCATATAACAAATTATATTCTGGTGATTTTGATCACATGAGAAATGTGAAAATCTTTTACACTCTTTTACACAGTATAAACATTTTCTTATCATTTATCCTTTTTTCCCCACTGCAGCATATGTAAAACATGCACATCATGAATTTTGAAAGCATCCTAAATAACAGTAAATATCAATTAATTTAATAACTGACATAAAATATGACAGCTGGCAGTAACACTAAGTACACATAGTAGCACTATAACACAAGGCAATCTTGGGTCTGTGGAACATCAACAGCAGTAACATGCCACAAGCACACCCTTGGAATGTGCTCATTTGAATAACTTCAGATTTGAGCATCGATTCACAGCACATGTAATGTAAACTTTGCATGAAATTTGTTGTGTGAATGTAACCGAGCTTGTGTTGCTTGAATCACATATTTGTGTGGTGAGTATGTAGCTAAATAAAGATAGATGAGGTAGCCTGGGCATCTGCGTCACCTCATTACTCTTATGGCTTTCACATTATTCCAGTGTCACATTCATGCTGAAAAATCAGCCTGTGCATCACTTACCTTAGAGTTCTACGTCTTCACTATTTTTCACCACCAGGGAATGATCAGCATGACGAATATCATCTTTCCTCTTCAAGCTCCCATTGTGTTCCAGAGGAAATCAGTCTTCTGAAGTTAAACGTCTCTTGGCTTGTTAAAAAAAACAAAAGACAGAAAAAGTCAGCAGGTCCTGCCTTCACACAGATACTGAAATACTGAAAATACACAGGCATGTTCTCTGTCTCTGTGTGGCTTCACAACAGGTACTTATTAAGGCATTATTAGATGTGACAAGCAGAATAAAACACACAGACACAAGGTACTGACAGGAGCAACAAAAACCCAGTGGAAGTATTGCTTGGGTGTCCTCAGTGGTCAGATAGATGTCTCTATCGACTGTTGTGGGGGACATTTCTCTATCATACATCCAAATACAATATCAGTAGACAGATACAGTACCTGATTCCTAATAACTCAATTCTATGTGCACACCTTCCAAAGTATTAAAAATAACCACTATGGGATCCTGATACATTCACTTTACATCCACAGCTTGACTAATAACTAATCAGTCCTACCTACCTGTCGGCCTTTAAGTATTTGTTTAGAAAGTTGTTGCCTTGCTAATTTATCAGTTTACCTAAGTTATTGTGTTTTAGAAAAATGTGTCAATCTAATCTCTATAATGTATTACACAACTGCATTTTCTTCAATCAGCAATTCCTTTATTCCTTTGGGAACAGGATGTGTCAAATGGCTGCACTGCCATAGTATGTTAATGAAAGTTGGAAGACAACAAATTTATCAGCTTTACTATTTAGTAGGTGCAGGGTTTTGTGAAGACTAAATGCAGCACAAGTGACTCTTATTTTAACAGGATCAAGGAAACCAGGAAAAAAAAACCAAGGCAAGTGGGTGTGGACACAAACACTAGTAGTATGCACACATGCCTGGAATGATGGGAAACACTATCCATGGCATCCAGGGAGCAGCTGGAGGTTAGATTCCTTGCTCAAGGACAGTTCAGTGCCTTGTCGTTTGCAGGGTTCCTTAACCACAAGCCCATGGCTGCTCCAAAGCTCTCCTTGCCCAATGTGCATTTACCAAGAACAATTCATAAATAAATTATTACCTGCAAAAATGTTAAAACATCCAATATTAAAATTAACATTAGCTGTATTAGAGAAAATTCCAACAGTCAGCATTCCGGTGAAACGATTGAAAAATGTGAGTTTTAACCAGGTGTGTTTCTAACCAGGTAAGATTAGCAAAGATTAGCAAGAAACTAGCACTTCATTCCCAACCAATAGACAATTCAATTTCAATTGCACAACTTTTCATATTTACACTCAGATATTGCACATTACTTTTTCATATCTGCACAGTTTTTACATTTGCACTTTTGCACTCTGCACATTGCTACTATTTGCACTACTGGTAGATGCTAACTGCATTTCGTTGCCTTGTACTTGTACCGAGCAATGACAATAAAGTTAAATCTATCTATCTATCTATCTATCTATCTATCTATCTATCTATCTATCTAAGATGTGCAGGAGCTTCTGGATGTCTGCATGTGTTTGTTTATGAACATCTTCAGGCATCAACAGATGTATGGTTTGTTTGTTTATTTTTATAGTGGGTTTATTAAATTTCTTATGAAGCGAATATCCTTATCTGAACAAATGTTAAGAACTGATAATTAAGCATTAACATTTAACATTAAAAAAGTCAAGTATTTTTTAATGATCAATTAAATGCTGTAAAATTATAGAACTTGACATTGATTTAAAGGCTGGTTATTAATTAAAAGTTTGCTATTAAATTATTAGTTTGCTATGCAATTACCTGATTGTCTGACAGGAAGTCACACTCAGAAGATGAGGAAATGTTTAGCTCTGCTCATATCAGAAAATGAAAGATTAATAGACTCCTCCAATTATTTCATAAGATGGACGCACCAGAGATGAGAGACCCGGGGCAATATGCTATAAACGAATAAGCACTGGCTATGATAAATGACTATGCTGATGTGCACTTTAGGCCAAATCTATTAGTTGTTCATTTATTTGCCACAGCAATCAGGATGCACTTGATACCAGCTCTCGTTCCTCATTCTCATACTGAGTAGCATATTCAATAAAAACAGTCATGGATTAGAGCCTGCAACTTCCCTCTACTTCCATTGGTGGTAAATTTTTTTTACCCAGTGAAAATAAGAGAGTGACCACAGAGTTTGAATTTACACTGAAGAATACATAAAAAAAATATATTTTTAAATAAAACAGTAAAAGTAGAATAATAATGCATGAATGAAATCTTGCATTCTTTGTCTAGTTCCTTTGACTTTATTCATTTCTCCTAAGTTATAAATAATTTGATTCATATAATATGTTCACAGCATTAAGATGAAAGATGAATATTTTTGCTCGACCAACAGGGTCTCATTCCACACTTTTAGTAAAAATCACCACTTAATGTCTCTTCTGTATATTTTATTTTGTTTGTTTACTTTTCCTATTTCCTTTCAGACATTTTAAAACATATCAAACAACAAAGTGAACAAATCCTGATGCTAGAAGACAAACAAGAAGAGCAGGTCATCAGGAGATAACCGGTCCAACAAACAGTATTCCCTCAAAACCAAGTTTTTTCAAACTGCTCAAGCAATTCACCACTGTCAACTGTAAATCACCATCATTATAGTGCTATATCATTATTATGAAACATTGCCTAGACTGGCTGGATCCAAACAAACGTTCCCTTATCATATGAAGATTAATTATCTCATGCTCTGTTCCCTCTGTGCTCAAGGACGTGACTTCTTGTTTCTGTGTTAACATGGTTCTACACAATTTGCATTACACAGGGATTGTAAATATGAAATTGGCTGGGTCATTGGGCTAATTGCATAAAAGCTTTCCAATTTGAAAGGAGATCATGTATTATTCTCTCTAATCGCACTCTTTCCAGTATGCCTTCTGATTGCCACAATCAAATGTGATTCTTATGACACAAAGTGAGAACTTCCATGATGTTGTGATTCCATGCCTTGGTAATAAAAGCACTTCTTATGTGCTTCACTTATCCTTCCCTGACTCAGCTATCGAGTTAGCATGCTATTTAACATGGTGCCTCGACAGGACCAGTGACTCTGTTAAAAGAAGGATTATGTATGTACATTCACAACAACTGGTGTAACAATACAGTGACGGTAGCCAGCAATTGGAATACTTGACTTATAAAGTGCCGACCGTTTTACCTTCCTCAGGAGTTTACTAGAGTCATGCTAACCGTTGTTAACATTCCACCAGATGCTAATGCTAACTCAGCCCACAGACTTTTACATTAGCGACATTAGCCTGCAGCGGAACCTACATCCGAATGTGGTGCACATTATCACGGGTGATTTGCTCCCCAAACTCCTTCAACATGTTAAATGTGCTACAAGAGGAGCTAATACACTGGACAAGGTTTACACCAACAATAAGCTGGGCTACCACATACAGGCAAGTCCGACCACATCTCTCTGCTATATGGAAATCCACCCCCCATCACCACCCCCAGATAGCCATATGGTGCTTCTCAGTGGCTGCAGGACTGCTTCAACAGCACTGACTGGGGATGAGAATGAGGAACTCGATGTATTTACAGACACTGTACTGTGTTACATTAAGGACTGTGCAGACACAGTCACAGTGGAGAAACACATCCGGGTCTACCCCAATCAGAAACCCTAGATGACCAATGAGCTGAAGCAGTTGCTGAAGAAGAGAAACATCTCCTTCAAAGCTGGTGACAGGGCATCAGGAAGGCCAAAGACGACTTCAGGAGGAGAATCGATGACCACCTAGATAGCAACAACATAGCTGGCCTACAAAGCCAAAAATGGTCTAGCCCCCTCCTACCTGATAGCAATGGTTAAGGCCAGGTGCACACCTAGAGCTCTTCGTGCTTCAAGTATGGCCCGACTCGACCCACCATCATCCAAGACACATGGAAGGCAAACATCCAGACTCTTTTCTAGTAGGATTCTGGTCTGAGTTCTTGAATCCTGATTTACCTGTACTAGTTTCAGATACTCCAAGAATTTAACTAAGCACTCTTGTAAGTCGCTCTGGATAAGGGCGTCTGCCAAATGCCTTAAATTGAAATGTAGATGTAAATGTAAACAACAGCAGGCAGGCATGTATGGCGGTCCAACACCTCACCAACTACAAACCCATCAGAGCATCAGAGCTGCTGAGGGTGACGCTGTGCTGTCAGAAGTGCTTAATCTGTTCTTTGCTTGCTTCAAGACTGGGTGACCAGGAGCAGCCATGTTGCCACCAGCGACTGGGAGCAACTTCACCCTCATGGTGGGGGAGCACAAGGTGAGGCGCACACTGAAGGGTGTCAACCCATATAAAGCAACGGGCCCTGATGGCGTCTCCAGATGGGTGTTGAAAGACTGTGCAGACCAGCTTGCTGGGATTTTCACTAAAATCTTTGACCTGTCCCTGACACAGTCTGCTGTCCCATTATGCCTGAAGACATCCACCGTAGTCCCTCTAACCAAGAAATCCCTCAATGACTACCGGCCTGTTGCACTCATACCAGTGGTGATGAAGTGTTTTAAAAAACTGGTTAGAAGTCACATTCCTAACCCGTACTTTTGAGGCCAACAGGTCAACAGTGGATGCCGTGACTGCTGCCCTCCACACAGTGCTGATCCACGTAGAGCAGAGGAACTATGTCTGTCTTCTGGTTGTGGATTATAGTTCAGCATTTATCACCATCCTCCCCCATGGTCTCGTGAGTAAACTGCTGAACCTCGGACTAACTTATTCTACATGTCTTTGGATTAAGGACTTTCTGTCAGATCGCTCACGGAGGGTCATGATTGGCCCCCACAGCTGTCACCCTCAGCACTGGTTCAGCACTGGTGCAGATAAAATAACCTGCTCCAAAACCAAGGAGCTAATCATAGACTTCAGGAGAAACAAAATGGACATTCAGCCCATTCTCATTTGTGGGACCTGTGTTGTAAGTGTCAGGGACTTCTGTTTCCTGGGAGTCCACATAGAGGAGAAGCTGAACTGAGACAGGACTACCACACAGTTGGTAAAGAAGCCACAGCAAAGACTCCACTTTCTGAGAATCCTCAGGAAAAATAACATCAACCAGAGATTGCTTGTTTCTTTTTACTGATCCACCATGGAGAGCATCCTTACATACTGCCTCTGTATATGGTTTACCAGCTGCACAGTGCCAAACAGGAAAGAGCTCCAGAGGGCCACCAAAATGGCATAGAAGATCAGTGGATGCCCTGTACCTACACTGGAGGACCTTCATGGCTCTTACTGTCTCAGGAGAGCCAACACCATCCTACAGGACTCATCCTACCCGGGCCATTCTCTCTTTGAGCCACTGCCATCAAGCAGATGGTAAAGGGCCATCAAAGCAAAAACAAACAGACTGAAAAACGTTTTTTACCCAACCGCTGTTATAGCTATGAATGCCATTAAAATAAAATAGCCAAGTCATATGCCACACTGAGATAAGTGCAATAGCTGTTAATGTGTAATCTCGACTGTCACTGTGCAATATCCACTGACAATGGGAAATATCCACAGTTTTGTACTTACTTTTCTCATTTTTATATATATTTTTACTGCTAGGTACTTATTATCTACTACATACTTATTTTTATTTTTTTTTTATTTAAGCTTTGTATCTTTCTTCATTTGTTAAAATTGCTCTTTTGTAAATCCTGTTTCTTTTTTTCATACCTAGATGGCTGCATGTTGCTTATTCATAGTTTTATATCTGCACTGAAAAGGCTTGTATCTTACTTTTTGCTGTACTTTTTACAATGATAATAAAGAATCTGAATCTGAATCTTTATCTCCCTGGCTAGGGTATACACAGGAAGTTGCACTCTACCTGAATTGTCGGTATGCAATTGCAAAAAGTGGATCAATTACTATTCAATATTTTTATGTGTTACACCTTCAATTACACCTACTTTCAGTAACCATTTCAGTATGATTCTTTATGCTTACCAGTTATTTTAAAACCATGGCCATGCGTGACTCCCACGTGGCATCTTCAGTTGTCAAATTCAATATTGGGAACCATGACATCTTGATAATGTAGTGGCAGACTGTGGACAGCTATGTGGAAAATCTTGCATCCTAGTATCTATTCCAGCATGATTAGTTGGCAACTGACACAACCTGGAGATATAAAATAAAAAGGCAAGATGAGAAGGCAAGCCATTGCCGGAAGCCTGGGACAAACACATTACACTACCTGCTGCTATTAGCTGGCAGGTCTCTGGTACACCGAGTTGGGAGGCCCTAGATTGTCTCCTCTTTCTATCCAAAACAAACAGGACCCTGAAGTGCATCCTGAAGCATTGGCTCAGCACACATTTTGTCCTGCAAACAAGAAAATTCTAATGACAGATGCCTCCCAGCAAGGCTGGAGAGTGTTAAAAACAAGTCCTGATGTCACAGTGTTAGCCAACTTGACCGATCCTCAATAAGAAACAGCATTAAAATACTTGAGAACTTGAACATTCTATGCTCAATATCTGTTGTTGTTTAGCAAATTGTGGCATTAGGACTTGGGTGGATCCTTGTGATGACTATGATACATGGTCTTCACTAGATCTAAAGAAACCATTCTTGCGGCACTGAACAAAAGGAAGTAGAATGGCTAGACAGATAAGCATGATATAGTAAAGCACTTACTTACTTACCGTGGTCCTATAACCAATTGGATGACCACCCTGGCCACCTGGCTCATTCACATTGACAACATTAACCAGGGGATGAGTGTATTACAGCAGGGATGTTTTAAAGACTATACACGTGCCACCACATCCATTAGGTTTCTAGTATCTGGCAAAGAAACAAGCAAATAAAAACACTCATAAAACATGCTTCTATTGACTTGTGTCTATCTTCATACAGATACAAAAGATTTAAACTAGCAAAGTAAAGCCCCTGATGCTAAAGATATAACATTCGGCTATGAAGTTCCACTTTAATACGAGTGAAAAATGGTTTCCCTGCAGCCCACCACATGGCAAACAATAAGTAATATCTCTTTTCTCAAGCCATCTGGGTTGGTGGCATTTGATGGAGTAATGGATGGATTTAGAAAACTTATCAGCAGAGTGCAGGCAAGATGAAGTGTGTGACTGGGCTATTTAAGAGCTGCTGCTGTTGTTAAAAGCAGAGAAAGATGCCTGACAGACAGTTGGAGAGCCAACAGAGCTGTCCATTGCCTACAAACACCAGAGTATTTTAAAGTCCACCCATTAGAATTAGAATAGAGACATTTAAAGTGAGCAAGTAAAAAACAATGTGTTGCAATATGTGTACAGTATTTGTGTTCATGGTATGGCATGATAATGTAGTTTCCTAAATATTATTATTATTATTTGACTCACTTGTATATAATGTTAAAAAGTTAAAATCTTACTCTTTTTTAAACATTTTTCTATTTAAATATCTGTGCAAATCTTTTAGTTCATCATCACCTTGACACATAAATGTATACATGCTAGTCTAATAAACTAAATAACCTAAAGAATACCTTTAGAAATGTTATTATAATGTCAAGGTTTTGTTTCAAACCTAGGTGTAGCCTTGTATTCATATGTACATAAATATCAGTTTATTGAATTGTACCTTTGGGTTACAGGTCTTGCGTTCTGTATTTATTGGCATCTAACAGATGTTTGGGGAGCTGTTGGAATTCAGTCAAATGGGTTCAGAGAGAATATTTGATCTCTTATATCTCTCTCCTTCTTTGGACAAGATCTTTCTGAATATGTATGGCTTTTATCTTTCTCTCTGTTTAGCTCTTGATGTTGCTTCTAAAGACCTTTTGCCTATTCCCATGAACCTCTTTGAACTGGGCAGGAGAGAGAAACTGCATGTGTTGTAAAATGCGATCTTGTGGAATGTCTAAAATAGCCTATCCACAAGAAAGATTTTGGTTGAATGACCACTCTGATAGGAAATATTAAATGGTGAGTCACAATGTTCAGTCATTGAAACAGTAATTGGAAGACTATGAGCAATAGTTTAGATCGCATGAATGACTCATCTGATCTATCTGATACTTAAGCTTACATCCTGTTTTTATACGCTCAATTTAGAAAAATGAAATAATAAAGGATAAATAAAAAACATTGCTGTGCCACAGTACTTCAGTTCTTTCATAAACACTTGTGTTTCACAGTAAATGTCAATAATAATGATTCAGCACTTTTTCGCTTCTTGTATTTCTTGTGTCCAACATCAAGCTAACTCTTATAAGTGTCTTCCCCTAAAGCAACACTAAAGCCTTTAACGCACACAGACGGCTAATGAATAAGCCTTTAACACTCCTAAAATAACTAAGAATTGAACTTCAGTTCAATTAAAAATCAGTAATTATTTTGAATTAAACATTAACAAATGTTTTAA
>JAOVVF010000014.1:7390967-7401736 GCA_028565595.1 Duopalatinus emarginatus
GTGAGTGTGTGTGTGTGTGTGTGTGTGTGTGTGTGTGTGTGTGTGTGTGTGTGTGTGTGTGTGTGTATTTGTTAAAATCAACTCCAAATATAGACTTTCCAAAATCCTATTTTTAAAGGTGCTAATAGATTGTTGGAAAAAAGACACTGTAGATCGCTGCACTTATTTCAATATCATTCATTCTCACTGTAAGAAGATGCTATTTTTGAAATGGAGCTAATTTCTCAAGATTTAAAAATACCACAATATATGTCTGATGCCTCTCTGCAGTAACAATTCATACTGTGTCAAGCTAGAATTCACAAAAGGCTTATTTATTATTATACAAGTATGCTGTACATATGTTAATAAATTTAAATTCCCCCTAAAT
Organism: Duopalatinus emarginatus; assembly: GCA_028565595.1. Taxonomy (NCBI): domain Eukaryota; kingdom Metazoa; phylum Chordata; class Actinopteri; order Siluriformes; family Pimelodidae; genus Duopalatinus; species Duopalatinus emarginatus. The sequence goes on from JAOVVF010000014.1 coordinate 7,391,338, forward strand.
ATAACTGGATTAAATGCAAGTCCATGCTGAATTCCTTAATCTTGAGATGTCATAGCATAGTTTCTGAATTATTTGTAGTAGTTATTCTATATTGTGTTATAACCCTTAAATGCTTACCCTGGGATATCCTGTGGAGCATTGTGGCAAACAATCTACCCAGTGTGACTGAGCTGTTAAAAAAAAACAAAAAAAACAATGGATTTGTTTTCAGTCAGGGAGGCATCCTTTTCATCTGTATTCATATCACTTACTTGTTTTCTGTCATTTAGAATAATGAATTTGTCTTTGGTTACATCCCTAATGATTGTTGGAATTGCTGAAACAACCCTCATGCACTTAAAGGTTGAGATGAATAGTATCAGTGTAAATGCTCAGCTGCATGGACTAAATGCAGAGCTCTTATGATCTATCCATGTCGCTGGAAATTACAAAAGCACAATGCTGACATCACCAGTCATTTTACCTTCCTGGAACTTTTAAATTACTGGAACTTAACTTGGTTAGCGCTAAAACCTTCCACTGAGTTGTTGCAAGAAAGTGATTTTTAGATCCACTTCCTTCATGTTTTGCATTTTCTGTCTGGTGGGATGTATTCAGACTAGGCATTTTTAAAGCGTTTATACATGGGCACAAAGAATAGCACACAAAAACAGCTAAAACAGTCTCAGACACCCAAGGCTTAGTTTCAGTAATTAAATAGCAAAAACTTATCACTCACAACACAATACTCACTAGAGAGCTTTAACAGCATTGATGCTAGTAGATATGATTATTTCTCTTAGAAGCAAGGGACCTTTAACTCTCTCCCAAACCACATGGAACACTTGTTTCCCAAAAAAATCAATCTAATCTGTCCAAAATAATTAACCACACATCGGACTGTTGCAGATAAACAAGGTTTCAACTAAGAGAAAGTTATGACATATAAAGTCTCAAAATAAGTTAGTTTTTAAAAGTCCCCATTATCATGAAGCCATTTTCAAAATGTCTTAAGAAAAGGTGCGGTGGAAATGTTCCCATGTCCTGTCCCAGTGGTCCATTGCTGCCATTAATCACACACCAGTTGTGAACTGCAGCACAGCCAGACTCACACTCACCTGCCGATCTACAAGGTCACCCTACTACATTAAGCAGGAGGGACCAAGAAGGACACTTAAATTGACAAGTAGGCTGTCACTGCTTCGCTCTTTGCAAACCACAATAAGCCAAACTCTAACACAGGTAACTCTAAGTGCTAATACTTAAACCTCTTAATCAAAAAACTGCAGTACCTCTCAGACTTACTGTTTTGTATTAAATTAGTGTGAATATGCCCTTGATTTGCTGTGCATTCAAGTATCAGTGCTGAATCACTGATTTCTAAATTGTGATTATGATAAAGCATGGCATCTCTCTCTATATAATATGAGCTACTATAGTGACTGATTGTGCCCATCAGGTTCATTCAGCACTGAAATACAGTCTTCCTGGCTGCCTATGGTATATACAATGACCACAGGACTACAGTCTCTCTCTACACACATCTCTGCACACTCAATATCTGAATAACACTCATTAGTCAAGTTACTGGGAACAAAGATCATTAGAAATGAATATTATGACTCACTCCTCTGGAAATTAGGATTCGGAGGTAATAGAAATGATAGAGCGGCTTTACTTCACCAGTGGAGAGTTGGAGGTTACCAATACCCTCTGTGTCTATGAGGAAGCCTGTTACTGTGAATCATCCTAATGCATTTGTTTGCTCAAGGTTATAAAATGCATATATTAGTACACTAGAGGTACAAATATTGATAAGGTCACTGACACATGCAGGCCGCTGAGTATGACTAGGCTGCAAAAGTTTTATCATATATTGAATATGTAAAACTGTGAAGAGAATGTGAAGTTTTTGTTGACCTTAGAAACATGGAAATATGCCCTGGAGGAACATACAGCAAGACATTTAGTCTGAATAGGATAAACTTTACTTGTGTGGAATCAAATGCTGTTTTTTTAATCTCTTTTAGAAAATAAAAATGAATTGCTGATGGTGTGCTCAGATCTCTGCAGAACTTGACTAAAAGCCCTAAAATATTAGTACTCCAAACAAACCCTGACACTACGGAGCCTGTAAAGGGACATGAAAAAAGAAAAAAAAAATCGATATATATTTTGCTTGTACACCCGAAACTTGCGTAAAACTTGACTTCATGACTGGCTGGCTTGACTTCATGCTGGCTGGCCATGTTGAACAATACAATAAGGCCTGGTCATAACATATGATGGGAGGACAACAGTGAAACTATTAAATTGAGTAAGGCATTATATTATGTCTCCATGATGGAAAACCTAAATAAAGCAAACTAACTGCACATAAATATATAAAGACTGAGCTACATTTTTCATTTTCATTTTTTTGTGGTTCTAGGTAACCAAAACATACTAAACAGAAAAGTTGTTGGACAATCTGCGCTTACCCTATCGTTCAGTTTCTCCTACAAATGCATGTTGGGGGGAAATGGACGAATCAACCTCAGTCTTTAATTCCAAAATGTTGGTCGATGCCTTCATATGTCTTCATCTTGACTACTGCAGTTCTTGCCCTGCTACACTGCTCAACCATCTTTAATACATCTTTAAAACTCCCACTGGGTACCAGTTATCTGTCAGACTAAAATCTTTTTTTAACATTCAAAGCTCTATATGGTCTTGCTCCTTCATTCAGTGCTGCTGCCTCATAATTTTGGAAAAAATGTCTTTTGTCCTCAAAACTCCTCTTAAAACTTTACTCATTGCTACACACTTCGCTCTTTTTCACACTTCTCTTCCTTTTTAAACCTATGCTAAGCATCCTTGCGATTGTGAAAAGCGCTATATAAACTGAAATAATAATAATAATAATATAAATAATAATAATTTATTATTATTAATAATAATACCAATAATAATAATTTATTATTATTATTATTATTATTATTATTTATATTATAATTGTCGTTGTTGTTATTATTGTTATGGTTGTTGTTGCATTCAAAACTGATGACAGGTTAATATGTGTCAACAAAGTGGGCTGTAATCAATTTAAGAGGATTAAAAAAAAAATCTTTTTTTTTCTTAAGACTAGTAGTAGTGCTCTTGTGTATGGTTAAATCCTAAATTCATTAAATTTAAAGATTTAAAAACTTAAAAAATATTTCTTATCAGCAAATAATCTGATGTCGGTGCCAAAATGAAACTTTATATTAATGTCTTTGTTATCTGCTAAAACAGCGGGGCACATTTATACCAGCCTACCCTGAACATAATCCAGTCCTCTGTTCAAGTCTGGAGGCTATTAAGATGTCTGCAGGGTGTGTTTTGGCACCATGGCCAACATGAATTCACACGTTTATTTTTATAGTGCACCTCCTGGGAAGTGAAACCTCAGACTAATGTCCAAAACGAGAAACATTTCTGCTCTGTAGCACGTACTGCAGAAAGTGCCAGGGACCCTGCCACTGATTTATTGACTATTAAAACCTTCTTTACTGCTGAAGGTAGATTTGAAATGTAGGAGTCATTTAGGAACTCAGGCTAGCTCTCAGAGAATGTACCTCTGGCACTGATGAAATTACAGATCACCTTTTTTTAGTATATATTATAAAACTACTGATCTAAGAATAAGACTGAGTCACTTTTACTAGGCAATATCACCTATATGTTGAGTGAAGGTATTTTTTATTATAGATACATGTGGAAACCAGTAGCCTATGTTTCTGGCAGGACACCAACGAGTGAAACATGGTTATCTGTGCACAGCTGTGCTGATGCCTTGGAGCTGTTATCATCAGACGGAGATAGGTTAGAGTCAAATATATTGCCCCAACTGAGCCTTTTTAGTGGGGACATAAAATGTGGCTCATGTTCACAGGTGCCCTTGTCTACTTTATGAAGGGCATTAGATAAAGGATCTGAGGCAGCAGGTATACAGCTTTAAAAGAAGCTTTAAGGCCCTTAAGGCAGGGGTTTGGTGCAGTATACAGATTGATCTTAATTATATTTACAAAATAGGTGCTTTAATAAAAGTCATGCTACAATCAAAATACATTTGGCATCTTTTTTTTTTTTTTTTTTCTTTTATACGTCTTGGCAAGGATGATGAGGGGTGGATGAGGGCCCTGAGTAAATTAAACTGCAATTAAATGAAAAACACTAATAATGAGAGGGGTAATTATCATGTTTTTTGTTTTTTTTTACAGAGGGTATGAAGAAATACTCCCTAGTCTACTTGAAAACAAGCTACCACACACAAAGCAGTTGATATAAGCAGATCAGTGATTCTAATGAAGTCATTTATGTTGGTCCAATCATGCTCTTCATCAGTGGTGAAATACGCAGCTGATGGGGTGAGCCATGTGTAGACTCACACTGTTCATAGATTGGTACTGTTCATAGACACTAAAGCTCACATGTGTCAATAAGGAAGCAAACAGAGAATGACTACTGTGTCAAGAGAGTTTTCTAAAGATATAAAAATACAGATATGGATTAAAAAAAAATATTAATTTGATAGTTCATTATATTAGTAAAAAAAAAACCACTTCACTGTCCATTTGAATTTCCTCCTCTAGTAAAAAAAGCCATATCCAGCAAGCCTGACTCTAAGCTATATTTTAGGTAAGCAGACACTAACGTTGTTGAATGATCACTGCATCAATGAGCCACTGAGTAAAGAAGCCCAAGGGAAAATTCATTGATGGAGTCTAAGTGGATGAATCCGGTCACACAATTAGCTGATTAGACACCAGTGACTGATTTAAACTATAATACTGATTTGTTTCTTGCCCTATACATTTCCACAGTACAGTACAATAACTGAAGATACCTGATGAATTAGGCCAGGGATGTTCTCAGGCATTGCTGCCACTGACAAAGCATTTGGCACCTAAAGTGTAGATGTTTGTCAGGAAGCTGCTTTAGTCTGACTAGGTCTTGAAATTATGTTTCACTGTGTTTTCCTTTGATTAGTGTTTCTATTTAAATACTGCCTGGTCTTTGTTTGCTTTCTAAGTCTCTGCTGTCTGTTGTTTGCTTCATACCTTATTTTCCAAGTTTGTGTCTTGCTGATTTCGTAAATTTGGTTTTGCTTGCTGTTCTAAAATAAAAAGCACTTGCATCTGTCACAGCACATTTCTCTTATTGCCTTGTGATTAGTTTTTAATGCAGTGCAATGCAATGTACGTTCTGGTTTCTAACACTTTGACATATACCCATGACAATTCTTTGCCTTTTCGCTCGTTACATTGTGACAGTTCAGTGTTCTGACAGTCCTTAAATTATTGTCGCAGCTTCCTCTGCTTCTGCAGCTATTATAAAATTTCTTCATGAACATCATGATGCTTGGATTGTATCTTGCCTCATTTTGGATATAAGCATTTGCCAAAATGAGTAAATGTAAATGTGACCAAAAGCCACTGTGTATCACTGCAGAAATCATGCTATAAATCTAAACTTAATGGGTAGGTAGTAGCAGTCGTCATTTCAGCATATTTATAAATCAATTCAAAATGACTGTGTAGTTTGACAGGCCAGATATGAACTCTGGATAATGTGCATCAGTCACTTGGCTCTATGAGCTTTATCTCTAACAGTATAAACAAATTTGTGTTGGCTGTTTAATTTCCAGAAGCCCTTATGTATATGGGATCTGTCAAAATCTCACTCTTTTTAAAAAATGAAGTAATCTGAAACCAAAATGAAGTACTGAAATAGGAAACCCACTCTACTGTTGTATATTGGCACGTATCTTGTGGTGGGCTATTAAGGGTTTAAATCCCAGTCCAACATTACAGTCTATTTTGAAGTGATGAAACTTGTGCGTGTAGCTTTGAAGAGGGATTGCCCAATAGCAATTTGTGAGGTTGTTCCAAGCTGAAGTGATCAAAAGCATTTACCTCAAATAGTAGAAAATTGTACAATGTGTATGCCTTGTATATAGTTTATTTTTGTTATTGTCTGTTCTATTCTATGCTATTCTAATAGCTTTGCATTCACGTGTAAAATAAGCCAGAAGTTTCTCCATAGAAATCTAAAATAAGCTTTTGCCAATTAGAAGAAAAGAGAGACGCAGCTCAGTGGAAAAGTTTACTTTTTTTCATTTATTGATTTATTTTCCTTACATTTCTCTGGTAGGGTATGCAGTGACAGCAGGTTGAGAAGGTCAGTCCAGACTTCTATACCACCAGCCACTGATTCCAGCTTCTCCTGAGAGAATACCAGACGTTTCTAAACCAATTATGAGATATCATATCTTCAGCAGGTCCTGGGTCTGGTGCAGGGTTTGTTTAAAGTGGGGTTTGTGTCTGATGAAGTTCTAGTCAATCAGTTGAAGCACCTCAACTGACTCCACTTTGTTCATAGGAGAAAGAGCCTCATTCCAGCTCCTGATGTAATCATGGCAAGCAAGCCCAATAATCCTGAAGCGGAGTCTCATTTCTCTGAACTTATTCTTTTCATCACCGCCTACAGACCATATGTACGGAAAAGAGTTCTATCCTAAAACCGAGCTCCTGTTTCAAAGCCACAGAAAAAACAACCAAACACCGAGCCTTGTGGGACCACATTAGACTGTGTGCATAAAACAAACATAGATTGACTTCATGGCGTCTGATTGGACTGTTCTCAGGGCAGGCTTATGATTGATCTTGATTAAACAGGATTTGTCAATTTCTATTTAATATTGTAGTCTATGTTTGTGAGGTAGGACATGTCTGATATGCTGATCATGCTGCACATCTAAGGCAGATTACGACTAGGATTGAGCCTCTTTCACTTTATCACAATAAACACAATTTGTACCAATCTCATACCATATTACTGTCATCTACAGCTTTATTTACTGTTATATCCTCTAGGAATAGAACAGCAGATTGCTTCAAATCTAATAATATTGCTATTGCAACTGATATGGCCATTCATCCAGTGACATCTGATACAGGCCACAGCACCTCATTTAGACTGATATAACCCACCTCAAGTCATTGATTGTTACATAAAGTTTTAAATCAAACAGTCATTGAGTACACACAGTCAATTACTGGGGGCTACTTAGGGTGGACAAGTAAACAATTTTCAGCAATTCAAATGAAGATAAGGAAATGCCTGAAAATGATTGCGCATAAGCAGCCTCCATCACCAGTAGGGCTACGATAAATTTCAAACTTGCAAAGACCCTAAATAAATATAAAGCTGTTACTTTGTTGGAAAAATCAAACAGCTTTATCAACCATATGCAAACCCAGATGGATAAACGGAAGGCAGTTTTAAACGCACCTATTTACATTTACACCATTAAACAGATGCCTTTAACAGACGCTGATTTAAGTTAGGATTACGCTGTCAATTCTGGCACAATTCAGACATGATTATGTTATTAAAGACAACTTTTGTCTCATGGTCAAATTGTATGTAATTTGTATTGGTGAAGTGTGAACTGCACTATATCCTATAGCCATGGCCTAGTGGCCTAGTGGTTAGGGAACTGGTCTCGATCCCCACCCAGGGCAATACACAATTGAGGTGCCCTGGAGCAAGGCACCTAACTCCCCTAACTGCTCCCCGGGTGCAGTGGTTTGGGGCTGCCCCCTGCTCCGTGCAAGTGTGTTCACTGCCCCCTAGGGGAGTTAGGTGCCCTCACTGGTGTGTGTGTTTCACTGCACGGATGGGTTAAATGCGGAGGTCACATTCCTTCTGTGTGCAAAACACAGTAGGGCAAAATAGTTCACTTTTACTTTCTTTTACATGTGAACTCTTGCTATGCATTTTTTCATGTTGTGTTAAAGCTTGTACAGTGTGAGCCGTGCTCACATCATTTTTTGTACGGTATGAGAATCCTTATAAACCTAAACTAAGGGTGAATCATAAAAATATTTACAATATTTTAAACTTTTCATAATATTATTGTATAAGCCCTTAAACCAACACAAAATATAAATTACTAAAAATGTGGATTTCAATTCAAGATCTGAAAATGTATATGCAAATCAAGTGAAAAAAAATGACCCCACTTTAGTATTTAGTCAATTCACTTCAAAGTCTTCTATTTTTTTCTACTTTTGTAAGAACCTGCAAACACATAAAATTTAGCCCAGTACAGTAAGTAAAATATATACTCTGGGTCTATATTTAGATAAATGAATTAATACAGCTTAATAAAACTTGAGGTGCTTTTAATTAATCAAACAAAAGCATCTGTGGCCTAGTGGTTATAGATCTGGTCTCGTGAACAGAAGGTACCGCGTTCGATTCTAGCACAGGGTAAGACGTGATTGAGGTGCTCCTGAACAAGGCGCCTAACCCTCCCAACTGCTCCCTGGGTGGCCCCTCTGCTGGCAATTGTGTTTTCTGCCCCCTGGTGTTTACCTTTGTGTGTTTCACTGCATGGATAGGTAAAATGCAGATGTCACATTCCTCTACGTGCAAGCACAGTAGGCATATGGTTACTTCCATCTGCAAACAGTTTCAAACAGTTTTTTTTTGTTTGCTTTGAGATTACTATGAATGTTTCTGAACACACAAATAGTTTGAGGAGGTAGTTATCAGTGAACAAACAAGGATGCTGGATTAAAGGAGATGTGTGTCCAGATGGGAGTTGCACCTGGTTAAATTTTATTATATCATTTTACAATAATTTTAGTGTCTTGTCTGTAAGTTATGTTTATAATTTATTTTTTTTCTGAAAGGCTCTTTTTTTGTATTCTACCCCTATAAAGGCTTATCTTTAGCTTAGTAATTGTATTGCTCTCTATGGTTGTTAGTTTAAGCTAAATTGCATATATCACATACAGCTAAACAATTAGGTATTTAATTTTTAAAAATGTTACCTTGGTTGTTATTAGTAGCCTAGAGGATAAATATTGTCAGAATACACTAACCTAAACTGGAATAGTGGAAGCCACACTGGCCCACACAACCTAAAAACCTCTGATCTAACCCAACAAGATGGGTTGTTCATTGGACCCAGATGTTAGGTTGACCATTTAATCCAGAGTTTAAATGCTGGGTTTCTTTCTAGCTTACTTCGTGGTTATTATTATTGTTTCCTTGCAAGAATGCCTTTTATTTAATATAAATGATTACACTAAGAGGTAAATATTTTATTTCTAGCCCCACGCTAGACACATTTAATATTAGATAATGCAAATAATGCATCTAATAAACACTTGCCCAGGATTTACAGACCATCTTTAATACACCATGCATCTCCAGAAATATACAGGAGTCTTGCAAGGAGAGTATCAAGTGATGAGGCTGCTATACATGACAAGATATCCATCAGACATGCTGCAATCCATGTAGAAAGATGAGTATCTGAGGATGGGAAGGTGAAAATGAGTCGTTTGTCATTACTATACTGTAGCAGTTTCATTAAAAGCAAATGTGAGGGTATGATCTTCCTAAGAGACGACTAAGTATAGAGGTAAACAGAAGAGAAGCACTGAGTCTGCACGGAGCAGATATGGATGCCCTCCACGTCACCTGACAGGGCCATCACTCCTGGTAGAAAGCAAACCACCACCATTAATCTTATTAATTCTCTCTTCAAAGTAAGCCATCAGGTCATCAGCAGTTAGAGATCTGGGTGAGCAGTAGGAGAAGTTTAGAAGTGTAGAAAGAATATTATGGAGTTTACATCAGATACTGATGTTATTAACTTTCACTGCTAGAAGGATGTTTTGGGAGCAGTCAGGGGATTACTTTGATAGAAGAAGTGATATGAGAGACCAGCATCATGTTCTGCTTTTCTCCTCTGTTCGCACATCTGGCAGGTAGGTGGGGCGGGGTTTCATAGTTTTCCAAAGCTGAACCGGTCAGTTGAAGGCACAGTCCAGAGTGTTTCCTCTCATATGTATTGGCAGTCTATTGTAAAAAGCCAGGTCAGCTAAAAAGAGTATCAGAGAGCTAGAACTTTTGATGTTTACTTGTATGCCTGAAGCAAGAATGTAAAATTCCATTCATTTTTTATCCCCCTCATCCCCTTTAAAGACAGCTTTCAAGCTAAAAGCATCAGTGCTGTTACTGTACCTGCATTACCACCGCTTTCATCACATAAATTAATAAATTAATGTTTTAGTGCCTTCTTGCTTCACTGCCATCTATAGCTTAAAAGTAAGTCACCACAGCTGGCATATAAAGGGTTTTCTATTTTCTTAAGTACATCTTTACTCCTGTTTAATCGTTTCTTTGGTTGTGGTGATACAAATCATACTTGAACTATATATTAATTTAATTCATAAAACCACCCCTGCTGTAACCTCCTACAGATTCACATTTATAAAGCAACTGTAATTTTGCATGTCCATGTAATAAGTGATCGTCAAGTGCAAATATCCTTCATAAACACATTGGCTAGGCCATGCAAGCCTAAGCCTTTTCTTTT
>JAOVVF010000014.1:7476226-7487811 GCA_028565595.1 Duopalatinus emarginatus
AAAAAATGTACTTACTTTCCTCTTCTTTGTAAAGAATTTCCTTATGTCCATTGTGTCTGGGAGCAAATATTACAAACTGATCATCAACCAAGAACAGCCTGCTGTTACTTACAGTAGATAAGGCAAAGCGTTAAAACGTTAAGCCTAATATAGGATAATAATAAAGAGATTCTTGGGCTTTGTTTCGTTTTGCTGAACTGCAGCTTTTGACGCTCTTGTCAGGAATAACGCTCCCGCAACCCGGAGTGGATTTTCAGCAGTATTTGTATTCTCTTATCGATGAAGTGGAATGGATTCTTTAGCGAAGCATTAGAAACAGTGCTGGATCAAATAATAATATTTTATATTAAAAGTGGGGGGGGGGGGTCCAAACGAACAATTATGAAATGTGAGGGGGTCTCGTCCCACTCGCGTTCAATGGTGGCGACGCCCATGCTCTGTGTACAAACACAGTAGGCAAATAGTTCACATTGACTATAGACGTTTCTTCTCTGACTAACCTCTAATTTGTCTCTCCTTTGAAGGTAAACAGACAAAAATGCTTCTTGTCATGTTTCTCCTGTATCCTAAGGACTTTCCCATGACAGAAAACCTATAAAAACTGGTTACAAATCAATGACACAGGAGTCTCCAACCAAAACGTTAAATAACCATCACCTTACTGAAGGCTTCACTACACTGTAGTAGATATTAGAAAAAGGATATTCATGTATACCTGTCATTTGAATTATCATGTTGTTATAGAGAACTATTATACATCCTCAGATTTGAGAATTCAACAGCACAATGGTGTTAAAAAATGTTTGCCCTGTCCTACAATCGAAGGGAAAATAGGTTAAGTAAAAAAAAAAAAATAACACACTCTTTTGCCATTAAGAAAGAGCATAATGAATCTTTCCCCCATTAGCAACAACCCCGTTACTCATAGGCCATAATTAAAGTTCAGTAATAGAGGTCAGAATCATTTGGAAGCAGTGGATCAGGCGGGGGAAAATCTCACTGATTTTCTTGGCTGATAAAGTCAAAAGGAATAGACCAGACTTGAGAAGACACGAGAAGAGATTCAGCTGGGACATGAAATCCCGTTCTTGAGCTAATCATTGTAATAGAAAAATGCCAAGTTTCTTCACAAGCCAACACTTGTATGGTTAGTCCATGGTTCTACCGTCAAATGCAATATCAGCTTCCTGATGTCACTAGTTAGCCTCAGGGGAAAAAATTAATTACCTGTTTCCTGCATGACTGCATAGTGAATGCCAGTGTTCTAGACTCTCAACTGCCTATTATGGAGTGACACTAATGTATAGCCTAGGTATAGTTTAATAGCCTCTAACATGTATTACTTTGCTATGTTGTTATTTTGTCATTGTGTCCCACCGATATCTGTGTACCTGAGCCAGTACTAATCAGTAGCATCACATCCTTAATGTTATTACGCTTAATAATCTGTCTAATTTTAATCAGTGCCAAGGTTCATGATAATCAATGTCAGGGTGTAAAAGTGTGTGGAAAAATATTATCTATAACATCACTTCTAACCTCAATGACTATTTCAGCTGCAAAATAATATCAAACATTTTGGGAGTGTAAAAGCATGATGGACTCAATTGAGAATAACAGAATAATGATGCTCAGTACTTGCCCTGAGCATGTTTTTCCACACACATCGTTTATCCGTGGTTGTGTTTTAATGCTACTCCATGTACCTGGAATATCTGCATGATTTGTTTTGCCCGTCACATCCTATAACGTATGAATAATTGCTCTGTGTGAAACAACAGGACAGAACAGAGAGCACATCTGTGTGAGTTCCTCCCCAGAGGCTGGCCTGACAGCTCGCTCCAGGATGAAGATCCGCGTGGAGGTCTCTCCAGCTTTACTCTATCTATTTGTTAATGAGGCTCACATAGAAAAAAGGTGCCCTGTGCTAAGAAGAAATCATTGCGAGGCAAATGAGACAACAACTTATACTTTGCCAACTACAATAAATTGACTTTCAATAGGAGTGCAGACAGAAAAGCTACAGAGAACACGTGGTGAATATCAGCAGGTCTTAATAATGCCAAAGACTGTCTTTAAACAGGAATAAAGATTGTTCAACTACCTTTGGCTAATTTGTATGCTCCACTGTGCTTTCAGAGCCACAAACCACAACTGCAAAAACTTGAATCAAGCTTCCAGGGAACAAGAGACACACTAGATCAATAGACAATATATTATTCTAGTCAATATACTCTGAGAAATAAAGTTACCATTATTACTGTATTTTATTATCACTAGTGTAGTACCATCAAGAGCACACATTTTGTATAGTGGGAGTGTAGGACATTTGACTTTTGTATTTAAAAAAATAAATAATTAATTTTAAAATATGAACAATGATGTTTGTCATGTGATAAAATATCAGTCTACAGTACAGATGTAGGAAATACTATAAATGCCCACCTTATTTAAAGTTGTTATCCCTGATTAATATTTTATATTAATTAAATAATATTAATTAAAATGTTAATATTATCATTAAATTATGTTAAACATAACAAGGAATAATATAAAATATTATTATTGAATCAAAACTTTGAAACTATTTGGGATTTGACAAAGAGTTAACAGTAAGTCTCCACAAAAGCCCCGTTATGTATAAAATATATAGAACCGCCATGGATACACAGACAGCACACGCCTGTAAACTTTATAAAAAAGATAAAATTGCATTTTGAAATAATAAAGATTTTAAAGATGTATTTTAAAATTGTTGTTCCATGGTCAGAACCAGGATACATCAGTATCTGTTCAGTCAACTAAACGGAATGTTATTTGATAAGACTTGAATCAAATCATTCTAGTGCAGAATCATATCAGATCTGTAGTGAATGGAAATGTTTGGCAGTAGTATTTATTCAGCTATAACATTCTTATATTATATTGTACAACATGTATTTAGATGCTGTTACATGACATTATGTAAGAAAACCTGAATGTGAAATGAAAACTTTATGTAAATAGCTGAATTCCAGGATGGATCATTTAACATTTCTGTTTATTACAGTAATGCTAGTTTTTGGGAATCTGTCAACAGAATTACACACAGACTAGTAAATATTCATACAATATCTGTATTATAACAGTAAATAAATATATATACGTATGGAGACTCGGTAAGATAGGACTCCAGGCTCCTGATTAGAGGGTCAGTGGTTTGAGCCCCAACAATGGGCTGCCACTGTATGACCCTTAAGCAAGGGCCTTAACCCTCTGCCTAACCAGCCATTGATGGATGCCATTGTGCTGGTCCCAAGCCTGGTTATATGGATGGTTGTGTCGGGACGAAGATCTACCATGAACCCCGTGCCAGATAAACGCTTCAGAGACTTAATCTGCTGTGGCATCCCCAAAAATTAGAAGCAGAACAGTGTGAATAGGCATCTCTAAAGTAATATGCCAAAATAAATAATTATTTTCAACAATAAATTATTTTCAGCAAGTAGGTTCACTGTAAAGGACTAGTTACAGAACCTTTGCTGTCAGTATGTTTCTGTAAAAAAAAAAAAAAAAAAATAGCCAGTGGCCTTCTCTGACCCTGGTCTTTGGCGAACAGTCAATGCTGCATATTTTTGCCATTTACTGGATGTTTATGCTGACTATTACACAGTATCTTTTCCCCCAAAAGCACATACTTTATATTCTTTCAACAACAAAAACTGTTTAGTTTTCAGATCCATGCTGGTTCATATGGCTGAAAAATTCATCACAGTAGCTGGTTTTGTGAGAGCAGATGGTCGTTCTGGGCTCTCCTGAGTTCCCTGTGACAGAATGAAGAATCAGGTTATTGTTTATAGCTGTGAAGATGGAGCACCTCTGTTTAGCATAACAAATTAAACTCAAGCTGATAGGCACTGGTTCATAATTACACAGGGGGCCAACGCATTGGACACTCCAGCATTCACCAGCACAATAGAACATGTTGTTCAATTCAGCCCTCAACAGGAAAAACATGAGTGGGTGGGTACAATGTAATAAAAAAAGTCAGGTATGTAGACATGTAGCCTTTTATCACGCTACATGTTATGTAAGCTGCACATGAAAATGAACAGCAAGTAATGATGACTGCTGCATTTAAAATGCAGTGAGCAGCTTATGAGAACATGCATAACACTTTCTAAAGCTTAGTGTCGTTTTTTTCTGCAGAGACAAAAGAAAGACAAAAAGCAACTTACATTAAGAGGATAAAGGTGAGATTGAAGTAGTTTGGATTTTGTGTGAGTGGGAATCATTTGAGAGGTCAGCTTTATCATCACTTGCAGGCTACAATAGGCTACCAAATTGATTTAATTAATCACTTGATTTAACATGTCATTTGCTATTAAATAGGTGATCAATTAAAGAGATTATTCTGTAAATGAACATTCAAGCATTTCCAAAAGTACTTTGTATGGAGAGAGAAATGATGTGAACAGAAAAAACCTAATAAGCTATAAAAACACTATTAGGCTTTCAATAATAGACAACACACTAACTAGGTTCCAGTGAAGCAGTCAAAAGAACATGGCAGTTTCACAACTAACACAAAGATGATATATAGGTATGTATAGACATATATCTGTATTTATTTGTCTATTTTGAAATCCAAAAATGGTGGTACATTTCGACTTTTCATCTTGAAAATGGCCATGTAAATCAGCTAAGCCCACAATATTGCTGCATTTGGTAGTTATTTAAGTTGTAAATAAAAACTATTGCCTGACTAGGTTAAACAGATTGATATTGTTAGAACAACAAATACCACAGAACACCTCCAGAGATCTTGTGCTGGCCATGCCAATGGGTTAGAGCTGTTTTGGCAGCCATTGTAATCTTACCGCCAATTGGTGTATATGGCTCAGATTATGCCATTTTTCTAGCATTTGTAGCTATTTCCCCTGTTCAAATCCTTCTATTGCTTTGTTAATAATAAAAATAGGAAGTAAAATTTTATTCTAGCAACACATCACAGAAATATCGCAAGAATATGAAACATGATATGTTACTACACAATGCAAAAAATGTAGTTCATGCTTTTGTTATCTCTATGTTGGATTACTGACAGAAATGCCTTACTGCCTGGATGTTCCAGTAAGTGCATAAAATGTTGCATGCCTACTTCAGTCAAAAGGTGCAGGATATTTATTGTTGTTAGAGAGCTTTCTCTTTCAAAGCCCCACAGTTTTGAAACAGCTTTCCAGTAATGTGTTTGGTACTCAGACACAGTTTCACTCTATAGGGCTGAGCTGCAATTGTATTTGTTTAGCTAAGCCTTTTGTTACAGTTTTTATAGTTGTTATAGTTTTTTCTTAGGTAAAGATTCTCAGGTAAAGATTTTAGCTAAAGATCTTAAGGGCTCATGGGCACAAGGTGTTTTGGTAAACTTTATAAATTAAAAATGTATATTATATATAGGTTTTTGTAATAGGTTTAAAAGTACATATACGCACACATTTTCTTCAAGACAATGTCTTTTGTTAAAAGCACTGAGTAAATATTAGATGAGATAAAAAAAATAATTGCTAACATATTGCAAAGATGATTCCTTGTCTTATTAAAATAGAATTTCCCATCAGGCACAAATAATTGGATTATTTGGTGTATTGTAGGCAGCTGTTCTGTCTTTGTTTCAAGTTCCCTGCAGTGCTAAGTCAGAAATTAGAACACTGGGTCTGAATGAAACATGCATATGCCACTTGCTTTACATCTAAACATTTGTTAAAGTCCTTGTCAGTTTATTTTCATAATTTGCTGTATACTATAAAAAATTATACTATAAAAACGTTCACATCTGTGGTGCCTTTACTGTCAACCATACACATTTTCTTCCGGCTGGTCATTCAGTCCTGAATGTATTATGTGCACTTTTGCCCTCAGTTGCTTGACTCTATTAAAATATTGTGTGATCATAAATTGTTTACACTGATACAGGTGGAAGAGCACAAATTGAGTGTAGAATTTACTGCACTCTTTTTAAAGAATGATTACCATCAGACAATCATCAGCTTGTAGCAGGCATTCAACAGGATTAACCAATTCACCTACTGTCATGAAACTTAAATGGCAGTTGAATCTTATGCAAGTGAGTAATTTGCATAATTTTGTTTAACATTATAATATTTATTGTTTTATAAAACTTCACAAACTGTCCACTGGGGGCAATATTTAATTGTAGCGGCTTGAACCACATAAGTTCTTGGCTGACAGAAGCAGAATTGAATGTGGTTTTCCGCTGTTGTAGCCCACTCACCATAAATGTACAGCATGGTCATCTGAATTACCATAGCATGTTTGTCAGCTTTAACCAGAATCATTCTTTGTAGACCTCTCATCAAAAAGGTGTTTCTGTCTACAGAAGTGACAACACACTGAATTTTTTTTTTTCATTCAAGCACTTTGAATGAATCAAAAAGACTTGTGAAAATCCCAGGAGATCAGCATTTATATAAAAACTTAAACTAGGCCATCTGGTACCAACAATCATGCCACAGTCAAAATCACTGAGATTACTTTTTCCCTTGAACATTACCTGCAGCTGCTGGCCCATATCTGCATGGATTAATGTATTGCAATGCTGTCATACAATTGGCTGATTACATAAATGCATGGATAAGTGTGTGTACAGGTGTTTCCTAATAAACTCCTTAGTGACTGCATACATACAAATTTAATTACGAAGACGTAATTAAATAATTAAGACAAAACAATAATTGGATGGCTAATTGCAGTGTAGCTGATATAGACATCTAGTTTCAGTTTAGAGGCAGTCCATTCCACTGCTCACTGATTTATTGATTCAATTAAATCCATGTAGTAATGTCATGCATCAGGTAGTCTTTTTCTCGCCTACAGATTTTTATTGTGCTTAACATTCAAGAAATGGTAGTAAAAGTGTTTCAGCCATTAAACAATAATCAGACTCCTAGAGTATGGTAATCTGTCTTTTATGATACTTGTCTACTTTTTTTGTCCATCTATCCAACTTTGTCCATCTATTTATCTCTGAATTCAGTCCAGACTCCATGAATCATAGGTAATGTGATTGTCTTTTGTTGGCCAATCATACATAAAACCAAAACTGTTGCTTTTAGATTACATAGATGAGTTTATTTACATTTTCTTGTATGCTTTTGTAAATGAATGTTAACAGAGATATGCTATATTTGTCCTACATTATCTATCTACACTAAAGCATCAGAGACAGAAGAATCAGAGATATTTCATCACGACAGTCAGACTAAAGAGAAGTGAATGTCTGTTTTAAGAACAATACCAAAGCATAGAGATTGTAGCCCTAGCAAGAACAACGTACAATATTACAATGATTTTGACTGAATTTATAACTACATTCCAACATAGGAACATAATACATACAAATAGTCCTTTAGACAAATAATATTTACACTGAGTTTTAATTAAACTGTTAAGTTCTGTGCCATCCTAAATGTGTAAGTCTGTGATTAACCAAACTATGAGATGAATGATCACTGAAACTTGCATTTAACTTCGTCAACCAACTACACAAGACCCTAGAGACGCAGAATATGAATCATCTCACAAAAGCAAAAACATATGTTTTTGTCACGTTTAGTCATAAAAAAATATATAAAACCACACACAATATGTCTTAGCAATATCAAAACAAACATCTGATTATGCATTCAAAAATAAACAATTCCTAAAACTGCTCTTACCTGCTGTGTGCTGAATTAACTTTCTTCCTGCACCGACACTCTGCATAGGGCATAAAGGAAATGTAGTTTCCAATCTCATTATGCTATCAGAAACTGATCCTGACACACTGTAATAAGCCCCGGTACACTGCATGAACCTCCATAGCACTGGCCTGCTGAAGAGAAATGAAACACTGGCTTTGTCAAACTTGGTATATTAAACAAAATAGAGCCTTGTTTTGGATGTACCCGTCTGTGATATCAAGACTGAACAAATTAAACCGTGGGCACAATTATGGAATTAAACCCTGGGACATGCTGAGCATATTAAATGCAGTACACTTACATTCAATCAGTACTGCAGTTTAGAAAGAAATTTAGGTGATCGATTTATATGTATTATTAGCTGATGGGTTTACTTATTAATTCATCAGGAATCTGCAGATGCAGTGTGGATCAGACCTATTACGCTAATCTTTGATAGATGTAAAGCAAAAAGTAAGTGAGTGCTTATGAATAAAAAATGATCACGATACGTATATTAAAGCCACTAGCAAACAAGGGAAACAAGGATGCCTGCTGAAAACTGCATCATTAAGGGCAAATGTAAAATGCAGCAACCAAGTGTATATATCAACCCACTGAAAATAAGGGCGCTTTCTTGACTAAAGCACTGTTTTGTTCACTCTCCTAATATGTTTTATGAGATTTACCAGATACATTTTTTATTCTTTTTGTCTTTGTTTGCTGCCTTATCAATTATTTTCCCTCGAAACCCATTTTAGTGTGATCACAGAGATCATGCAGATTTCCTTCCTTTGCTTTTTTATCAGGAATAGGGTGTTGCACCTAAAACATTCTCTTTATCTGAGAGGAATTTATAACCTCAGGCCTTACCACTAAACCTCTACTGCAACAAAGAATACTGATTCAGTGTGCGTAAATGCACTAGGGCAGGTGTCCCTTGCCAGAGTTGACTGGCGCTGTGTTAGCTGGGAGTTTTAGTCTTGTTCTTTGGCTGCTGACTACACTGCCAGGCTGCAATATAACCTGACCTCTTATTAGTATTTGTGGTCAACTCTTCTTGCTGTATTTATAATCCGTTTTAACCTCTGCTTATTGTGCATTACAGATTTCATACATTTTTTTTTTTGGACAAACACCTCGATAACGACAGGCACAAAACACAGAAGAACGGCAACACAAAGATTTAAATACAGAGACTGATAGGGGGCCCAAACTCAAAACAGGTGAAGATGATGAAGACATAAGGGAGACAACCAGTGACAAGACAGGGGAGATGACATTACGTGAATAAAATCAAAGAAAAACATACAATATACAAAGTTGCCAAAGAATATGGAAGTCCACTCTGTAGCACTGAGAGCTGCTATAGCATGAGATACTTAAATAGGGGCATAAATTATGTAAATATTATAAACAAAAAAAAAAAAAACTTTGATAACATTATGGTTTTACTAAAACCAGCATCAGAATCCTTAGCAAACAGTTGCACTGTGCGAGTCTGAATCCTGAAGGTCTTATCACACCAAGTGGTTAAATAAAAGATTTGCCTTGTATTTGGCCTGCATGAACCTGCTTCCACATGCTTTGAAATTAAATAAATTCATCCATAGTGTGCTTTGATTCCACTGGGCCTTACAACAGTTTGGAGTCCATATAGTATTATTTTGTCCAGTGCCTTTGTAGAATCCAGTTTTACCTTTGTAGAATCCAGTTTTAAATTTAGTAACTTTTTAAGTAAAAATAATGATTTTATAATGATAATGTTTAATATTGCTCTGGAAGAGATATCTATCTTAGGCAAGGATAGCAGCCTATAAATTTCCCCTACAAAGTAGAGCTGCTAGTACTCAAAAACTGCCAAACCAGATAAATACTTGCCCAAGAATGGCAGATGCTAAATGCATGGTATAACAAGAAACAGCCCTATTGATCCCTAAGACAGGCATCAAGTGTAGGGCATCTAATGGATCAGTGGAGGTCACTGGAGATAACTGAACTAATCGAACCCACTGCCAAGAGTGTAAGTACAATCTTCGTAAGGTCATTAATTTGACATCTCATGGGCAGAAAAACAGTCAGAACCTGTTTTTAATTTAGAAAACTGAAATGTAACTGAAAAACAAAAGTACTGTGAAAAAGTCTCTTACACGTGTTTTGCTGTAAATTAAAGAAAAAGTTTTAACACATTAGGTAATACACCATGTTTCAGACAAAAATAAATGCTGATGTGAACCACTCTTTTGACCACTGTGCAGCAGAATTGACCTTCGCATATGCTCCATCCATGCAGTGAAGCACACACAAACACACTATTGTACACACACTAGGGGGCAGTAAGCAGACGTGCCCAGAGCAGCAGGTAGCCCCTATACACAGCACCTGGGGAACAGTTTGGGTTTAGGTGCACTTCAGTCGAGACTTGTCAGTTGCAGGGATCAAACCCTGGGACCTTCTGGTCCCAAGTCTGGTTCCTTAACCATAAGCCTACAGCTGCCCCGAAAAATTTCTGTTAGATACTGCTGTTTGAGATTATCTGCAAAAAACAGAAGTGTGACGGTCTAGGTTTTTAGAAGACCTACGTAAATCACAATTACCCAGAAGTTCTTATAAAAAAGCATTTTTACGGGCTAATATTGACTTATTTATTTTATTAATTTTTAAGTAGAAAATTTATTTTCAAGGCATCTTCAAAGGCATCGCTCTTTTTAAAAAAAAACTTGCCTAGTAAACACCAATCAATGCAGTATAATTCACCATCCTGAACCTGAATTTAGGTTTTTCACATATATAGAAGCGTAAAATGTAAAGAATGAAGAATAAAGAGCTAGTAAAGATTAGAGGTTAAAAGGTTAGAAGTTTAAAAGTTCAGTCAAACTGCCTTGTCTAAAATAATCTAAAATCACAAATGGAAAACTGAGCCCCAAGGTTAAGGCTTATGTAACCTAGTGGTATTTGAGGCAGAGAAGCCTGACATGAACAATTTATAGGGCAAAGCATTACATAACAGATGCTTGAATGTCTTAAAATACTCTAGTCTGCCCTTCTTTAGTTAAGAAAGGAAAAGAAATAGCAAACAAAGAACTATAAGTCACTAAATGTCCTTCATTTGCTTTATAACACAACAGAAAATGCATTTGCATGGCAACCATTAGTGGTGTACATAATCAGTAAATGGCTACAGATGGATATATGAAGAGGGCAAACAGAGTTCTATTAACAGTGCACAAATAAACACCAGAAAGCCTAGTTGCTCTTCATGCATGCATTATACTTCTGCTCTTAGCTATAATGAAATTCACAAATCAAAGCCTTACACTGTGCCTTAAATGTTAGTTGTTCCATTAGGTGTTTAATGAAGACTCCATTAGGGGTGGCTTCATTTCCCATACTGTTCACAGTTACAGTTTGTTTGGGGAATTCACAGCCAGTCTTCCTTTGCAAAGGAAGCAAGAGCCCCTAAAAGAGGCATTAGACAGCTATAGAGTGCACGCTTTGTGCATTGCAGTCAGCTGTTAAAATAGGATATGATAGATGTGGATTCTGAATACAGGCTCATCAATGTTATTTCAGCACCGTTTCTGAATGTTTCTAATGGTAAATGTGGGCTTGTGTAATTAGCTTTATTTTTGTGAAACAGGGCCCGTATTCCTCAAGATTTTAAGAGTATGATGACAATAATAAATGTCAGCTTGAAGTCAGCAGAGCTACAGTTATGATGTATAGGGACAGATGGGACAGATTTGCAATCAGTCAGTAGAAATCAATGGACATGTGTAAAGTAGGAGATTTTGCACATAGCTATAATTAACACACACACACACACACACACACACACACACACACACACACACACACACATATATA
>JAOVVF010000014.1:7492757-7504052 GCA_028565595.1 Duopalatinus emarginatus
TTATTAATCCAGCTAAGTAATGTTGTGCCTAACTAAACTTAAACTTAGTAATGAAAACGCAATTTTTTGGCTCTTATTTTTGTAAAAAAAAAAAGAAAATACAAAAAAACTAAACAATAAACCAGCTCATGGGGACCAGCCAAATGTCCTAAGGTCAAAATAATCAGATAAAAAACATCTTTAAAAAAACATGCTCAACGTCCACAACACACACACACTAAGTCCATTACTCAGAATTACAATTTTGCCTTTATTACCCCATTCAGTGTTTTTACTGTAAATAACTTCATGAGTCAACAGAGAATTACACAGTAAATTATGTAATACTAACAAAACCAGCACAATAAAATAAAATCAGCATGATGAATGATGGATACTGGCCAGGACAGAAACATTTCAAAGCATTAAAAAAAAAGAAGCAGAGTGCATTACATAACACATACAATATTGTTTACTCACTATGGTTGTGCTGACTCTTTAAGATTTTCTGTACATAATGGTATGTACCAAAATAATGCTACATGTACGTGTAAAGCAATCTATCAGTAACTGAACTGTTATCAATGATCATTTTGCTCATATTAAAACAAAACCTAAATGACTTTAAAGTGCAGAGTTGCAGCTTTTATTTAAAGGTAATTCCATCTACTTACAAGTCTTTGTATATAGTACATATCATTTTTGTCATAATATAAAACAAAATCATCAGAAAGAATTGATTTATGAGGTCTATGAGTGACATTAGGAAATGTTGGGTGTGTGCAGCTGATCAGGTATCTGGTTCAGATCAGGTATCTCACTTGGTGAGTAAAGAAAATGTATTCCACTCTCGAGTGCTGAAATCCTGTATTGATTTTGATTTTGTTAGCATCCACATGCTCAGGTAAGGTTACTTCTCACACCACTGTAAAAATGACACTTTGTGCCATTGTCGGAGAAACAAAACATTTGTCATCTAACACACCAGAAGCAGCATCCAACACCATTCAAGCTCTTTAATTAGCCTCAATTCAGCACCGCTACTTTAATGTTGCACTCTGGGCTTCAATTATGCTGGTTAGGCATAATGTGGTTAAATAAACAAGACAATCACTTAAAGGGAAATGTTAATGGAGGATGGACTAGACTGTAAGACGTGAGTGTGGGTAAAAGCAGAGAAAATTATTCAGCACTTGAAATCAAAGTTCAGAAGGTAGCTGGCACAAGACTTGCCTCTATTTTTTGACCATGTTCGACTGCATTATAATGGCTTTATTTGTGTGTAGATTTCGGTCTATTTATTGACCCATCATGATTGATCACAAGTGATCCACCAAGATCTACCAACTCGGTGATGTAAAACCAATAACAGGACCCATTTTACTAACAGGATTTTTTTTCTTCTTCTGGCATACAGTTTTAGCTAAAATACCTGTAGCTTTCCGTCATAATTCATTAGGTATAATTAATTTAGTTGTAAAATATGAATATACACTGCTAGTAACTTTCCTCATCTCCGAATCAATCAGTGTGGAAAATTACCTCCATTCATTTTATGATTAAATCTAAAAGATTTCTAATCACTGTGAAATTGATACCAGATATTATATTAGTTGTTTCTGAAGGGCACATCCCCAGTTCCATCATTCACATATTCTAACGGGAAATCCTTAGAGATCACTTAGTACACACTAATGCATCTTAATTTAAAAGACTTTGAAAGACGCAAAGGCATATGAATTGTTATAACAGCGGTTTTTGTGCACTAACACACAGATGATGTGCTACAATTTATGTCCAAAAGTATGTGGACATCTAACCATTGCACACATATGTGGCTCTGCCACAAACTGCTCCCACACAACTATCACAAATCTGTCTAGAAAGTCTTTATACATGGTTGATTTACATCTCCCCTTTACTAGTATTAAGTGAGCTATATGAAGACATGGTTTGCCAAAGTTGGCGTGGAAGAGATTGAGTGGCCCGCAGAGAGTCCTGACTTCAACCCCACTGAACTTTGGCAAGACTTTAAATGTGCATCATGGCTTCTAGTGGCCTTTCTAGCGCAATGTGTAGGTGTCCCAAAAATCTTGTTCATATAATGTATGTTTTTCCAAAATATTAGCCTGCTAAGACCATTACAGTGCCAATGATTATTCATAATTAGTCCCTAATTATTTTTAATTAGATCTTTTTTAATTAGTTCCTAATGTAAATTATTTAGGGTATGCTTTATTGGGCTTTTTTTTTTTTTGGAGATCATGTCTCTGGGGCTTGATAACATAGGTTTTAGCCTATGTTACACCTAATATCATGTTCGACCTTTACAGTGTAGACAAATGGTCAAAGCCTGGCCACTAGTTAAATAATCAGCCCTCCATTAAAGCCCACACTTAAACAATGGAACAGTCCAACAGTCTCAAAATATAAGACAGCTGTTTCAACTTGTCCTCAGGGTATGATTTAAAAGTCTGAATCATTGCCGAGCTCTCTGATTCAGTCAAATGTCTCTGATTAGAAATGACTGCCAAAGAAAACCATGGCTTTTAGAGTGCAGCACATTTTTTACTACTGTTTTACAGTATACACATGCACAAATAAAAAAAAATTCAAATACTATCCACTTGTCTTACCACAGTCTCAAAAGCACTGCTTGCACAGCTGACAAAGGACTTTTGTGCAAAATGTTCTGACTCACATGACACCTTGAAACCTTTTGTGAGCATGTCCACTGGGCTAATCCATCTTGTAGAAGTTGCTTTAGAAAAAACGAAATCAGTCTGATACAGATTACTTTAAGAAACTGATAAAACTTATTGCTAAAACTATAAAACTTTAGTTGCTGCAAATGAATGATTCTTTGATAAAAGCAAAGTCGGAAACGAAATACTTTCATTGATATATTATTATAGTCTCTTGACTGTCTTTTGTATTCATTTCACAACTTAATGCACATGAATGTATGTGATGTTCTATTAGATTTACTAGCCATGCTTGAGGTAATGTCTGCTAGTCAGCCTTATTTTCTATCCAGCTTATTATCCCATTAATAATCCAACTGACAGCTTAATCAGAAATGAAAGTATAACCATGGACACCACAGATGAAATCGAATTTTGCATGGCGCGAATGCAGAGGGGCACGAATTGAGTAACTGCAGAGTGAAAGGAAATAGTATACATAAGGTTATACATTGTGTGCTTGTGACAGAGGGTGATGTTTATCAAATACATATAAACGGATGGGTTTTATTATTCTATGAGACTGGTAAAACAGAAACACTAGACAATTAGAAAATCTATTTATTAACTTTGTGTATAAACTGGTACATTATATATATTTACAATACATTATTTAGATTATAACCATGAATATGTTTTTTAATAACAAAGACACACCAAAGTTAAATAAATGGCAGAGCACTTTACTATACTATACTAATATTTAGCACAGTGCCACTAACAATAGCACATAATAACCTGCTTGTATATAATACGCTGCCTGTAGAATTGTTTAGATTTGTACATGTAGTATAAATGAGTGTCGATAAAAGGTTTAAATGTACCAGAGATATAGTGTGCTTTATACAAATTCTGGTGAAGTATGTACAGATTAAGGCTATGATCAAATTTTTCCGCACACTCTAGAAATTATACAAAAATTCACATTATAATATCATCTATGCCTCAGCCAGGGCTCACTTCAATGCTACCCAGTAATAAATGTGAAGAGTAAATTCAGATATCTAATTGTGTATTAATTATTTAATGAATATGCTTCAGCAATTACATTAGTTGGCTAATAAATTAGTTCATATGGAGTTTTCACTCTATACGGAAATGCTGGAGAGTTGAGTACAGGGATATTTTAAATATTTAATTACTAGGACATGATGGAATATGGTCTATAGTTTCTCCCAGTAGTTCAGTACAATAAGATTTAATGTCATCTGCTTTGGATAGGGTTAATTGTAACTAGATACTGTTTAAAATATGGCTATGTTTATTAGAAATTTTGCTAATCAGGAAAGAATGATAGAATATAAATATTGACTTACATTTAAGAACCACTGGAATAAAGTTTATTTATTTCAAAAGTAAAATTTCCAAAAAAAAAAAAAACGAAACCAACATAAGAAGCACCCTTTTATTTTGGTTTGGTTTGTTTTTTGCTTTGGTCTCAGAACAGAATTATAGATTGATTTATGATGAAGAGGAAATTTTGTCTCTCTAACAAAAACTTTTAATTTTATTATACATGCATAAAATGAAAGTTAGTCAAATTATATACGGGAAAAGTGAAATTTGGACATACTATACTTAGACATACTGTATATGGAATAGTTATGCAAAATGACTTTATCTCTCTTGGAATTTTACTTGAACTGTGTTGACCTCAACCTCACTAAACATCTTTGGGATAAATAAAAACACTGACTGTGCACCAGGCCTCCTTACCCTGCATGTCTTCTTAATCTTACTAATTCTCTTGGGGCTGAATAAGCATAAATCCCTAAAGCCACACTCCAAAAGTGATAAGCTTTCCCAGATGAGTAGTGTAAAACTAGAAAAGGTAGGACTAAATCTGGAATAGGACGACCCAAAAGCACATATTGGAGTGATGGTTAGGTCCAACTTTTGGCCATATAATGTATGATTCTAGCCACCCACAACTGTGCTACAATGCACTGTGAATGTGTATTTCTGGATGAAGCCATTGATACCCTTCAAGTTAGAAAAATAATACTTGAAATTGTTCAGGTGTAAAACTGAGCTCAACAATGAATATTAAAAGAAGATTCTTTTAAGCTGTATTTAGATTTGTTTTATTACTTCAGCTCTTCCATTTGTAAATGACTGCCAACAACTTCAATTTGACCAACTCAATAATTAATTGCAGTAATTTATTTCTATCATTTTCTAGTGTAATTACCTGGTTAATTACTTTTTGTACAATTTAATACACTGACATTTTTGGTAGTTTGGTGAAATTTACAATGCTTATTTATTTCTTTGTTTATTTGTCATTTTGCCCACTGCTATTTAAATTGTCAGGTATATGACTAACATACATCAGTACATTGACCACTGTCTTCAGAACCGAACCGCTATGTCTGTCTTTTTCACCCCTATTGTGTCAACAAATTACTTTATTATAATTATCTTTTATACAGAGGAAAATTATCAGTCCTGTTTGGTTCTCTTATGCATTCCTCGGATATTAACAGAAATCTGATGACAGTCATTACTTCTGGTAACTAAGTTAATAGACTTTAGTCTTTGAAAAATTAAAGTGACTATTATGATAGTGTATTATCATTTTATCTCCTGCTGCAGCTGGATTACACTAGCTACATTACCTTATGGGGAAAGTCTCTTGTTTAGGCCAGAAGCAGCCCAGTGACATTTAAAGAGCTCACTGTGTCTTGTACTGTCTCAAAGGCCAAACGTCTTTAAATCTTTAACCCCTACACTCATTCTTTTCAGTTGCAGCCCTAGTCATATTCCTGCAAAGTGGTGTTTGCTAATTACCTGTCCCATACTGTCCTGCCACTTTACACTTACCCCCTGCCCTTGGTGATGAGATGGAGCCAGCACCATGCCTTCATTCCCTCCCTATTCTATTCTAATAAAAGGGCTATTCTAGTATAGGTATAGAGGTCTATGTCGGGATATAAACATAGGCTATTAGATTTCACACAATTACAATACAAGTGGAAAGTGTAGACCAAAATGTGTCCTTAAATTAAAATATGCCATTTTTGGCCCATTTCTAAATACACTAAACATTCCAGCTTCCAGCTTTCTAAAATAAGATGTTATTATTATTTACAATTATTTATTTAGTTAGTTAACAAGGGCGAAACCTGTACATGAACCTGTCCTGTCAACTTCTTTGGGTGGGTAACCTCCACTAATAACAGTTTTTATTTTATTCAGATGACATGTTGTCCTCTAAAACACTGCAGAGAAATTAGATGCTTGGTAGGATTTCTTTCTTTGTTGGGCTATTAAGTGTTATTAAGATGTTAGTCATGCATTTAGCCATTATTTTTTAAATATAGTATATTGTATTATATTGTAACAATATAATATTATATAATTTATCAGCATGTGATGAATAATTTTAATGTGAACAGATTTTGTTCCCTATGGTTATGTATGGAAATCTCTGCCACTAATGTTACACAATTATTTGACTTAAACTGTAGTGTAAATCTGTACTGTATTTTGTTTTTTATACTATTAATGTAGTTATTCTGCTTATTTCACAGTGATTTGCCATGCACAACCAGGAATACTTCCAAAAACTGTTAAACAAATGTCTCCTGTAATTAGATAGATTAACAGATAGATAAACAAATGACAAAATACATCACTATGCATTTCTTAGTCATCTTACAGAAATAATTAATATGAACTTTTGAATATGTTACAGTAAGTACAGTACAATCCCAGTCATCTTATTATACAAAAATAATGCTTCTGACCAAACAGATTTGGAAATTCAACCACACAGCAGCATGCCTAGAAGTGCTGTGCTGAATAATGAGTCATAAATTTTACCTTAGTCATGTAGCATTTTAATTAGAAATTAAACAGAAACTTTTATTAGTTATCATCATTAAACTTGACATTTAATAAGTCAGGTTTTTGTCAGCAACCATATTTGCTTTAAAATCATGAGTATGCAAGACATTGTCTTAGTTTTAAGTTTTATTCTTGGAGGAACCTGTTTTTAATAGAACCACTGATAAGCAAATAAATAACATAAAATGATAGAAAATATTTGTCCACAATCAAAATATTGTGCACTCTATGTTGACAAATATTTTATAAAATGCACAAATTCTGCAGCAGGTTGTGTAGCTGCCTCAGTGCTCCAGGGTCCCCAGGTCAATCCTAAACTTGGGTTTTGGTTTATGTGGGGTTTCTACTGGAGCCTTTCCATACATTATTCTTTTCCTTTTCCATACACTTCCATCCACTCATGGCATGTCTATTACACTAATAAGGCCTATTCCACTAGTTTCAGAGCAGCAAAAAGGAAAAGAATAGTTTGTGGTGATTTACTTTGAGGACATAATTAGAATTTGAGGGGCTTTGTGCGGAAGACTGACATTTTGCTAAGGTCACAATATAAATTATGATTAAAGTTGTCCATTTTAGCCAGGAAATCATGGTCACCAGGGAAAGTGCATTTGAATTGACTTTCAAGGACTGTATGCATTAAAGGAATGGCAAACAATTATGTGACTCACTGGTTTGTACATTCTCATCAAATGAAATTAAATATTTGACATAGTGTTTTATGGTGGCAGGATATGATTAAATGTCAAACTAAAAATTAAAGTAAACCATTTTTTATAAATGTAAGCTAGCAGGGATGAGGGTAGATGTGGCATTGGTAATTCTTCTTCATTGCAATTGGATAGGTAAATAAGGACAAGCTACATACCTCCACCTGTGTATTTTGTGCACATTAGGTATATAATGTGTTATTTTTTTAATTGCTCAGAGGCAGTAGGCACCATGCCTGGTCTCAAGCCTGGTTAATAGGGGTTGTTGGGACCCTAATAATGGGAGCATCTGAAAGAGAAAGAAAGAAGATTTGTGAACTGCACAGGAAACACTGGTGCAAGGATTTCAACAGTGGTTTAATCAAATGTAGATGTATCATATACACCGTCGCAGTTTAAACTCAATATTTAATATCTGAGATCCTAAAGATTTCCTTTCTATTTAAATGCCCTGTCAGCGGACAGTGTAGTGTCAGAGTGACAGACAGTCTTTCCATATCAGTTTGGGTGGCCATCTTTCTGCAAAATGGCTCAAATCCTGCCTCATCAGTCAAACTGACCAGCTGAAAAAAAATGGCACAAAGCCAGCCTCAGAGGAAAAGTCCATCTTTCTATAAAACAACTCAAAGCGTGCTACAGTTATGTGCTAATCCTTGTCAGGCTTCTTCTCTAAGCAGAATGTAAATTACAGCCAAATCATCCTTAACATTGGCACCAACACAAGTTATGCAAAGACATAGATTAATGATGTTGACCAATGTAGTCCAAAAAGAAATCTCTAGCATAGTTTTTAATTAAGTATAATTATTATATCGATTTTATCAATGAGTGTTTAGGCTCTGCAGTGCAATAGGGATGAACTTGATGGACTTCCCCCATCTCTTTAAATGCTTGCTTATCGCAATTTAACTTGACAGGTGTTTGGCTAAAACAGTCCAAACACTGCCACCCAGAATATAGTATGCTTACATTTAGTGTGAGCTTGGTCTGTCTTTCCAAAATTGTGCATGACTTGATTCGGGTTCCAAATTTGGTACAGATTTTGGTACAAATTTGTACCAAATGTAATGTAATGTAAAGTAAATGTAAATCATTTTCTTTACACTTATGCAACCTAGTTATGGCAATTTTTACTTTTTGACTAATTGGTGTAATTTGCAAAACCTGTCTTGTTTCATACTGAACTGCAATTGCAACATGTCTCATGTAAACAGGTGTTCAGGGTCCATGTTAAAGCCACCCATCCCTGCCATCTTCACAGTGGCTTCCACGTCTAATATAAAGCTGGTAATAATCAGGCTTGAAGAAACTGTAGGCGTACCATCCACATACTCCTCTTATAAGGAGCAATAAAACTAGCTGGAACTGTAGGTGGGCTCGGTTAAAAGCACAAGATTTCAGTTGTATACTGTATCGTGTAACTATGTTACCTGAAACTATGTTTTTACTCTAGATTGGACTACTTTAACTCAATGTTAACTGAATGTTCCAGTAGTGTAGATCTTGTAAGTCCATAATATAATGGCCAGGCTGACTTGCCATAGTACACGTGCTCTAAGTAAAATTTTACATTGATTTAAATATTATTAATAACCAAAGTACTGGGTACCTGAGCATACATTGGTCTATTATGACCCATTACATCTGCTTTGCTGATTAACTGTAGGTTCCTTAGCCATATCTGTAATAAAAATAAGACTACAGCAAGGTACAGAGCCTTCCCTCCCTCCAGACAACAAATAACTTTCCTGTTAGCATTCTCAACTCAGGAACCTTGTCTAAAATCCTATTTATTTAGCCAGGTGGTTGCTGTATCTGGCTAGTTCCATATATGCGCTTATCATACTTATCATCAAGTCTGCTGAGCTGTATGTGTTCTTTTGCTGCAGACATAAAATTTAATTCAAGCCTAGATGACAAGTGGATATGGAATATCCTGAAGAGAGTATCAAACCCAGTGGATAAGAGATAGGAGGCAAGTCCTGCTTTCCAGATATGAAATAATTCTACACAGAGCAGGCCCCAGGAGACAACAGAGCAAACAAAGCAGTAAGTGAAAAAGTGTGTGTGTGGGGGAAGGGGGGGGGACTCAATTGAAGTTCTCTAGCTTTCTATGAAAAATGCTAGTAATATACCAAAGAGCACACTAACTGAGGTAGGAGAGAATGCGAAGATGCAGATCACTGCTCTGATCATGGTCAAAAGCTGCACCAAATTTTGGAAACATGGTCCAGCATGTGATAAAGGTAACAGGGGTATTTATTGTAAATATTGTCACATGTCTGTAATAGGCAAGAAGCTTTGTGTGCAAGAATGTTATAAGTGACTTTGTATGTTATAGTTTAATGCTTTAAGATTTTAGTTTGAAGTTTGGAAATATTTAACATAGTTTTTTAATCCACACCTTCTGAAATAGTTAATGAATTTCATAACTAAAACAAAACAGAAATAAGGTACAGAAAACAAAAAAAACAATGTATGATATGATTCTAGAAAGATGTTACTGTAGATATATACTGTAGAGTTAATTGTGAGACATTTCATAGGTTCTCCCAGTATCCAGGTGGGTTTTGTTCATAATTATTTTTTTTAACTAAATCATCCTCGTGCACACCTATGTGCTTGATGTACAGACAAAACAGCACATCACCTGCTTTTTATTTAACAAAATAAATCAATAAGAAAAAAAATCCAAATAAAAATAATAAAATATAATACAAAAACATCTAAGCTCTAGGTCCATGATGTGAACAGATCTATAACTAGGACAAACAATTGTGCACCACCAATCTGTCAATCACAAAGGATATTCAATATGGAGCAGGATTTGTTCTCCCAGGTTTTGGATTGTCATGGCAACAGTGGCTGTCCATTTTCTTCTCTGAGCTTACAGTATAAGGATGTGCTGCAGAGATTTGGGGGATTTGATAGCTACGGTTCTGTATGGGTTGGTGCAGGTATGATAACAGGCAAAAGTGTCACTGTTGGTGCAAGTGAGCTTGTGATCCTGTGCCTAGATGGATGGTTCCTAAAGCAGAACAATCATAGCCTCAGTGGGCAAGGATTATGCACACTGAGAGCAAATTAGGCCTGTGTCTAATACAGTTTAATCTAGCATGAAAGATGAATGACCAGAGGGACTAAGATAGGGACGGGAGCTGTCACAAGGTCTACCACACATTTAACTGTGAAAGGAAGAATTAATATTAAATATATACAAAGACAGAGAGTGTGGTGTTTAAGGATGAGCCAGTGTGTCAAATTAGAGGGGGCAGGACTAAGGGTTGGTCATCTCACATGTCATCTCATTAAGTTAAAGCTATTGTACAAAAGTGACAAGTCATGGGACAGGAACTAGTATTGTGTAGAACCCCCTACACCAGTAGGGGGAGTAGCAACTTGAGTGGCATCGATTCCACAAGTGGACAAAAGACATCTGGAATGATGATTGTAAGTGCGGGATCTCAAGTGCAAATGGACCTCTGCACCATATCCCATAAAATGCTTGGTTTGGCAAACATGCAGGCCACACCACTTATTCAAACTCTCCAGAAGTATCAAACCAATTCTGGACTACCACCAATGAGGGTGGTAATGCCTTCTATGATGCATCACCCGTACAGACATGACACTCTGTCTGTCTTTTTAAATTTTTATTTTTTTTTTGTATGTAAATTTGATGTAAAAATGTCATTTTAAAAAACTGTAATTTTGTGTTCAAGTACACATAAACATGTAGTTGGCATTTTAAAAATAAACTTGTAAAGGGATCCATACATTTCTAATTCGTACAACAAAATGAGAACTGTTTTTACATTTTTATAAAATTATTTTTAAACAAATAATACATTTATTTGTTTAAAAGATAATTTTACAAAAATGTGAAAATAGTTCTAATTTTGTTTAGAACTAAAAATTTTAAACTAAAAAAAGGTTGTTGTTTTTTTTACCATGACCATATTTTCACCTTACTGTAAATAGGACATGACTGTGTGACCAAAAAGCATTATGTA
>JAOVVF010000014.1:7535928-7555354 GCA_028565595.1 Duopalatinus emarginatus
ATTTTTTTGAGAAATGTTCATATGAAACTTATGTCTATACTAACTAGACTTATGTCTATACTTTCCTAACTCAAATGTAATCTCTATTATCTGGTCAAATAAGTGTCTTCATAGAAGTAATAATCCCAGGTAATAATATAATAGCCCCAGAAAAGTACAAAACACACATTTTACTGTCAAGAAGTACTATAATAAGATTGGAAATGATGCACAGTGATGAATTCACACGTCTTAACACTCCATAAAAGCATGTAAAAATGACATGTGCCCTGCACTACACTGTGTATTCCTGCCTGGTGTCCTGTGTTCCTGAGATAGACGTCATATACAAGGTGACACTGACCAAGATACAGCTGCTACTAAAGATATATAAAAAACAATTAAGCTTGACAGCAAGGAATAGGTGGTAGTCCAGCCACCATCTTCTGCAACATAATGGCATTTAAGAGCACTGTTTTCAATAAAATTTTACATTTTATTTATATCAGCTGCCAAACATTTTCACCATGTTTTCTGCTTGAGCTCCGTTTTCTCTCTATAAGCTGCTGACACCAGTTGACACCAAATGCTTCTTTTCTGATAAACTCAGAGCTATACTTAAAGATTTAACATTTATGTAACATGAAAAACATCACAAGGACATAGCCTAGGACTATTTAGTTAGGACTCAGTTTGTCTTATCCACTTGCCCCATTCCAAAGTCTATAGTATAAACTGAATACATATACATGAGTATTGACTATCTAAATAAATTATATAGGCTGAATGCCCTCAACTCTGGTCACACTTCCTAGGATTTCTACATTATTAATAGGGGTAAGGGGTAATCTTATGCCTGTTCACCCCATTCACACTTTATAATCCACATATAGCAGCCAGCCCTAGCGCTCCAGCCCAATGTGAAGCTTTCCTTTATTTTCTAATGACAGAATCAGTCCAACTCATTAGTATTTCCACTGTGAACTCTGAACTACTACTTCCTAAACTCACTTCACCCTTCTGATTCTTTCTCATTTTAAAATCAAACCAATTTACCTGCCTGCTTTCTGACCTAATCTTTTATTGTTAAAGTTTGCCCCTCTATTAGCCGTCACTCCAAGTTTTTGATCTTTCCATAACTCACACTGGTGCGATCAACATTTAGTCCTCCTATCTTTTTATCAGCTCACGTTTGGTTCGCAGATTATATCCATCATTTATACTACATTAAACATAAATCATATGCAGTGGCAGCCATGGCTCTAGGTTGGGGAATTGGTCTTATGACTGGAAGATTAGATTTTATAGATTGCACCAGCAAGACATGACTGAAGTGCACTTGAGCAAGGCAACTAACCCCCTAACTGCTCCCTGGACACCACGCATAGGGGCTGCCCACTGCTCTGGTGTGCAAAATGTGTTTACTGCCCCCTGGTGTGTGTATTTCACTGCACAGGTAAGTGAACTGCAGAGGTCAATTTCCCCTGTGTACAAGCACAGTAGGTCAATTACTTCACTTTCACTTTCATATGCACGTCATGTCTCTTACAGATCAGTCATTGGTCTCCTCCTCGTCACCATTGATATAGATGGCATCCCCATTTAACCTTCTACAATTTTTTTGCAATCATTTACTCTGAACTTGTATAAGTTCCACTACCAGAGTTCTAGTTCCGTGGCAATAGACCAGCACACACAACCATAGTCCTACAGTTCGAATTCTCAGTTCCCATGAATATCTTAAATACGAGTCTATTAGGGAATATTGATCTATCAGGGAAGTCAAGATGTTGACATCAACCAAATATTGTGAAAACCAAATATTGTCACCGTTTACCAAGTCAGGAACTTGCTGACTCTGTCTGGTACATTCTGTCTGTCTGAGACAGATAGAAAGGTCAATTGAAGGTAAACAGCTTGACAAAAACAAGACATACAGTTTCTGTTCCCCTCGTAAGAAAGAGAACAGGGGGGGGGGGGTTTCCTGTGATGTCAGAGGAATTAAACCTTTGCACCTTACATGGCAATGAGAATGAATTCTTTATGATCATTGGTCTCCTGGGACAACAACAAAGACTATGGGGAACAGCCCCAAAACTTTTAAGATATATAAGGCACACCCAATTGGGTTCGGGGTTCTTCGGCTCTGATCAGGTCAAGCGTGCGCATCTTGGTTCAGGCTCTGATCCCAGCTTAAGCGACGATCGGTCTACTTGTCCAGGAAGACTTTTTCAATAAACCTACTATATTTTTATCTACAAATTTGACTCTTGTGAATTTGCTCCTTCGAACAAGGGACACGTGGTAGGCGGCCGCGGGGCCGTTTACAACAGTTCTCTTATTGAAAATAAAGAATAAGTAAATTCTGGGTGGAAAATAGCCAGAATAGTCCACTTATACTATTCAATAGTAATTCTCTGGTGAACCCAGATGAGTTTTCAATTGTCTAAATTAACTACCCTATCTATTCTCTGTTCATATGGTATTATAAAATTTAGACAATTTTCCTTTCCAAGTCAACAAGTCAACAAATCATCAAGTATAAAGGTTTGCATAAAAAAATAGCAAACTACCAGGTTTTTTTTATACATTTTGTCATATCTTCTGCATTCAACAACTGATTCTGCATTTGAACTTCCACACACTTATTCATATCTAAGGGCAATTTGGAGTAGCTAGCAAATCTACAGGCATGCTTTTTGTGATGTGGTACATAACCCAGAGAAAAACCCCTGTACACACAGAAACTACATGAAAATCTCTACATACACAGTAACACTGGTTCCAACCCATGGCGATGGAGTCAGGCAGCAACAAATACACATTAACATGACTCCTTCACCTGCCTCCTTCATTTGTTTTTTATTTGGCTGAAAGACCCTGCTCTGTTCTGTTATGCAGTCTATTAACAGCATCTGTAATTAAACAGTTTGACTGCAAAATTGTGGAAAAGTCAGTTTAGATATTGCCCTTACATTACACCAGACTTTTACACTTCATCTAATCTATATACAAATAGAACATGTTGATCCACATCATCTTCTGTGCGATCCTATTGCAATCTCTCATATTTAACAGACAGGTAACTAAGGATTTATTTTATGATCGGATTGTTTGACCAAAAGATGTTTATACTATTTGACAGAAAACCATATTTTTTTCATTTTAGCACTATCAAGGTGTCATTTGTATTCACATGCTCACTCCTTGGCGGTGCGGACTGTCTAATTTCTTCTCTGCCTCACTGAGTGGAAACAGAAACTATTTTTATTGTGCCTGTA
Organism: Duopalatinus emarginatus; assembly: GCA_028565595.1. NCBI lineage: Eukaryota > Metazoa > Chordata > Actinopteri > Siluriformes > Pimelodidae > Duopalatinus > Duopalatinus emarginatus. Next base: position 7,539,189 of record JAOVVF010000014.1, read on the forward strand.
ATTTAGTATGGGATCTGTGGGTTAGGTGTGACGTTGGCAGTTTTTGTCTATGTGATCAAGTTGTGACCTTCACATTTGATGACATTCCACAAGATTAGTCCCATCATAAATGGCTAAATCCCTTGATTAGGTTAAAATTAATTATACACAAACATTGTCAGACACTCGGCTAGAGATTTGACAGTGTTGTGCAGTATATAAGCTCAAGAAAGTGTATCTAATTTAAATTGCAAGAATGAAAGCATAATCATTGGTTTCAATCTTTTTGATTGTCATTAAACAGCTACACGAACACAAACACATCTCTTAAATGAGCATTTATTAGGATCATACATAATGAGCTTGTTGGGGTGCCTGAATAATAGTAGATTTTCTGCCCTTCAATCATCATTGATTCAAAGTAAACCAGCAATCCCAGATTAAACAGATAAATCAAGTACAAATAAAAGTAAGTTATAGCATGATATAATAATAATCTACACTGATCAGCCATAACATTAAAACCGCCTACCTAAACAGCTGCCCAAATGGCTTGGACCTGTCAGGGTATGGACTCCACAAGACCTACTGTGGCGTGATGTGCTGTGGAAACAAACCACAAGACCTGCTGTTTTAGAGATGTTACTCAGTTCCTTACAAGTGCCCATATTTCCCGCTTCCAACACATCAACTTCAAAAACGCAGTGCTCACTTGCTGACTAATATATTGCACCCCTTGACAGGTGATTTTCACTTCAGTCACTGTCAGTGGTTTCAATGTTATGGCTGATAAATGTGATCATGTATATAATTGTGATTATTGTCAATTATCAGTACTATTGATATGAGTAATATGGGTTAAACAACATAAAGAAATGCATGGGTTAGTTTATATTATGGTTCATTTCAGTAATGTTTTATGTCACTTGACTAGTCATTTCATCAACTGCACTTTGTTACGTGAAGAAGTTACTATAGGCCTGACATATCTACATATTGTTTTTTAATTAAATAAAATTATAACTTCCCATAAATAAAGAAATATTTACACATTTAATTTTTTTTCAACATTTGAAAAGAAAAAAAAAAAGGAAGAAAAGCACAGTATAGGAAGACATATTGTAATCATTATCGGCTCTACCACTCTCATCACTATTCTATGCAAAGCCAATTTTAAATTCTGAATTTTGTTTTCCTTGAGCCTCCACCTGGACAAATTCCCAGGTTTGTCTGCCCTTGATTACAAGTCTGGAGACTTGAATGAAAAGACACACCTGTAAATTATCATAGCTAAACCTACTTAGAATTAGAATCTCACCTACTCTGGTTAACACACACAAAGTTCATGTGCATAACATGCATATTGTCCTCTTTCAGGTAGCTGGGTTTTAACTAAGAATGTAAACTAAACCATCCACCCAAAAGGTTGGTAAAGAGGTTGAAGAGGTTTACGCTCTTCATAATAACTTATGAACCCCATTTTATAACCCATTTTACTGGTGCCTGTGCCCCAGTAGTAATCTGCTGTGTCCCAGTAAAATCTCAAGTTCGAGGTTTAACTGCCTCCAATATTTTGCAGTGGATTAATGTAGATTGATAGCAATGGGGCAAAAAATAGATTTTATTCTAATCCACAATGTCAAAGCAATAACATGACTCACCGTTTACGGCAGTGTTCACATTACTCATACAGCATTGCACCGTGAGAAACATGAATCAGGATTAAATAATGATAACACAACAGCTTCATATAATTGAGGTCTTTTCGATTAGACTTTGTCAGATTAGTCACAGTCTGACCACTTTCTGACCAAATTAAAAACAGACCACAGAAAAAATTAACCAACCTTAGCTTGAACATGGTTTTGGTTAAGAGGAATATTTGTAAACAGTTGGGTTAATTTTTTGTTTACTTTTGAATTATATATTTACACATATATACTTTATTTTAAATGGTTGACTAAATTCATTAAATAATCTGAAATGTTTTTTGTTCTGTTTTGATTATTATTGTGGAATGCAGAAAAATAGTTTAATGACTTAAGATGGGTTTGATGTTACTGTTGTAATATTTTCCTATGCAGGAACTTTCATGCCCCACATGCTGAGAATGTTCATAATGCATGCTGAAATAAAAATTTTAATAAAAGATTAGTATCTCTACAGCAGTAGCAGTATGGCATTGACAGTAATACTAGGTAAAGCACATAAGGAGAAAGTTGATGCAGCACATTGCATGGCACATTCTAGACACACAGCACACATTCAGAAAAAAAAATGTGATTTGAGTAAATGGGGTGGTGGGGTGCCTGTTCCCCTATTCAAGATTTATGTCTAGCAATGGCCCTGATGAGTGCAATTAAGTTTTTATTCTCATAACACTTCTGTAACATCAAGGAGATGACAGTAATTGCAACAGGTAATTACATCCTCAAGGGCAGTTTATTCACCAAGTCTTGATTACGTGATCACCCTTTCAAAATCTATTGACCATTCAGCCAACCTTCAGATGAAGTTTGGCACAACTGACATCTTAATAGTTTCTTATAATATAGTTTCTTGTAATATATTTTCACTAGATGTGTCTTTAAATACCTACTCCCCCAAATTCTCCTATTAGAAAAACTGGTGTACCCGTTTTTCTAGTACTTTAGTGTATTTATAACATTTCAATTAGGGTTAGAATGTTCAACAAAGATTAATACAATGGTTTACTACTGGTTTGTTGTATATTTGTACATACACAGTTGAACATTTGGAATGGGTCTGAAATGTTAATATGTGGGCTGCCTATCCAAATAAAGTGTTACCCAGTGTTCCTTTGACACAATTTGGTATATTATAGGTTACCCCCCTGAGAAATTATATCTAAAGGAAAGTCTGTATTGAAGTGCTTCAGCAGCTTCTTTTATCTCTATGCAGTACACCTTTCATATTCATTACTGAACTCAATTTCCCCTCAAGTTACAGGTTTGAATTAAAGTAGCAGAGGGAGCGAGTTACATAATCAGAATTGGTTTGGAAAGGATGATTCCCAGTGCTACATTCAAAAGTGCTTATGAATACCTGCCGCACAACTGTCATTTACTTCGCATGAGTTTCACACAAATTGAGTGTCATTTTTCTATAGAGAGGATAAGTTCAGATAATGAAAGCAGACCCCTAAAGTGAATTAATGTAGGTGTTTTCTCATTGTGGCAGTACAGCTTTCTAAAAGAAAATTTATATAAGGATATATCACTTTTATGAAATATTTGTAGAAGGGTGACAATTTAATTATTATTCAGTAATTTCTAATAATGTATTCAGTAACTAGAATAAAATTCAGAGGTTATGTTATTACAAGAGTGGGGAATGTAAGTCTGGAACTGGAAAAGATTATTTGTGGGTTAATAGATTTACATTAGACCTCCAGAAGCACAGAAGTGGCTCAAAGAAGGGCTTGACCCAAATGTCCCAAAGCGGGCATCTGAAGACAGCACACAATTTTATCTAATGTCTGCATTAACAGTGGCATTAAAAATGTAAAATATATTAATAATAATATAAAACACAATGCATATATTATGGCTTTTTTAATAAGCAGAAAATCTTAGGTCAAGCACTGTATTTCTATTGCTCTGCTCTAACACATCTAATACTACTCAGCGCTCAGAGCTTTAGATGAGCTGGAGGGCAGCACAGTGCAACAACAGACAGCAGTTGCTCCTTTAGCTCCAAGGCCCCTGGTTTGTTTGATCCTGAACTCTGATTACTATTATGACTCAAAATAGCTCCTTCCTCTTAATGTGTATGTGTCTGGTCTCTGGAGATGGTCTAAGGTGATCCAAGGTGAATTCCTGCCTCATATTCAGTGTTCCTGGGAAAAGTTCAGTAATCCTGATCTATATAAATTAGCTACTGAAGCTGACTGAATGACTGATGAGTTGGACAAGCAGTGTTGGAAACATAGAAAATTTGAACTGCACAACTGAGCCACCATGTCATAGAGAAAGAACAGATGGCACACAAACTAACAAACGGCAAAGCCTAGACTGAGATTCTTCATAAATCAGGCCTGACGGTGTCTGCACTAATTAATTCTGTACATAATGTAACATAGCATTAATGATGAATGTCTGTAGGGACTGAGAATGGGGCTACAGCCGTCATTAGCTCCTTTACGCATCTGTCAACAGAAGTCAAACGGAAATCTTAGTTATTGTGCCTTTCGCTTCTCGTTTCTGTTTGAAGATGACAACCCTCTCTGACACACATTTATTGTTCTGCTATCACAGTGCCATGCATCATGATATCCTCTTTCACTACCAACTATAGACATCATGCTTATAATACTACCCTAATGCTGAAGGGCACTTTCTTCAGTGGCCTTATTGCACCGTGGTAAAGTTTCATATTCACAGCCTTGACAATCTATAAAAATCCTGCAAGCATCACTTTCTGGCAGTGAGGTTTGCAAGATTGACTTGGTTAATATCACACACACAACCAGGGAATAGTAGAGTAAACTGCATATTCTTTATTGAACTTAGTGTCCACCTTTAGATGTCTGGCATTGACAGATTATCTCCATTCCAATTTATTCTATTAAAAAAGCAGGGCAGGAAAGATCCAAAGGCTTTTCGTCTTTGGAGATTATTGCACTTGTCTGCCACCCGGCAAAAAGCAACCCAGCTTAAATCCTTGACCTTTACAACTCTTGGCCTTAGAAAAAGGGCAAAATGTCAATTTAGCAGGTAAACTAATGGATTACACACACCAGACAAGTGAATCATGTTGGCTGTCAATAAAGCAGATGCTGCTGTGAGGAACAACCTGAGCAGATGTCTCTATGGCAACACAGCCCCGTACTATGGACGGGCTGTAAAAGGCAATGACTATTAAATCTATCACACATGACTGCACATTGAGCACAACATCACAGTGGACACAGAGTCATCCACTCCGATGCTCTATACAACCTCACATGTTGAATGATCCTGAAGGCAGGAATTTGCGATTATGTACAAAAGGCACAGTAAAATATTAACTTAAACACTACAGGTAAGTATTTGTTATTAGTTATTGCCAAAACAGAACTTAAAATCAACGGCCATAAACTATTCAGTAACTTAAGTAAAACTATTAAGAAACATATAGAATTAAATGAATAAGAAAATAAAGTCTGATAGCAGATTGGAATGCTTTTGGCAGAGAAGAATAGGTCATATAAAAATGTGTTGGCAGCAGGAGAGCCCCAGGTGGAGTGACTGTCCTACAGATGCCAAAACCAGCTATAGAGTGCTGCTAGGCTATGGCCACTTCATTTCCACTAAACAACCAGCAAACTCACTGAGAAAATGTAGCACAGCTTCTCATGGATAAAAAGCAGAAGGTGTTTGGGTCTAGGGGGAATGTTCCAGGGAGGTCCTTCAGACCGCAGCTGGGTGTTTAGTAATATTAAATTGGCTAAAATGGACAGAGCGGTGGTTGTTAGCAGTAGTTGCTTTCAGAATCTGGAGGACCACAGATGCACCTGGGGCGCTCCTGCTACCAACCACATTTGATCTTTTTTTTCAATCGCACTCTAATATACTGCCAAGAATCTGATAGAAATTTGAGAAAGATTTTTACAGAACATTTCTAAAAAGTTTATAAAATCTGTGGATTCCTTTAGGTCATGTGCCATTCTGGTATTTTTATACAGTGTCAAATGATCAATACTGCTTAATGATGTCACATGAAATCATTGAAATGAAAGTGAACTATTTTGCCTTACTGTGTTTGCACACAGGAGGAATGTGACCTCCGCATTTAATCCATTTGTGCAGTGAAACACACACAAACCAGTAAACACTAGGGGGCAGTGAACACTCTTGCCCGGAGCGGGGGGCGGCCCCAAACCACAGCACCCGGGGAGTTAGGTGCCTTGCTCAAGGGCACCTCAATCATGTCTTGCCCTGGGTGGGGATTGAACCCGAGACTTTCCGGTCACGAGACCGGTTCCCTAACCACTAGGCCACGGCTGCCCAGTGCAACATTTTTTCAGCTTGCATAATATTTTCTTGAATATGCTGAACATGATAACTGTAATAATAGTTTTTGGAAATTGTTAAAGTTGTATCAACTGGTTTCATTTGAGTAATGTCTCAATGGTATGTGAAGTTCTATTATAATTTTAATTCCAATTAGCGTTCATAATTAAAAATTAGCTATATAAAAATAATTGTTTTCTTGTGAAATTTGCACTTTTGAATGTTTAATGTCTCAAGCATGCTTTTGCTTATCAGTTAGTCATAATCATGGTACAGGTCAGGAGAACTTAAAGAAATTGTTTAAAAAAATATATAGGTCCTGCTGAAAATAACGGACACTTATGGATATTGTTAAAACAATTTCTGTAAAGCACATTATAACATTATAACAGCTGTTATGATAATTACTGGTATTGGTAACATGACAATCATATCACTAGCAGCTCATGATGGAGTTAAAATTAGCATCTTTATTCTGTTTGCCTTAGAACTAGACAAAGTGGTTTTAATAAAGAAAATGTAGAAAAGCAATGACCTATAATCATAGTATCTGGTGTCAAGAAGAGATCTGCTTCTTCGAAACATTCCTTCCTCGTGTTTTTCCTTGCCCTTGGTGCCTCTGGTTGGCTTAGTAGGGATCTAGACCTATATCAGGAATTCTGCAAATCTATTGGGGCAGCCATGGCCTAGTGGTTAGGGAACCGGTCTCTTGACCGGAAGGTTGTGGGTTTGATCCCTGCCCAAGGCAAGACATGACTGAGGTGCCCTTGAGCAAGGCACCTAACTGCTCCCTGGGTGCTGTGGTTTGGGGCTGCCCCCTGTGCCAGGCAAGTGTGTTCACTGCCCTCTAGTGTTCACTGGTGTGTGTGTGTGTGTGTGTGTGTGTGTTTCACTGCATGGATGGGTTAAATGTGGAGGTCACATTCTTCTGTGTGCAAGCACAGTAGGCAAATAGTTCACTTTCATCCATTATTTTGGGCATTGTATAAAACTCTGCAAATCACATTTCAATGACCCTTTGAGAGAGAGATCCTCTGGAGCAATTATTAACTATAACCTTATTCTCTTATTCTCTATTATCTTATCTCCTAAACCTGACTGATAAGTACAGAGGCAGGCCACACACCCATCCAACCAACCCAAAGCCACCCACACACACACACACACACACACACACAGAGATCAGTAGTTGGCCATGAAGCAAGTGTGTTTACGGCTGTTTGTGCTAAAACATGTGTAGTCTCTCCTGTCGGGTAGTTGCAATCTATTAAATGTCAGGTGTATTGTCAGAACCTGCCTCGAAATGAGGAAACACATCTGCAGTGTCCAATTTTATGTGCGTCTCAGCTGTGGGGAGAGAGTCGAAATAGCCTTGGCGAACACTGTGTCACTGACTGAACCTTGCCAAAGGGAGGAGCATGAACTCTTTTATATATACACAGCAGCTGACAGACTGTGTAGCTTATTATCTTTCAACAGCCTGCAGGACCAGCTGCATTATTTTATATGCATAGGTTGATATGTTCTCAGTTTTGTATGTATAATAAATTAGATTCATTTGTATTAGTAATGTGCAGTGTCAGTATTAGACCATCCAGTTTCCCATGTGTGAGGTGTTTCATGTAATTAAGTACAAATGTTTGCATACCTACAGGACAAATTAAAAAATAATTTATGGCAACAAGATATTTATTGTGTTAAGTTATGAAGATTTCCATCATTACACTCTCAAAAACACACTGTAGGCAACTGTACAGTTTCTTCATTAATACCATCACAAATAATTGACATCATGGTTATGTAAGGAATTTATGGGGCTTGTTAAGCAACTTTAAAGCTGTACCGTAAATTGAATTGAAGTTATAGTTCATGCAACATTTAAGACAAAAGACGATTTGTCTTTGATGGTGCCACATCAAAAAGAAAGATAATTTTTTTTTTTTTATAAATAATACAGCGGACAAATATTGTGCGTTCAGATTCTGCTATAATTAAAGTAAATTATTAGTCACTGGGTTTTATACTCCTCTGACTGAATATGATTTTAACTGAATTGTAATAATTTATTTGACCATCTTTACCTCTAACTTCCTGTAATCTTATTCATATGCTTTAAACAGTTTTTGAGGGGGGTATTCTCTCAATGCTAACTCTGGCAGATTTGGCAAGAGTTAGCAAAGCGTTGCACCATTCTTTCTTATATATTTGTTACAATCTACAGATGTCATTTTTTAAAGTCATTATTTATTGATTGTTGTCTTTGGGTTGATGCACTAAAATGTCACTTATTATTTCACAACTCTGTTTTTAAGTAGGCATATACTGCTTTAATATAAAGCCACCCAGCACATCTTTTCAAAATTACTGCCTGTGCTACATCACACAGCAGTTAAACATGCTTCTGCATATACAGCCACCCATGATTTGTTAAGGTACAGGGATGAGATTCATTCCAACCAAGTGGCTGCTTAGTTGTAGCATTTACATATTGTCTCTTAAAATTATAAATGCTGTGGGTCCGGGACTTGGACTAAAATTGTACAGAAGCAAAACATGTTAAGAAAGCTTAGTGATACAAAACTAATCCTAGAAACCAACAGTAGTGCATGAACAGTAACATTGCTAATAAAATAGACAATTAATTTCTTTTACAATTTTAGTTAATAAAAGTTACAAAAAAAAATCTGGAGGAGAACTGAGATCAAAAACTAGCTTCCATAATTAATTTGACAAATACAATAAAAATGCATGCTCTGGCACAAAATGTTAGCAGCAGATCCTTTTGTGGATCATCTGTGGGATTGGACCAGATAGGCTAGCCAGAATGACCCTGTTACCTGATTACCAGGACCATTTTGGTATGTATTAGCCACTGCATACTTAGAACACCCCACACCCCAATCAGATTTTGTTACATTGGCATTGAAGGAATGGGCTATATTAGTCAGAAAGTAAACATTCGGTTATTAAACTCGATGTATTAGAAGCAGGAAGAATTAGCAAGTGTAAAGATCAGAGTGACTGACAAGGACCAAATTGATGCCTGGACACTGGGTCAGGGTATCTCCAAAACAGCAGGTCATGTGGGTTGTCCAGCACGCCTTCAAAGGTCTTGTGAAGTCTATAGATCGATGAGTCAGATGTTTTAGTGAGTGTTTTGGCATGTGGTGTTAATGTTATGCATATTATACTGGTGTATAAAGCTGCTAGAGGAAGTGCCATATTTTTCCTAGTTCCTTATTGACTGCTGTTTCATAAATGAATTCTGTACAGATGCATCTTAACTAACCTTAACACAGTTTTGTTTTATGTTGGGTTTTGAGCTTATGGATAAGCTTATTTGTGCAATGCATTACTGTGTCAAGTAAACGTACAATTTGATTCAAAATCTTGCCATCCCATGACCCAGTCTGACGTGGTGAACAGGAATGAAGACCACTGCAAAAGTCTTTGATGATTCTATACAGAAAATCATATAATACACTCTCCTGATACATTTACATTGTTCATGTACTAAAAGACATGGAGTAAGAAAGGTGTCTTATCCTGCCAGTGCACTAAATCAGTGCGTTACTGTCTCTCATCTCTGGCCTCAATGTCAACTCTGGCACCTTGCCTTTTTTCACTGTGCATCCATCCAAACTCAAACAGCTCCAGGCAAGGTCTGGGTGAAATAAGATTACAGCACAATGCATAAGTTTGACTCACTTAATAGCTGAATTATAAGACATTACCCTTATCATCACAAGCTAAGCAAAAAAAACTGTGAGCTTAGAAACTTAAATAGAGGTTAGAACACCTAAAAGATTTATTAGCCCAAAATGCACTATGTTCCACTGAGACCTGGATAAATCTTAATTACGAGTTTGGTCCTGGAGGGCAGATTGTTGTATTTGTCTCCCATCCACCATGACTGTACACATTCTCTCATCATCCATCAACAGTCTTATATAGAATAACTCTGTTTATACAGAAATTGTGTGTGTGTGTGTGTGTGTGTGTGTGTGTGTGTGTGTGTGTGTGTGCGCGTATGGAATGAAAGCCTGAATATATGGAATGAAACCTGAGAATATGAAATGAAATTCTGAATGTATGGAATGAAGCTTGAGAATATGGAATGAAATCTGACTTCTTTGACGCACTTGCGCTATTTTGTGCTTTTACTTTGCGATATTACGCAATTCGTGTTTATCAGCCGTTCACTAGAAAGAGCGAAGATTGGAAGTAGGGACTGTTGGGGGTTACTACAGTGAGGTGGAAGTCTCTTTTTCTTTATGCATTAACGTTTGGCTGATACACGTGATCTGCCCGGACTGGGAGGTTCACTGCGTTCGACCTTCCATGGCGAAACAGTGACTAAACTGTTCAGGGTTTGATGGTTTCGTTGGATTGAATTTAATTATTATTATTATTATTATTATTATTATTATTATTATTATTATTATTATTATTATTATAAAGTATTATTTTGGGCCGTGTGTGCAATTGCCAGGGTGTTTATCACCTCCTCATTACAGAGGATTGCTGATACAGATTTCTTGCTGCCTCACTCATAACGCACCGGCCGTATCCGTACCCAATATCTCCAAGTGAAAGCACAATACAGCGTATGTGCATCAATGACGTCAGCTTTCATTGTATATATTCAGATTAGTCATTGTATATATATATGTATGTATGTATGAACACACACACACACACACACACACACACACACACACACACACACACACACACACGTCTTATGGCTTCATTGTGTTGTGAGTACAAGTATCTGTTGGGGACTAATCTAAAAATCTTCATTCTGGACAAAATTCACCCCATACACAGAAATAGAGGACTTAACTCTTTAGTGATTTCTGAATACAATGTGTTTTACTATCCACTGTGCCTGAAGTTCTCACTATGCACATTTAACTTATAAATATGCCTCCATGTCTGTGTTTACAGCTAATTCATAGTTTCAGTTAGGGGTGTGGGATATGGTAGAGTAATTAGAGCAGCCAGGTTGTTATAATAAAGATCTATTGAGACTCATAGCACACCGACTTGCATAAGAATCAGTATAATAGTAATTTTCTCCAGTATTAACAAAAACAAGGCCAAAGGAAGATTAAGCTGAGGAAGCGCCCTACATGATTACATGTAATAGTGGCTAGGGGACATACAAGTCATCCAAAGAATATTTAAACTGTAGCCGGATACAACACAATGGAAATTCCACCCAGAGACAGATTCATTCATACCAAAAAGCCAGATATGTTGTTTCAGATGTAAAATTGATTTTTGTTGACTGAGGACATAGTGGAATTTTTACCATGCTAAAGACATACAAAAGTATTGGCCGTGTAGCATACAAATAACCAAGGTTAACGAAACACAGGGAAAAATAATTAAATAATCAGTGCACAAAACAGGTGAGGAAAATCACAACTAAAACTTAGATGAATGTATATTGGTGACTAAAGTGTCAGGCATGGGCTACTTTAAAAGTTACCCGACAAAATGAACAACAACAAATATGTAAAAGGGATGGGATTTGTTTGTAGCAGAGGGATTTTCTCTTTCAGGAATAGGATTCTTGCTTGTGTAAAGATAGTCTGGTCTATAATGCATTGTGTAAGGTATGCAAGTCGATTTTCATGAACAGAAGGCTACCTCAACCTGACTGAATATACTGAATAGAGCACAGCTAGACTGGAGAGACAAAGTATCAATAGTCGAGTTACACTTTATATCACATTGAGCAGCATGAAAGATTTTGTCAACATTCATAATCCTTCAGTGAAAATTCAAAAACATCCTGCCTGCAATTGGACAGAGTACCTTCATGGGATAAAGGGAAAAAGTATTGTTTTGTTTTTTTTCATTGCTACTCAAAAACAAATTCAGGTTTGTCCATTTCTGTGGAAAGAATTACAGCTGAATGTGTTTTTTTGCTGCAACAGAATTTTGCAGAAACAAGTAAAGCGGTGCATCACAGCCAAATTGTCTGTTAAAACAGATGTAAACCTGTTAAAACAGATGTAAACCCCAGCTCACCAAGGGCATATCAGTCTTGTTTAGTTTTTAAATTATGCTCTCTTCACATTTTTCAGACGTTTAATAGTTCTTACAGTTCACCTACAATACAAAAAGCAACAGACACCATATGATGACAACCACCAGCCCAGCAAACACAAAATAATTTTCCAACATTAGCAATTTGTTCTGCTTTGTTTTATGGAACCAGATCATACTGCTTTTTACCAGACTGCCTGCCAAACCACTGAATGTCATTTGAATGTTATGGGACTATTAACAAAACTCTCACAATGCACAACAAAACGTGTGGAGGTGGTGGAATACGATATAGAGAGACCTGGATGAGCCAACTCCTCAAATCAACAGCCTTCTGCTTCTTTACACAAATGCAGCTTCAACCATAAACATCCAATATTATCCATCTTCTACAATGTTTCTCCACCTGTTTTAAAACATGCACTGTGTTTCCCATTAGTAACGTAGTCATTTGACTTAAAAACGGTTTTACACCACATTGTTTTACCAACCATGTCATTGCAACTGCTTTTCTCTTTCTCTCCTCTATCAGTTTGCTGCACTTAGGGTTCTAAAGCATGCAATACAACTCTGCAGTCACTGTGCACCTCACAACAAATAACACTTGCCCTCTGCAAAAACAGGATCACCCTACTCAATTTCATGGGAGATTAATCTGGGAGCTTGTACGTAACCCTGGGCAATGTAAGAAGACTACAAGGAAAACACAAATTGTCTTTTTCACCAGTTTTCATCAACTGTTATACAGAGAAGGCCACCTGTGATCTTGTGGTGATTCCACTAATGAGCCAGTTTTACTGAAAAGAGGAATCATGTTTGTCAGGGGTTTGGATGAAAACGTAATTGAATGGACATGTGCATTGATGGGGAACTACTCTACGTCAGCAGGTTATGTGGAGCTAGTTGAATCAGCAGAGCCTGTCAGACATACAAATGTGTGCCCATTGCTCCAATTCTAACCAGAAATTGATTAGAAATATGAAATACCCATTGACAAACATTGCATGATCTTTTTCCAATCTTCACCTGTCCAGTTTTAATGAGTCTGTACCCACCATAGCCAATGTGGCCTAATGCTCTTGTAGCTTATTTTAAGGATTAGGAGATCTTGAACAACGGTTGTAAGAAAAGTTATTTGACTTATTATACATTATATTATGTAATATGTTTGGTTCAAGATAAACTGAGAGTCACAGATTAGTGATCTTAATTTAACTTACTGACCTGTTATAAATCTGCTACTGTAATGATGACAGAGTTCGAGAACAATAAATATGAGACTGTTTGATAACAATCTCATGATTTAAGGGATATAAACTCCCAGTGAAACTAATGCATCCTTCACTTGATCATTAAATACATGGGCATGAAACCCAATCCACATAGAGCCAGTGTTGCTGTAGGTTTCCATTCCAACTAGACAGCAGCCACACCTGAGAGTCGACTGAAGGCCAACCCATTAAACAGTCTGATGTGGTTTTTGCATGGTTAGAAAACCTGCAGCTATACCTGTTCATTGCCGTTAACATCAGCCACCCCTGCATTTCATGTAGGTGACAAGAGCTTTCCTTTTTACTTTCCATTTCCTTGAAGATGACAGCTTCACATTACGGGCAATGCATTATTGACAGCTAGCCAATGAAGCCATACCACGCTTTGTCTCCTGTGTTATAGCAGTGTATATCCAGACACTGGCTTCAGGCTGCAGCACATGCAAGTGTAGTTTATTTATATACGAAGTTGACAGCTTTCATGAATGGCTGAATATGAGACCTAGATATGCCATATTATGAGATATGAGACCTACAAGGGGCCAATGAGACCTGCATCTGAGACCTGCAAGGGGCCTACACCAGGACTGTGGGGAACAAAAATGCAACTGAAAACATTACCATGCAGGGATTTTTATTTTTATACTCTGTGTATTTCACTAACTATACAGTTATTTTATTAAACTAAATTTTAGACAGATAACCAAGCTTGTATCTCACTGAAATGCACTTAAGCAACTGAAGGGCAACACAAAGCTTTTGTGTTTAGGGCACCCAAATGGCTAGTGCCAGCCCTGGGAAAACCTTATGAACTAATATCATCTCACCTTACTTTAAAGTCTCTTCATTCTCTGTGTTGTCCGCTGTGTTTCCTTTAATCAGCTGTTTTTAACTTCCCGCGTCATAAACTGTTCCCAGGCGCCATTATTTACCGTAACGGTTCACTCTGAACACGCGGTATAATTAAGAAGCCCCGCCCAATATCGCCATAGCGATAATAGATGTAATAATTTTGATTAAGTGTGACCGATAACCGCCATCTGTAACAACACCAATAACAACACTGACATGCACAATGACCATCTACTTTTTACTGCGTCCTGTATGGATAAACAAAGCTGCTGGAAACGACATTACCTGCTCGAGGGGAAAACAAAGTTACTAGGTTAATTAGGTTAATCATTACGTATTTATATAGATACAATATTAAGTGGGCGGGACACTTCTTTTGACGGGTGATGCCCCCTTTTTCCCATCCTGGATTTATTGTCATTATTCAGTACAAGTAACGTAAAAGGGTACAAGAGAACGTACAGGAGAACAAAATGCTGTTAGAATCAAGTAGAGGTGTGAACAGTTGTGATGTGCAAATACCAAATCAAATGATAGCATTGTGTGTGCTAAATATAAATATAAATATAACTCTATAAGGTATGCATGACTGTTGAAAAGATAAAAGATGAAAGTGAACTATTTGCCTACTGTGTTTGCACGCAGAGGAATGTGACCTCCACATTTAACCCATCCGTGCAGTGAAACACACAGACCAGTGAACACTGGGGGGCAGTGAACACACTTGCCCGGAGCAGGGGGCAGCCCCAAGCCATGGCGCCCAGGGAGCAGTTGGGGTAGTTAGGTGCCTTGCTCAAGGGCACCTCAGTCGTGTCTTGCCCTGGGCAGGGATTGAACCCGTGATTTTCAGGTCACGAGACCGGTTCCCTCACCACTAGGCCACGGCTGCCCCATTTATTGTTATATCTGCGATATAAATATTTACGCAGACTTAAGCCAAAAGTAATGACAGATTTTGCATAGTTATAGTGGTGTAAAACTAAAAGGTTATAAAAATAAAACAAACTAAAAAATATTAAGTAAAGAAATAAAAACTATTTAGGTACAATAACAACCTGCATTTATACAAATTACACTTTGTTACTGTCCACCACTGGCTATGCTGGCTAAGCTGTCTATGTTGGAGCTGAGCTTATGTTGGAGCAATATGATTCCATAAACATTTTCATATTGTTCTATTTTGTCTGCTATCCTGCTGCAGTGATTTGTGGCCTGTGTGGATGCACTCAACCCATACTGGAACATGCATACGGTTAACTGCGAAGGTGGATAAACAACAACAAGCACCCATATGCACAAACAAACACATTAGGCCCACGTTTTAACATAGTCTGCTGCCCAAAGCATTTTGTTGCTTGCGCATTTTTTTGTGCGTGCTGCTTCACCTATAAATGGAAAGCAGTCCTTTGCAATCTGGATAAAAAAAATACAAAATAAATAAAATCCTTTTTTTCTGAGTATTCCTATTTTTGTGTTGGTTGTTGACTCCATTGCCATTAATTTTGGCCCCTTTAATTTGTTTCAAAAAGTCTTTGGTTCAGTGTTCATTTTTCACCATACTATTTTGATTATTATTAATGATATATCTTATTAATCCAAAATATCATATCCTATAGGCATAGGTGGTTCTAGACGGGGACCAACAGGGGCCAGTGCCCCTGTAAAATATCTCCTGGCCCCTGTTGTGGCCCCTGTTCTGAACAGATAATAAGTTTTATAAATTTCTTACGGCAATGTGCGCTGACTAGAAGATCGGAACTGACGGAGCGTTTTACTCCTTAAAGCACTACACGCACACCATTACAGGCATCTGAAATACCACTAGCAGTGTAAACGCGAGAGACAACAGGGATACACCTGTAAGGACTACTGCAGAGAGGCGAAGGTCTGGAAATTCATTCAATTTCGTTACATCAGTGTTTGCACATATCCACATTTTACTGTTTGTTGTTCACTACGATAATAAATCCGCTTTATTGCGCTTAATCAC
>JAOVVF010000014.1:7567827-7584374 GCA_028565595.1 Duopalatinus emarginatus
GTGAGCTACTGTAACCAAACACAAATTCCTTGTATGTGTGAGCATACTTGGCCAATAAAGTCCGATTCTGATTCTGAGAACCTTAACCACTGAGCCACCACTGCCTTATTAAAACACTCATAGCACTGGATACAGATCTGGTTATACTGAAGAACAATATTAAAGGACAAAATGTTTGCTTTCTGTGCAAGCTATGTTAGAGTATTATAGCACAAAGTGTAGATCTCTTTATAGTTATTTTACTAAAAACAGCAAAAAGAAAGGGAAAGGCTGAACTGCAGTAGCCTCACACTCAGTGTTTCTGGGATAGGCTCTGTCTGATGAGAATAAAGTAGTTACTGAAAATGAAGGAATGACAGCATCCTGCATGGTTGGTGTGGTACAGCGGTAACATCATCGGCTCCCATGTGAGAGACCTGGGTTCGATTCCTGGTCTGTGCTACACCAATAAGGGTCCTTGGGCAAGACTCCTAACACAACATTGGCCTTCCTGTAATACCAGTTACCTTCTAAGTTGCTCTGGATAAGCGTGTCTGCCAAATGCCATAAATGTACTATTTAGCATTATGGTGCTATTGTCATGCCAGAGGGAATAAAATCTTACCCTTTAATATATTGTATATGCAATTCTTCAGAAAAACAGAATTTGTTTTGGGAATCAGTTATTTTTCCAGAGCTGGACAGTTTGACATATTTGAGTCAAGAGGCAGGTAAGGGTCAGGCCATTCAGAAATAACACAAACTCAATCAAAAAGCCATCAAAAAACAAAACATGAGAAATAGGACTAAACAACCAGTAAGACTTTGACAAAATAAATGGCTCATAGTAACAGTTAAATGTATACTTTATAAAGTTCTGTATAATGTATACTTTTATAAACATGAGGGCTTAAATACACAAACCAGTCAGAGGGAAACTCAACCATTAAAGACAGGAGGAGACATGATGTGAATAATAAAAGTAGATGGCAACATATGACAATATAGAAATCTGTAGGGAAATGCATGACAAAGAAAAATTGATTAGGTTTACATCATAAATCTTACATAAATTTCTGAAACAGCTTAAAAACCAAATAAAAGCTGATCTTTGTTTTCTCTTTGTGTTTGAAAGGTGAATGTACTCTCAACTTCAGAGCAAAATAAACAATTTGTTTTGCTATTTCACACCTATCACCGAGAACCACTGTACCCAGCATTGTGTGTGTCTGCACTTGTGTTTGTCACTCAGTGTGTAATGTGTGTATAGCAGAAATGGAGCCTCATACACAATGTGTGAAATGTATGATAATGATTTTGTCCTACCTGTGAATTTCCACTCAGCTTCTGTGAGTTTTTCATTATCATTTCTTTATTCTCATCAGAATCATCATGAAGGAAAATCAATACGTTTCTCTATCTCTGCTTCACACTTTGAATCTTATCTGTCTAGATTATAACAATTGGTTAAAGACTAAGACAGACTCTCACACAGTAATCCATCTTCATACCACAGTGATGTTACATTCTCAGATCAGACCGTCAGAAGGTGTTGATTAATTTGATGTAACATCACTGCTTTAACAGTAGTTTTAGTGAGGCAGATCACAAATTTACTGTATATTAATATGGTAATTTTAAAAGTGTTAGTGTGTCTATGGTAACTTATACAGGTACTTGTATGGCAAATTTGTTGATAAGGTAAAGATTTCTGTAGAGGTGTTTATTCAGGGTTTTTAGAAGTAGTCTCCAGGGACTGCAGTTTGTAACAATTAGTAACAAAATTGAGACAAGTTTTGGGACACAAAAAAAAAAATTCAAGAGAGAGGGGAAATAGTGTTGACATGGGAATGACTGTTTATAGCTTTTCTAAAATATGTGATATTATTTCTCAGATGGTCTACAGCAAAAGCAAACATAATGTAGCGAGAGTTTTAATAATTAAAAAGGAAAAGCTCATGTGAAATCAAATGTAATTTGTTAAATATATAAAGTATATTCTATTTTAAAGAGTTTAAAAGATTGAGTAACTTAATTGGATCAATCACAAAATAGAATTAAAAACAAAACATGTGTTCTTCCTTTGTCTGTGCAGGTTTTTGCTGGGCTGAAATTTTATAACATTCAGATCAACTAGATTAAAAGTCAGGAGAAAATGTATCCAACTTTCAAGTGACAGCTTGTGGTGAGATCAGTAGATCCTGTACACAACCTTTGCAGTTCTCAGTTGTGCTTCTCATCAGCAGGAGAGAGGGGGGAAAAAAAAAAAAAAAAAAAACCCAAGAATTGATGACAATTACAAAACACCACCAAGTAGTGCACATAATTCTGTGAAATTTCTAAAATAGCAGACTGTACTAGATTATTCTTGTAGATATTACTTTAATAATCATTCCATTTACCAAGTAAAAGTAATTTTTTTCCCCAGTGTAGTTCAGTTATTACCACACAGACATCCTTAAACTAACCATCAACTGCTTTTATCTTTTTTACTTCCCTATTAGAAGTTGTTTGTCAAATAACTTGCAGCCATGTGTTCTGTTCTGAGGATTCTTCTACAGAAAAGCTGAATGCTGCTTCTTCATTGTGTGAACACAATAATAGCCAGGCTGTGGTACAAAAGTGGTCCAGATTGGGAACTGAGGCAGAAGTCATGACAAGAATTCTTTAAGGAGCGCTTACAAAAAGAGGAAAGTTATTATCATTCCTTATTGAAAATATGTCTGAAGGATTAAACTGACATTTCATTCAACAGTCAAAATTTTAATGACGACTAATCCCTAGACTCACTGGTTCTGAACTCCTGGACCAAAGACATAGTTTTGTGCGAACATAACTGCCTGTCTGCTTATTAAAAAAAAAAAAAAAAAAAAAAAACCCACACCACTTTAGTCCTCCAACTTTGTTTTGTTCATTGCTGGTTAGGAAGTAAGACAGAATGAGTATAAAGAGACAGTTGCTGGAATCAAACCTGGGCCATCTGGATAACAAACAGGCACATTACCATTGTGTCAGCCCCACTCACCCAGTACAACAAACTAAAGGGGATAGGGAAGGAGCACAAAGGGTCATAGCTGAGCATGATAGACTAAAACATATGGTGAGACAGTTTAATCACAGGGGAAACTAAACAAAGAAACAACCATCATTTCACATTCCGAACAGAACTATCCATTAGAATAGAAGAAGGAGAAATAAAGGCCTGTGGGCACAAAACCTAAAAGAAAGTATAACTCATTGAGAATGTCTCTTACCCTGGTCATCAAATTATTACCTCTAGAATGACTCTCAATGGGGCCCAATGTTGCCAATTCTAGCCCTAACAAATACTTCATACCATGCAGCCAAAGGTGCAACAGAAGACCTTACTTTCAAGCATGATTAAATGCATGCTAGGACAGGTGGCCCTCATCAGAATTGATTGGCTCTGTGGAGCCTGGGGCCTGTAGTTTACCTCCTGTAGTTTAAAATGGACTTCAGACATACAGCTATGGTAGAGGTTGAGATTGTTGTCAGAACCAAACAGGACCTAATTATTTATTTCTTTATTATTATTATTATTATTATTATTATTATTATTATTATTATTATTGTGAATTTCATTAAATTAATTACTTCTTTCGAAAGACCAGAGTTTTTAACAGTTTGCTGTTTGAGAAATATAAGCTAATTGTCCATGGATGTGGGACAGGGAACAGTTAAGTGTTAAGTGGGAACAAAGATAATATTATCCATTCATTTTCTTTATAGACTTCAATGTCTATGACTAATTAGGCCTGTAAAAGATCAACAAGGTACATTTATTTACAATTGAAGCAAATTAAACAGTAAGATGGCAGTGTAATGCCAGTGATTTTTTTAGTAAATTCACCTATGCTGATGCATCAGTTTTTAGACTGTTCTAGATCTTACTTTTTTTTTTTGTTCCAGTTTATTCAAGTTTTATTAACTGTCAACATCCTATTACAAGTCTAGCATTTTGACTTAACTTCATTTGATTCTATACTGTTATTAATGTTGTCCTGCCCAACCAAAGTTTATTGTCATAAGCCATTATTGGGATTAGGTTTAGACTTTGGCTGATCTATAGTTGGGTAATGATTCCTGACCCTAATGAAACTGTAAGCTGAAGCAAGCTTGCTTGTGCATTTGTCTTCTTTTTCATCTCTTTTAGACTCTTCTTTAATGTCAGAGTGTCAGTCAGCATGAAAGGTTAAAATGTCAAAGTCAGAGCTTGTCAGATTGAACTTTTTAGACTTGCTTTGCGACAGACAAACCTCTGTATATCATCCTGCCTCATAATAATTCAACCAGCTATTTTATTTGTGTCAAACAAAAATGTGTTACACAACAAATGGTGACATGCTTAGCAGTTAAAGCTAAGGATCATATTTAGACAGCAGAATTAAACAGCTGTCTTGGCAGCAAAACGGGGGGCTTACACAATATAAGGCAGGTGGCTTTAATCTTATGGCTGATTGGTGTACGTCAACTTGCAACTTTGAGTCAAACTACTGTCTTGTATTGTGAGGCTTCCTAGTTTAGAAATAATTTAATCTGCACTTCAGCTAATGTGTGTTTTTACCGACACACAAGGTAATTGCTGTTGTTTTTGTGATTGACATAAATTAGCATATCATTTGGTGTTTCTGTGCAGAAATGTCACTCTGTTTTTTATTGTGTTAAGTTTATTGAGTTATGCTGATTAGTATCTAATGGTGATCTGGGTTGCTGTCAAGAATGAATATGTTTCAAGTCACTTTTAAATACAGCTGGCAAAGTAGAGACCAGAGATTTTCTACTCCTTTGGTTGTAAGTACTAAATAAAAAGCCATGAAAACCTCATGACAGTCAGGACAATCAACTTATTCATACAACACTAAAAAATGTTTTACCAAATTGTTGTTTTAAACTGATTTTGAACAGTAATTTAGCTCTAGGATGTTGTTAAAGATGTTGCAATCTCATGAACAGAGTCTGATCTATGGGGGTTCTTTCACGCTTTTCCACTGTTGCTTAAGTGGCTGTAGCAGGCCCTACACTCCTTTTAACTGCAGACTCAGCCATGATTTGGGAGCTCTCAATCAATGTCGAATCTGTCAAATTCACCAGCTAGCATTCTAGCAAGCAGTCTGGAAGCATGCAAAAGAAAGACAGAGAGAAGAATGTTGATTACCAATTGCCTTGAAAAGATTTATGCTAGCTACCAACATTGCACTCATGTCACAAAACATTTGCCTGCCTTGGAGCGCAAATGAATTATTTGTGTCTTTAACAGGCAAAGATTTTGGTAACAAATGCAAAATACACGATTATCTTTCTCTGTCTACAAGGTAGTCTCACTGACAGGTAGTGAAATGACTGCAAAATATAGCAAATACTATAAAGCATATAATAATGTACAAAAAACATTTGGTATGTGAACTGTGAAACAAACACTTTGCTCCCAAAAGATGTATTTTATTGTGTGTGTCCAAAAACTAGGCAATTAGAATATTCCAGTTTTCAGTTTTCCAGCACAGACTAAATGCAGCCATATGCTATTTATGTACTTCATGCCGGTAGTCCTCATGTTTCCTGTTGCTTTAACTTCAAGGCAACAAAAGTGAATAAACCGTACACAGCATGACACACTTAGCATTGCTTTTTCATGTGTGGAGCAGTTCTGAAAATTCTGTGAAAAGTGTGCAAAATCAGCTCACAGATGTAATAAAGCAGAACTGCAGAGACACCAGAGAATGAGAGAGAGAGAGAGAGAGAGAGAGAGAGAAAGAAAGAGAGAATGGAGGTAGCCTGAATGGGTATGGTGAATAATTCCTTTGAAGACCAGTCTTAGAAAGAATCAAAAGCTCCCATTTCTGCTGCTTTTCTATTGAAATCATATTCATAAATGACTGACAGACTGACTCAGTTGTCTTCATATAATGCTCTATTGACTGACATTGTTATGGCTATAGTTGTGACTATGGTTTGCATGCACCATTGCTATTGTTCACTTTCAGTTTGATCTCAAGAGGCAACCACAAAAAATTGTAAAATGCAAAATATAATCATATGCATTCAAACTCAGTGAATATCCACACATGGAAATTTGTACTGGGAATTTCTTTACACTTAACCTCTATTTGTGCATGCAGTGTATATTTTACCACACACTAATTAGTGCAAATTTTCTTGGTAAATCAGGCCAAGTATCCTGTCATCACTGGGCACTTTATCAGGTAAAGTAACTATATGTGAGCACTTTGTAGGCATATCATTTCTAAATAGACCTTATCAGACCACCACTTATCAAGTATTATTCAACCAGTAGAACATTGATGGTAGTGACACTGGTGTAAGTGGATCAGGTTTTTTGTACTCTTTTGTGTGAAATACGCTGATGCTCATTTAAATACACATACTCAGAAGTAATAGCCCCTACAATTTATAATGTGGAAAATACTCCCTCTAGTGTTAAGGTGTAAAGAATATTGGGAGTCAAAGCATGAGGTTGCTCCAAATTTTCTCACTGTAATTACCTTAAATATTGCCTTAACATAACATAAATAAAATTAGTAAAGATTAGGAGCTAATGGTTATGAGTAATGAGATATTGATAGTGCAGTAAACTATTTATTGTACCATATTAAATAAATTGAGTTTGCCTATTAACCTTGCAAGTCATATGGCCAAACATATTTCCAAATAAGTAGTTTCTCTTTTCACTGTAGGTTCTCTTTACTGTGTATTTTCCAGGATTTCACATTTCAAATGTGCACTTATGATGTCATGGGTAAATATAAATGTGAAGAAAAACCTACATTTCTATATAAAATGTGTTACATGTTACCTACATATACATGTAGAAAAAATACCTCCTGCCTTCAGATATAACCTACCTCTTAAAAACATGCAAAATTTGGTTGTAAAACCTACATACAGGTTTCCAAGTGGTGCAGCAGGAACGTGATTGGAATGCAGTTGGGAGATCTGGTGTTCAAAACCTGACAATGCCAAGTAGTGCCTTGTTCATTGCCTTGGCACTTTGGTATCCACAGAGCAGTATGTCTCAGAGAAAGCCTCCCAGGGTGGTAGATTTTGTGTTATTTGTGGACACTGAGAGACATTTTGTGACTGACTCATTTTTCTGTCGACCAAGGTATGCATTCAAGTGAACATGCTATTTACTTTCCAGTAAAATAATAATTATAAATATTTATAAATATTATAAATAAATAAAAATTATTATTATGTATGTTTCTTAGCACACGTGTATGAGATTTATTTTTAACTGCACATTTTGAATAGCATAGCCCTAAGAAAATATACAACAAGTTCATTGATAATAAACATAATAATATTAATAAATAATAAATAAATAATTATTAAATAATAATACACCTGTTCAGGTTGTGTTTTCTGAACCACTGCAGTTTTACTTCCATTTTTGCAGTGTATTTTTAAAATCATGAAACAAAGTCATCAGGAAACTCAGGAAAGGTACAAACTAGAAAGTCATGCATGCATACCTAACAAGAATGAATACATGAAAAGGCTTTGTGAAGCTACAAAGAAAGAGAAGGGTATACATAGACAAACTAATCAAGTACTAATCCCCAGCAGGTAAACACAATCCAATGACAGGATATGGGCAGAGACAGGATTAGAACCAAACAAAAACATGAGAGACATAGCATTAGTTGCCATGGGATCTGCAACCTGAAGGGGGAAACCATGACAGCCTGTTTATCCTGATTATATGTTACATTTTTTTAAACAACAAAACCTGCATGCAACAATACAAACCTCCTGTATTTTCTAGGGTTTAGTGATAATTTTCATGATATTAGTCTGTTGTTCATTACTGCAAAGAAAACGTACCTGAATCCACCAACCTAAGATTAATTTGCCAACTTAGTGTGAAATTGTGATCCTGCAATACTGAAATGCATTTGGCCATTCTTATTTTATTAGAAAGTAAACTATGTTTTTCAAAAAAGCTTCTTTTGGGAGAGCGTTCAGCTCACTTGGTCCTCTCCTTTTAATTGTCTTGTACCATTTGTATGCTTTAAGTCCATTTTCTCATGGTTACTTATTTATTTAATCTGTCGAGAGTAGAGCACAGGGCGTCTGATGTGCAGACACACACTCATTAATCTATGTCTAAGTCTTCATTAGAGCAGACAGTAACACAGTCTCTTTCTCCTTCATCTCCAGTTTAGCCAATTACTCCTATTTTATCTTTCCCCCCACATCATTCTCTCTCTGAACAACTCCTCTCTCTCTCCAGCTCTACCCCCACATGAGTACAGCAGGAACTGTCTGTTGTTTACTTCACTGTTTAGCAAAGGCTTTGTCTATTATCCATGGACCCAGGAGAAATAGAAAAACAACAGCAAGTCCCTTTGGGTAACTTGTGTGGTGTAATAGATAGTGAAATTGATTGGAACCTATTACTCTGCTTACTCATCCCTGCTGTGTTTTCTCATCTAAATCAGCGTCTATCTACGAAGGGACATGTAGGACTCTGGCAATGCAGATGCTCTCTAAAATGAATACCGAGGCTATGTTTTGTTTGTTTGGTTAGTTGATTGGTTGTTTTTGTTTTTATTTCAATTATTTTGAAAGTTTTGTTTAATCATGTATTAGAGCCAAAATGAATTGCATTTAGTCAATGGGTTTTGAATTGAAGTGATAAAGTCTATCTCTAGGCAGCTGTGGCCTAGTGGTTAGGGAACTAGTCTTGTGATCAGAAGGTCACAGGTTCAGTTCCCACCCAGGGCAAGACACCTAACTCCCCTAACTGCTTTTTGGGTGCTGTGGTTTGGGGCAAGTGTGTTCACTGCCCCTAGTGTTCACTGGTGTGTATGTTTCACTGCACGGATGGGTTAAATGCGGAGGTCACATTCCTTCTGTGTGCAAACACAGTAAGGCAAAATAGTTCACATTCATTCATTTCATTCACTAGGTTTATTAAATGTCTATTTCCTGATTATTATTATTTTTAAATGCATTTAAACACAATATTAAGAAACAAGCACTTCATTTGCCATATCTACATCACAACTCAGTAAAATTCTTTTTTTCTTATGTCGCAGATTGTTAGCAGTTTGGGATAAAAGTCAGCCAGGATACAGCACCCACAGAGCAAAGAGGGTTAAGGGCCATGCTCAAGGGCTCAACAGTGGCAGCTTGAACCCCCAACCTTCTGATCAGTAAATCTAGAGCCTTAACTACTGAGCCATCACTGACCTATTTCTGTGAAGCCGTGTAGTGCCCACTGCTACTGCAGACATACTGGTTCTCTGCTTACATTGCCTTTACAAATGTTTAAATAAGGTCAAATAAATTATTATTATTATTATTATTATTATTATTATTATTATTATTATTATTATTATTATTATTACACAAAACAAATCACCCAATTCTTAGATTCATCTAAATGTAACTATCGTAGTGTTGTCTCACAAAGAGAAAATAACATCATGTGCCAATATATATATATATATATATATATATATAGATGTGACACAGCGTAAAATATATGTCCCCCACTCCTTCTCCCAAAAGAAAAAACTAAGCATTGCAAAAATAACATTACATAACACAGGAGAGAAGCTAAGCTGCGTAAATAAACAATGAGACAAAATGAGGCTAATGATGAGAACAGGTGCAAACATGGGGTGTGTTCAGAGCTGAAGCCAGAGAAAGAAAGGAAACAGGAAGTAGACAACAGAAGGCAGAAACAATCTGGAAGACAATCTAATCAGAAGACACCTGTCACACTCAAGTTTACCCTGGCTCATGTAGCTGTTTAATTTCTGTGCTCATTTCATTGCATATGTAGAACACAGGTTTACATTAGGTGTTAGCGTGAACTATTTTAATGTTTAGTTCTAAAGTTTGTCCAGGCCACAAATTCAAACCCACATTATCGGTTCTTGTGGCCAGTAATTAATATATGAAGTCCCACAGGTTAGAAAAAGAGAAATCTAATGAAATGGACAGTTGTGAACACAGGAACCTAGAGTAAGTATGCACATGAATGATAATATTATACATTATTATCATCCTTGGATGACGAATGTTATACTGAAGTCACTGGCTTGCAACATAATATACAGTTTTATTAGCCTGCATTATCTAATTGACACCTGTTTCTGCCAAATAATTAACTAGAGGCTACATATTAAGATATGGACATAAAGTTGTTGGTTCAACATGTACAGTTCACATCCATGTCACAACATGGTTGTGGCCACAGGATATTTAGTTTGTGGTCTCAGAATATAATAACGTGTGGCCTCAATGTCATGTGAATGCATCTGTACTTTTTCAGATTCTTTCTGTTTTGGTATGCTATGCATTTTTCCTGTCTGCTTTTTCAGCAGACTATGCAGTGCATCGGCGCAGTTTGTGCACTTTGCTGACGGCCGTAAGTCAAAGATGGGAATAAAAGATGAGATATGAGATGATTTGCTCTTCTGGAAATTAGGATTCAGAGGTAATAGAAAAGATGGAAAGGCCTTGGTACCTCTAACACAGTGATTTACTGCAGTGGACACTTAGGGACATGGAGGGGACAGTAAAGCAGATGATGCCTATCGGTCAGTGGTGGAGGAAGCAGGCTAAATAAATCTTTGCCTTCTGTAAATCTGAAAGTAATTTGAGGTAGTGTTGGTCTTTGTGGGAAGCACACGTTCCAGCACTAATAAATCAACCAAGTACTAAATCATTAGAATAGAAGTAAATTAACTAATAATAATTATTATATCCTTTAGACATAAAGAACAAAATATACTGACCATTACCTCTCTAATTCTAACTAAATTTATCAGTTGTGGTTGTAATGGAAATATAAAACAATAAGAAACCTTTGTGCACGCAGAAACATAAGACAACATGAATACTATGCTTCCAAACATGCCAGGCTTGTATTTAGAGAGATCAATGCCCAAGACCTAGCCTAAATCAATACTGAAAACATCTCGAGACCTTATTCAGATCTTATAGCCTTAGGTGTAAATGTACATTTACTGATTGTAGTCCAGAGTTATTAATCAGCCACAATCCCCTATGTCCACTGTGGAAAGAGACTACCATAAGATTACTGTAGCCCAGATCCTGTTCAACTAGTGAGATACTTTATCAGCACATGGCCAGTGGCACTGCTGGTTCACCATACAATAAGATGAAATATGTAGAAATAGATCTTCTAACACTTCCAGACTCCAGCACCTCTACTGAGCAGTTTCATTCTTCTTAAATACTTATTACAATGACAAGCACAGAAATTACAGTAAGGGTCACTTCCTTTGTCTTTCTCATAGTACAGTTGCAGCAAATAGAAAAAAAATAACAGACAGCAAGCATATTTATTTAATACATACAGTAAAAATATATTTTTTTGTGTATATACATAAAGAAAATATGGTTGGTTTTCTGTCCACAGTGATTTCTAAATATTGTACTTAATTTTTCTTAACTATAGGAATAGTGTATTGCGTGTTAAACCATTTACAGACATTTACTGATATAGAGGATTCTCCTGTTACTATATAAAATACTTTAAAATCACTTTGTTTCTAATGTAAACCTTTCAAATCTCAGCCTATAAAACTGAGTGCAATTCATGGATCAAGGTCATTAAGAACCATGACACTGCATTCTGTAAAGCGGTTGTTATATATGCTTTTGGCAGGAACGGAAAAGTACAGTCTTGTGGTTTTCAGGAGGACAAAACCCTGATGTAGATCAATAAAGAAGACTGTGGCATTTACACATTTATCCTCTACTTAAAGTGGAAGGACATCCAGGCCCTCTTATCGAGTCTTTAAATCTCTTTGGCAATGCTAGTGCTAAGTAGGGAAGTTTAAAAGTAAGGTCATTGAACTGCACCAGCAAAGGTGCAAACAGAGAAATCTTTCTTTTTCCTATAGTGCCTCAGAGAAAGTGTTTTTAATCACACAAAACTCACTAAAGGACAAGTGTGCATGACTGTACTCAGTAATAGTATTTACCTTCATTTTATATTACGTGTTGAAAAAGTATAATAAGGTTTGATGTGGCTGTGTTTCTCATTTACTTACTGAAATACACAAATCTTTCTATATTTTCTGCAAAATATGGAAACAAAACATAGGGACTTCGGTTCTGTGGTTAACACTGAACTGACCATTATTATTTGAAATTCACTTTTAATGTGTTTTTTATGTTTCAAAGTATAGCATTCAGGACCTTTTTTCCCATTATCAGTTATACTGTAGTTGGATAGCCTGCCCACATAATTTTCAGAATTCAACAGCAACCTATGTTATACAAATCAATGTAAATATGTATTTAACAATGTAAATATAAATATTCAACAAACAAGTAATCAACTATTGCCTTATTAATTATTATTAATTAATGTTTGTTAAACATTTTAACCCTAAATCCTAGCCTTAACCCTTATCTTAACACCCAACCAAGCCCTAATCTAAATACTAATCTTACAATTTATCTTTACCATAATCATAATCATAAACCATAATCTCTAATCTTAGCCTTCATTTTAACTTTTATCTAATTCTAACCTTAACCCTCACCTTAAGATTTAATATAATCTTAATCTTTACACTTACCCCAACCCTAATCCTAATGCTAGTCCTAGCCCTAATTTTAAATGAAACCTAATCCTAATCCTTACCATAATCCAAATATTAAAGTAATGTTTATTTAAAATGATTGTTGATGTACTAAACATGAATAAATAAATACATCATTTTGATATTTTTTAATATAAATACAACAGTGGAACTTTATCCCTTGCCCTAACTCTGATCGTAATCCTTACCATAATCCTAACCTCTAACTCTAACCCTAACCCTAATTTTAACACTTAACTTAACACTAATCCCAATCCTAACCCTAACACGCTGTTGAAAGTTTACTAATACACTGTAGGTATATTCATAAATCTGATCTGCAGACACTTCACTCGCTCATCGCTTTCTGCTTTTCTCTGCTTACAGTCACATACACATGCTCAACTTACTGGTCAGGGAGACAGATACAGAATAGAGAGATTACATTAACATATGAGAGAAAAGAGTTCAGTTTCAGTTTAGTGCTCTGTTTGTCAAGTGTACACTACTGACTCAGTATGGTTTTTGTAATATTATTGGTTTGCATGTGCAGATTTATAGTTTTGTAGAAATAACTGGCTGACTGTCCTCATGTGCTTTCGTAGATGTTTGCTCAATTATGTATGCATCTAAGACTTTGACTTTATTAACTAATTCTAGCCAATTTTCTAAACCTGGTATTTAATTTGTTTTGTCCTTCACATTTTTATTTGTTTTTTTTTTCAGTTATATGAAATAGTTTGTATGGAGACTCATCAACTGTGTGATTTAGCATCTGACTGGATTGTGTGGATTTTCTTTAGACTCTCCAATTTCCTCCCATTGCTGAAAAAAAAAGTTTGTAGATTTGGTGTTCAAATTTTCCCCTAAGTGTGAATATGCAGAGTGACCTGAGTTAGTTTACAGACCGTCTGGAGTGTACTTTTACTTTGTGTTCCTGAGATACAACCCGGACAAGAATAAATTTATTTCTGAATTAAATGAATGTAAGAATGAATTGTTGGAGTCACATTAGATAGCAGATTTTATATAATTTTTCATTTCATTTTTTTTTTTTTGCAGAAATTATTTACAAAATAATTAGCTATTATTTCAATGAAGTTACCTATTTATACTCAGTGTACTCTTCTGTGCATGCCAAAATTGTAACATTTTTACTAAAAAAAATGAAAAATTAAGTGGTATTCACATGAAAGTGGTAGGGGGTACTTTTCAAAAAAGAAAAGATTATTTTCTTTTCTTTTTTTTTATCTTAGTTTTCTTTTAGTTTTATTATAATTTTTTTTTCCAGACAGTAAAAAATCTGAAAACTTTTTTTTAACGTTAGACAGGAAAACATTTGTTTTAAAAAAAGATGCTATTATAAATTGAATGTTGCTCACATACTAAAACACATAAAAACAAAGGCAATATACAGTATACGTACAGTATAACCAGGGATGTACAGTAGATATTGTTCTATGCCAGCAGAGGGCGCTATTTTCTTTAGGTTTATTACAGGGGTTAGGCCACTTTGAGGGAAAAAATAATGCACAGCAAAAAAGAAACTGATTTTATGGTTGATCACAAACACTATTTTTGAAATTCAGGACATAAGGATAAACTGGGATACAGTTTTCTAAATGTGGAAGTTAGCTATGCAACCTGTATAAATATTTAAATGTGTGAGTAGGGACAAAAACTCCTATGTCTAGTTTATTTACTAGTTTGCCATTACAATCAGATCGTCAAATACTTACTCTGTCTGCAAAGAACACAATATGTCTTATCTAAGAAATACTCTCCGGCATTTTTCATATTTCATCTTAATCATATTTGTTTCTGTGTGTGTTTGACTTAAACGTCCATACAGTGTGACGTTTCAAGAGAAGGCCAACCTCTTTGCACATGTAAGACTGGAGAAGCGAGATGGTTCCCACCCACTGCAGGTATCAGTTATCAACTTATCATATCATCTGTACCCAGACATAAGCAGGTTACATCATAAAGATGTGTTTTATTTTTTAAAACCACACCCACTGCTACATAGTGTCTAGTCATGTACGATTCCCAACAAAATGAATAACTTGCTTGCTTGGACACTAAGGAGTCTGGAGATCAAGGATCTATGAATTACATCAACTCCAAGAACAACTGCAGGAGTTGGATAGCAGTTTGCTGCAAAGTAAGGTTTTTTTTTTGTGATTTAATTTGCTGCTGGTAAAATCTTAGAATTTTTTTTAATTTTAGAAGGTATTTTATTTCTCTTAGCAGACAAATGGCTGCTGACCATTTTCAAGACTTTGCAGAGCGAGGGTCCTGTGTGCAACCTTTAACTTTTGGCCTGTGCATGGAGCACCAGCACTCTTCATTCAGAGATGCTCTAAGCCTCCACTTTGAGCAGACTTACTTAGAGCCAGTCTACAGTCACAAATACAGTGGGCACTTCTCCTACTTGCACTTCCCCACGCACCTGAGTATGTATGACTGCTCCTTTGAACCAGCGTTTATCCGTAAACGCAACGAGAGGGAAAGGCAGAGGGTCCGTTGTGTAAACGAGGGCTATGCGCGACTCAGAGAACACCTGCCTCAAGAGTTCGAGGATAAAAGACTGAGCAAGGTGGAGACATTACGGGCAGCCATCAGCTACATTAAACGTCTGCAGAATCTCCTGGAGCTCCGGCTGCCTGATGCCATGATGGAGTTGTCACCTGAAAGCGAGAGAGGGACTGAAGTTATGAGGCAGCTTACAGAGTGTAACAGTGATGGAGAGTCTAAACACAGCCTGAGTGACAGCGGGGAACCGTGCTACTGAACAGACTCCATCATAAAATAGCATGCAGCATCTATATAATTATGGACTGTTCTTTTGTTACCACCCAAATAAAATCTGTGGAGAAGGATGTCTCTTATAATGTAGTTTTTCTGACAATCTTAAATATGGTATGTTTCCTAACTGTATTATTGCCAGTTAAAGTGTTTTGTTTTGTTTTTTTAACTGAAAAACCTGAAAATCCAATTTAAAATTATTTTTGTTCTATTTTAATATGCACCTTGTTGTTGCATTAGTGTCATGTGAGTAAATCTGGCGAGGAAATAAGAGGAGAAGACAATAAACACTACTGATATGTATTTTGTGGGCCGCTATGATTATAAAAAAGTAATGCAAAATTCTAACATCATTACAGAAAAGGAATTAAACTATGTGCAATATGCTTCAAACCAGAGTTGCTCTTATTTGCTTTTCTTTTCACTGTACTCTTACCTCTCATTTTACTTTCTTTGCATATTGATGTATGTATGTGTGATTAAAAATCTCTTTTACAAGAGCTTCCTAGCCAAGACATACAGCAGCACTAATAACAGGGTTACAGACTAGATTGCAGACATTAACCAATGTATGATAAAAAATAATGAATAGTTTATCATACAACTACCCTAAAATATCAACAAATAAATCATCAAGTTTTTATATAGTTCTTTTTAGGTTGTTTTAAGTTATGCAAATGGTCAGGGTTGTTGTTGTTGCTATCTCAAAACTTAGCATTAATAAAAAAGGTTAATAATTTAGTAAGTAATGTTGACAAAGCAAAAATATATATATAATATAACATACTGTGCTGTTATAATTTATGACATAGTTGGCCTTCTTTATTAAACATTGCAGGATCAAAAAAGATCCTGCAATGGTTAACTTTGCTATTAACCACAGAACCTAAATAACCAAGAAAACCGCAAGGAATAACAAAACTCATGGTAAAACTGGTAAATGGTAAATCCTATAAATGTAAAATAAACGTGTGAACTGTTTGTCTCTCTTATTGAGTTTTGTGACTATTTTGGTTATTGTCGTCTTCTCTTTGCAGGGTGACTAGTGTAGAAAGTTTTAGATAATTGATACTGACACTTTTCTAGTAGGATTCTGGTCTGAGTTCTTGAATCCTGATTTACCTTTACTAGTTTCAGATACTCCAAGAA
>JAOVVF010000014.1:7589584-7602105 GCA_028565595.1 Duopalatinus emarginatus
ACACATATATATATATATATATATATATATATATATATAATCCAATTTTTATGTTGAATTGAACTAGTCTGGATGTGTTATTCTCTCAAATCTATAAGTCATTTCCCCCTACAGAAGAGCTGCTTACACACAGTTTGTTTGTTTGTTTATTTGTTTGTTTTTCACACCATTCTGTGTAAAATCTATAAACTGTTGTGCACTGTATTTTTTTAACTAAAGGAAAAATTTGGGTCATGTTTTTACCAGGATCAAAACAAATTAGATCTAACTACATTATGTAAAACAGGATAAACAGAATTATATTACATAAAAAAGTACTTTTATGTGCAATTTTCCAAACATATTTACAGCTGATACAGTAAGTGAGGCCACAAATTTTACTTTGAAGTACATTCATTTAGTTTGTGTGTGTGTGTGTGTGTGTGTGTGTGTGTGTGAAGCCTCAGAAGTAGTGTAATCCATCCTGTTGTTGAATGAGTATCTCTTTCTCAATCTCCAGCATAGATATCCTGTCATTCTTATGACTCACCTCCTGTATTGAAAAAAACAGCACAAAACATTAAGACCTTTTTAACACAGTCATACACAATTTATAACCTAACTTGCTACAGAAGTTATTGTATTTACTGTATCTTGATATTTTCTGCAGGTTTTGCATAGTAACTTCAGATTACTATTGGGTTATAGGCATTTTGTAAGTTTTGTATTGGCTACTGTATGGCAGTATCCTAGCGCACAATACCTTGAATTCAGGTCAAGCACCAGCACAGGTTTTGGATATGACTAAGCATTTTTAAAAGAATTTATTTACTGACAGTATAATTGGTTATTGTTTTATGATTTAATTCAACATCAGCCATAAACAAGACAATAAACTAATTTATTTCATCAGATAAATACATGCAGTTGATTTATGCCAGGTTTGAATCTGGTCTTAAAGGCCTTCTCTGAACCATTCATGTTCGCTGATCTGCTCAAGGCTTGGCCCTTTATTAGGGTCCTACTGTAACCACCACTCTATCAGATGGTGGCAGGATTCAGACAGACCAGGCTTGTCATGGAGCGTCCCATCAATAATTTCATCTTCAGTTATGAAGGCCTCCTCTCCACAGACCAGACAAAACAGCAGTGCCCCAAGACTCCATACAGTTGCATGTTGGGCATAATACACCTTGTGGAGAACCCATTCTGGAGGCCAGAAAGTTGGAGTTCCTGCATATATCCTGTAAGGCGTGTCCTGCCACAAATCACCACAGCCAAATCAATCAGTTCGACATTCAAGGTGTTGGTGTTAAAAAAAAGGTTTTTCACCTTAATGTCACAATAAAAACACGATTTGATTTTGGTGGTGCTGGACAGCCTTAACTACCTCTAAAATGAGGATTTAATAACCAAAATGATGATTTTGACCAGTGGTTCCTATAGCATGCCTCCTTTATGCATGCACAATTCCAAAACGTCTATGCATGGGACGGGTCTTTCCAGGACCAATAGGAGAGCATATCAAAGCAGTCCAAAAGCTGCAAAACATTCTCGCAATGGGGTGATGTCGATGTAATTTGCCTAACACCACCTCTAGAGGGAGCTTGATGGACTTGCCAGGAATGGTGATGTAACATTCTGCCAAATCCTTGGGAATGTATTTAATTGCAACCTGAAGTCCATCAGTCTTATGAACTGCTTCGTATACTGATCCAAATCCTCCACTCCCCAGCAGGTCTACCAAGGTGTAAAGGTAAAGAAATCTCTGTGCCCCTGGTTCAATGAGGAATTTCATAGCAGAAGGGTGCAAAGTAGGCGTCTCTTGGATCACACTGTCCACATCCTAGTCCTCATCCTCAGGCTGGTGTTTCTGAGTATGTACATG
This sequence comes from Duopalatinus emarginatus, assembly GCA_028565595.1. NCBI lineage: Eukaryota > Metazoa > Chordata > Actinopteri > Siluriformes > Pimelodidae > Duopalatinus > Duopalatinus emarginatus. Next base: position 7,591,452 of record JAOVVF010000014.1, read on the forward strand.
GGTGATGGACTTTTCAGGCATCAGAGACACTCTGGGTCTAAGTCCACAACTCAGTCCTTGGGCTGGTGTTTGAGCTCTGACTCTGAGACCACATCCCATATCTCAGCCCTAGATCTATGGTGAACTAAACTGAACTAAACCAAGCTTAATTGAACTGAATTAAGCTGAACTAAGCTGAATTAAACAGAACTGAATCAGTGTTTTCCACAGCTTTCCTCTGTAACCCTTAGTCCACATAGTCCACATTTTAAAATTTGAATTCAATTTAATTCCATTTTTATTGCTTTAATTGTATATTTTTCTATCCTAGAAGTTATAAATAATTTGCATTTGTTTCCACAATCCATAATCAAATGGTACCACAGAATATAAAAAAAAAATGTACTATATACTATACAGTAATATTGTCATTTATTTTTTATATGAGGCTATTAAGCGTCAACTTTATAGTTCATAGTGGACTGGACTGAATTGGCTATCAAGTTCTCAAATTCTAACTAGCATTAAACTCACTACTTGCAACACAGTTATGTCCCAGATCTGGGCCCTGTACTCTTTCTTACCTGGGTGAGTGTGGCATTGGTCCAGCGCAGATACCAGTCTGAGCTGTCCTTCTCACCAGGGGCTACACTACACACATATGCATTGTTCAGCAAACTGCCCAGACTTCCGTTCACACGCTGCATACAGGAGCGTACCGCACAGGACCAGCCTTCCTACACACACAAGAACAGAGTATGACACAGTACCATACTAAGTGCAGACACTTATATCACTTTATTGCATGTAATCATGTTAAACTCCCATTTAGCCTTTAAAAGGAAAAGAATTTTACCATTATTATAAGGCAAAAAATTTGAATCACTAAATTATGTCAAATGGTCCACAGCTCGAATACAAACAAGCAGCTTTTTGCTGCTAAGGACTCACTTATGAGTCCATTGCAGGTTTAATTTATGATTTGTGTGTGTGTATATGTGTGTGTGTGTGTGTGTGTGTGTGTGTGTGTGTGTGTGTGTGGGTACACATGGATACATCAAACATTATAACTCAAATTTTAATTCTTCATGTTGACCAATCAAGAAGAGTAAACAGTTCAATACTTCAGTTCAATTCTTTAAAACAATGCAGTTTACCCCAGTGACCTAATAAATAGAATATTAATAAATTTCTCTATTTTGGAAAAGCACTACCAGTGTTTATTCTGACTACAGGATTTCACCATTTTTTTTCCAAACAGAGTGAGATGGGGCGGAGTGAACAGGTATTGCAGAACTGTCTATATAAAGACTGCCACAGCAACTACATAAACACAGACAAGTAGTCCAGCCTGGACTGCAATTTTGCAAATGTTTTTTCTTTTGCTATATTTGTGCTAATACCATTACTTTGACATTATTGAATATGAGACTTTGCAAAATTTCTATATTATTTGTATGTACTAGTATGAATTTCTTTAAAAACTTTTGCACCTTAAATGTGCAAAATTAATTAACATAATTAAATATATGCAACCAGTCATTAGGCCTGTACACATATCCATAACCATCATGTCACTGAACAAAGTAATTGTGGACCTCACTTTGGCCAATGTTTTCCTTGGAATTATCACAAACATGTAATGTTTAAAAAAAAGTGCTGCAATACAGGTGTAACCTACAGATCTTACTGAACACTCATGGTAGCACTGAAGTATTCGTCTTAGGATATCTTCTGGCTATGATAAGCACAGATTTATAATCACTCACTGATTATAATAACAGAGGGATAACAGAGATTTACCAAGTTCTTCATCATCATGCTCTCTTGTGCCGATCCTTGCATGTCTCTGGGAGATGTATTTGTAGCATATGAGATTATTCTCTGTCTTAAGACTGCTTTACCAGTCTCCCATAATAGTGTTGGCGATATTTCTGGAGAATCATTTATGTCTAGAAAGGATGCCCAGTTTTTTTTATATAGTTATCAAATTCTGAGATGTTTGATATCATAGAATTGCTAATTAAAAAATAATCGATACATGAGTATGACTTCTTTGAATGTGAGTTCTTTGGTTTTTCTCTGTAATCTCTAAAAATGCTGCAATACAGGTGCTGCAATACAGACCTTATGTAACACACATAGTAGCACTGAATTATCTTAGGATATCCTTAATCCCTCTGGTCATGATAAGCACAGGTTAAGACTTATAATCACCCACTGAAGGATAACAGAGTTTTACTAACTTCGTCATCTTCACGCTCTTTTGTGCCGATCCTTGCATGTCTCTGGGAGACTTGATCAAGCTGGTGTTGATACCAGAACCGAGTCTGTTCCAGGCCCTGCAGTCCAATCCACAGACTGTCCTTCTCTCTCTCCATGGCACGCAGTTTCTTCAGCTGTTAGAGACACACTGATGACTAAACAACTACATTCAAAACATGTGGGCTGAGAGAGATGGTTGCAGAATATTGTGCTGCATGGTAGAAAAGTCAGCTTCTGTGCTAATTAAGGTTGAGGGTTTTTTTGAACACACACTTGATGAATTACCTGGGATATTGGTGCTACTGTGTGTAAACAGGATAGTCACACTTTTTGTATATGAAAGCTTCCCACACATGCAATATGTATTTACATCCCCACAGACCCACACAGAACGTCTCACCCAGTGGAAGAATCGCAGTGCATCCGAGCTGTACAGGCTGTTTCGCAGAGGGATGATAACAACTGTGTAGGAGCCATCATATGCCATGTGCACATACACACAGGGACGCCACGTCCACACTCAGCTCACGTTACGCACAAGAGACAGCACAGTGACAAGCAGAGTAGACCAGAGAGTGCAAAAGAAATCCTGTGACAGGACAATCGACTAAGTAGGCAATGCTTCCCTAGAAGTCAAGGGGAGGGACTGGGATGGGGAGTGTATGAGACAGGAGCCACAGCAGGCTGGAGCAACGCCAGAGAAGAATTCCAGTGTGACGGCTACTTTATTCACGCTGAGACAGCAGACTGAACTATAATGAGGACAAATACTGGAGTAAATGAGTAGGAAGTGAGACTTGGAGCAGTTTATGTAGGAACAGGAGTGAGAGGTGATGGGAAACACAGTGTCATAACATAATAGGATAATAGAGCCCACAGTATGGTGAAGGTGGAGTAGGCAAATGTAACAAATCTCTCTCTCTCTCTCTCTCTCTCTCTCTCTTTTTCTGTCTTGCACTTTCTTATTCTCTGTCCCAACATGTTATGGAATGTGCCTAAACCAGGACTGGAGCAATAATAATACACATGCTGACGGAAAAGGTGTGTGTCCTCATAAGGTTCAGTCAAAAACAGCTACAAAAAGGTAGGTTACTTGGGAAACCTCAGGATGTTTAGGATTATTGTTGCTCATCTGACACACTCACTGGTTTCAGCTTATCATGGTAAATGTAATGTAAGACAAGGAGAACACATGAAACACAAAACATTATAAATAAATGATCATTTATTTTATTAAAAAAAACATTTAGGCAAAATATATATCACCCATGTCAAAGCCATATTAGAGGGCTTTAATTGCCCCTTTAAGGTCCTGTCATGGTCTCTGAATGGGGTTCAACTCAGGACCAATCAGCGATGCTCTTGCTCTTATGCTTTTGATTATTGTGTTACTGCATAACTTATTTGCTCTCGAGCTTTAGATCACAGCACAAGGACCAGGCCTTCATTTTTTTGTATTTCTGGTTCTATCAAACCACCATGTTTAACCATTAGTATGATGTTTTTATTATGGACTGCTGTAAAGCTTTATACCAGATGTATTGTAAACCATGTTTTTCAGAATGTTACATTTTCGAACAGTCAACAGAACATAAACACTTCTGGGTTACCAAAGCTCTTTCTGTCTTTGGTCAACACTGTTTTTTACTTGCAACTCTCCCATGGATATCATTGGTCCAGTCTATTTCTAACAGAACGATGAGTGCTGATGTTATCTAGGGTGAGCGTGGCCTGCAGTTCATTTCATGTCTTAAACTCTAAGAATCTTGTCCGAGTTCTTTTGTGATTTTCCAGATGAGTCATCTGTGCATTCTTGTTGGGATTTCAGTAGGCGGTCCACTTCTGGGAAGATTCAGCACAGTTTTGTCTAAAATAAATAAAACCATTTAAAGCAATTAGTTTTAGTGTTAGTTTAAGTCAATCAGGAAGGGGGGATTTAATATTTTTTATGGTACTGTATGTAAAATGACAAGGGAATAATGCTCATTGATTGAACTTTTAATTGAGACTTTTATGAATCAGGGCCCCATATAGGAGTCACATAGAAGAGTGTAAAAATACACACAAAAAAAAATAGGTGTTATCTTGTGAGTGAGGCTGAACACTGGCTAGTGTGCCCATGGCAAGGCAACATGAGTTATTGAAGTTCAAACGAGGCATAATAGTGGGTTCCAGATAAATGAGAAAGTTGTATGGGATTTTAATATTCCTTAATCCACAGTGTCACTGCAGTGCTGGGAATATGCCACAGAAAGCACTACCACCCTCAGTAGACAGCACAGTGGCCACCGATAGGTGCGTAATTATTATCATGGCTTAATGACTGTCATGGTGTTTTGCTAGAATTATCTGTGCACACAGAGTGTGACTCTGGCAGAAGTGCAAGAGTCTTTGCAGGTCAGTGCAGTGTTCCTTAGCTTCCATGGGATATGGGAGCACAAGAAGCACCAAAGTGCTTCTGCTAATACCATGACACCAAACACGATGATTTACCTGGGGTCCTCAGGTTGCTAACTGGACCCTGACCCTAGAAGACTGGCAATATGTAGTGTGGGTCATGGTACCAGTTGTTTTAGACTGATGCTGGGGTTCGGGTGTGATGCAAACCCTAGGAAAACCACTGACCCCAGTTGTCAACAAGCACTATGCAGGCTGGTGGTGGTTCCATAGTGGTATGCAGTGTGTTCTCATGGGGTGGGTTTGGCCCACTGATCTGCCTAAACATGTTTTACTTCTTAGTTACCATTTGTAGTCCTTCATAGACTTCATGTACTTTCACAAAGATGAAATATTCCAGCAGGATAATGCACCATGCCATCAGGCCCAAGCTGTCCAGAATTAGTTTAAGGTGCATTTTAGGGTGTTCAGCCTCACACGAGCCTAAGGATTTATAGGATGTGGTTGAGAGGTCCATTCACGCCTGCACCTACAAATACCACAGAGCAGTGGGTGGATATTCAAATGAAGTGGCTCAACATCCCTCCAGATATCTTCTGCCCCCTCATGGTCTTACATGGTACTAGTTCCATGACTTTTGACATGTCAGTAAATTTTCAAGTAAAGATTAAAGTATTGGCACACTTAACTGTGTTTGGATCAGCAGACAGTAAAGTGAATACTGGATTATACTGAAGAGATCAAAACTGTTAAGCTTGTGTTTAGATGGTCTGTGACTCTTGCTTACTTACCAGTTAAAATAAGATACGCCTGGTGTCATGTTCAGATTAACAGTATTTTAGAACAAGTCACCAGCTGAGATCCCCCAGAGAACTCTTTCTACTTTTTTAGAATGAGGAATGTGATGGGAACTGACACACACTCTCAGGGATCACAGATTTGTTGCTGTGCTGTGGAATACTCCTGGGTCTAGAATTGTTGCTATGCTACACTGTTGAATGGAGGAAAACTAATACTCTGTACCCCTCAGATTTATTCCTTATCCTCTAAACCCCAAACAACAATAACACCCTTTGTTCATTGTGTTCTACTGTAAAAATTTTGGTCAAAAATAAATATTCCATACAGATATACCAAAGATTATAAATATTTGCCAATGACCATATAACACACTGCTCATTCTGTGAATAAAAATATTTTCATGCATACATAGAAGTCTCTGCTATCAGTGTGTTTTTTGTGTCAATGTCATGCACCTGAGAAGTCCTGAAACTACTGTATAGCTCATCTGACCGGCTCAAAGAGGGCCCCAACTTCCTGCCCAGAGACCCATTCACAGTCTCTCTCTCTCCCTCTCTCTCTCTCTCTCTCTCTCTCTCTCTCTCTCTCTTTATATATATATATACACACACACACACACACACACACATATGTATATGTATATATAGTAGGGGAATTTTCCACACATTGTCCGTTGTCCGTATGATCAAACTGTTTGTTAAATTAATAAATTGTTTAATTGCCAATACGTCTTGATTATTCGAACTTCAATCATCCTGTCCAACAAACACAAATGGGTCAATGGCACAATAAGCTGTTTGACAATGGCATATAAGATTGGACTAATTTTTCATGGGTGCAACCCACATACTCAGCTCATATAGTCTTAATATCACTTTGCTTGACCAGTGCAGTTAGCATGTTTTTTACTTTACCAGACTATCCCAGCAGCAAAACTAATGTACCTAATGTACATTTAGCTCTTTGGATCAGCTGTTTAATGTCTATATGGCACACTGCAGTATTTTATACAAGTTCAATGCCTAGTATACAGCATACCAGAGAACAACTTTCCATTGTCTAAAAAAGTGCCTGGAAAACAACATTATGGGGCAAGTAAATAAAAGCATGTTTGTCCATCAACCTTCTAAAAGTTGATGAGATAAATTGCAGTAGCACAATGTGGCTGTGAGGAATTAGAAGATTCAAGTTTGGGCACCATGCACACCATACACTCCCACTACTCCACACACACACACACACACACACACACACACACACAGACAAACACACACACACACACACACACACACACACACACACACACACACACACACACCTGGTTCATCTGTAGGCACCCCTCAAAGTGGAAATCCTGTAACCAGAAACAGTCACTCAGCAGTGTTGTACAACCACACATTCTAAACACACACCCTGAATTGTTCCCACAAATTAAAAACACATCTCTTAAAGGATGGATACCAGATGAGTAGGTTAACATGACTCATATCAAACACTAGTATATACTTTATGCTGTTTACAAACCTTTATTAACGCTGGAAAAATCTAAAATGTGCCATGAAAAAAAAAACCACAATAACTGTTGGAGGTCGGAGTAAAGCCTTAGCATGATAGGGGGGTCATGCCTTCTTAACTTATTTATGGTGAAGTGTCTCTCTCTCTCTTTCTCTCTCTCTCTCTCTCTCTGTGTGTGTGTGTGTGTGTGTGTGTGTGTGTGTGTGTGTGTGTGTGCACATTATGCTGACAAAACTCAGCTGCTTGGGGCCTCCTATATAATTGCACCCATGGTTTCCAGAATTGTGTTTTCTTCCTTCTTCTGCTTCTCTGTCCTCTCAGAGGTGCCTGAGCCCCAGCAGATCATGTTGCTCAGTCGGTCTGTTATTATTACAAGGTCGCATAGTCAACGTTCTCCCTTAGAGGAAATTCTGAAACCCCTTAAAGTCCTAAATTACTCAGTTTATGTTAAAGCATAGTGAGAGAAGGTGAAAGAAAGACTAACAGCTCCTAAACTCTCACTGTAATTTCTTCAATAAAATAGCCTGTTCACACCATTAAAGTACATTAAAAGAATAGTTATAGTATATTTTATAGTTCTAATATAGTGGGCTACATGGTATTTTGGCAACATGTTAACAGTACTGGGAGATAATAATGTACATCACAAGTACATATACAGTATGATTAAATTTATTATCAATAAAATTAGATAGCAAAATATTGAAGTGACAAAGGGCCAGTGTATCTACCTCTCCTTTTTAATTTATGTAATTTGTTGCCTTTAAATTTTGACAGAAAACACAGAGCAGCACAGGGGCATCGGAAGCATTTTTAATGTGGTGGGGACACATGGATGAGATTGATTTTTAATGAATTAGATGCCTTTTCTTGCATTTTGGTGTATTTTTAACAGATTTAAATGATAGCTATCATTAAGGTAGCCGTTAGATCTCCGAACATTAATTAGCCAGCACTAACATTTCCATTTGGAAAAAAACATTGACTTACTTCCCACTTCTTTGTAAAGAATTTCCTCATGTCCATTGTGTCTGGGAGCAAATATTCCTGCTGTTACTTACAGTAAATAAGGCAAAGCTTACTCCTAATATTTCATTGTTTAGTTGAAGATTTATTTAACGTGGCCTAGGGTTGATTTTAAGGGGCGTATAACAAAAGATTTTATTATAAAGGTTTTATCTAAAGCTGGGCATTGCAAGCTGGTAATAGGGATGACGTGACCTTTTCCAGTGTGGAGCAGCCTACACTAGAGAACTGCGCAGGACTGTTTTCTTCATCCCACTCCTGCTGAATTTCTGACCATTACCGCCCGCGACCGCAACGTGTGTGCAATGTGTCCACCCACTCCCGCCCACAACCCGTGAAGCTAGGAGAATTATTCCTGCACATTGATAGACATGCATTGATTTTGTGTCTTCTTCCATCCCATCAGAGAAAACATAATATAGACTATTAATAAAGAGTTTGTTTCGTTTTTCAAGGCCTGGCCAGTTTTTGACGCACTTGTCGGGAATAACGCTTCTATTTCGTTATTTTCATGTAGTTTTTAAACGAAATAAAGATAGTTTCTTATTCTATTCTTATTCTCTGTATTTTATTTATTTGGAATTACCTTTAGGCTGTAATCTATAATCCTGCAGTGTTTGTTTTAGCCGCCCATTCCCGCCCGCAGCTAATTATAAACTGCCCGTTCCCGCGAGATTTGCATCGGGTCCCAGCGGGAACCAATCCCAGTGCATACCTCTAGCCTGCACCTTTACAGTCTCTGCACTGAAGATTTGCTTCACTGATAAAGGGGGGGGGGACTTTTATATGGATTTCATGGTGCCATCTACAGGTTTGAGCTCTGAAATAAACCCTGAAAATATCTGCCTTAAATCTGACACTGTTGCAGTGGTCATTGTGCGAGTTCCTTGTATGTTTTCCTCACCATTTATATAAATACATTCATGCACAAAACTTTATGAACAAAGCATCGCTATATTACTGTGTACTACTTTGTCAACTTCCTGCTTCTCCTACACAAATATAAGTTGAGAGGAGCTTTAAGTATGTTTTAAAGAAAACAGCTCTGTCTCATCAAGGCAAGACTTCTGAAGGTTTTTTATTCTATCTGGCACCAAGATGTTAGCCACAGACCCTCTGTAGATGTTCTATGGGATTGGACCAGACAGTCTAGCCTTACCTTCCCAAGCATGTCAGTGAGCTTTGGGTGCCCATGATGCTGTCACCAGTTGTCCCTCCTTGGACCAATTTTGGCAGTAATTAAACACTACATACTAGGAATATCCCACAAGACCTGCTGCTTTGGAGATGCTCTGAACCAGTAGTCTAGCCATCATAGTTTGGCCCATCTCAAAGTCACTCAGATCCTCATATTTGCCCATTTTAACTGCTTCCAACACTTCAACTTTCAGAACTGACTGACTGCCTAATGTATCCCACCCTGTCACTGGTGCCAATGTATTGCAATAATCAATGTTAGTCACTTCACCCGCCGGTGGTTGTAATGTTATAACTGATTGGTGTAAATTAGTCTATGTTGAATAAAAGAATCATTGAACTCATAGCATTTCAGAGATTTGTAAAAGCAGAATTATAGTTAGCTGGCAGCTTGTATATGTTTTATTTATTATGCTTAATGAATATTTACCATATTGGGAATTCAATTTGTGTACACAAAGGCTGATAAATTACACAATTAAAGAAATGTAAATGCTTTTGCTGATATATTATGTTCACCGTTGATCAGCTGAAAGGTACAGAGGCAGTGGTAGTTCTCTGGTTGAATATTAAGTGCTCTGTCACAGTAAAGCAGAGAAATGAAGCATTCAGTGAGACGTAAGCATTGTCTGGATTCAAGAGTGCAGGAGCTTAAAAAGAAGTAATTACAGATCTTTCCAACAGGAAGGCTGAGCCATTTGTAGAGGTGTTATAGGAAAGGACAAGAGGTTATGAGCCATTCAGAACATTAACAGAAATACAGTACATGAAAGACTCGAAATCTGAAGTGCTGTCCACACCTCTGAACAGACCTTTTTAATAATATTGATGATAATTCTAAGTATGTGTGCATTATTAGAATAATACAAGGAACTGCTCTGGGGACAGATGTGATCGGTTTTATTATGTTTTAGCATGCTGATCTTAAAACAGTTCTGCATCTGTTCAATAAAGTGTGTTGTGAGCATCAGCTGCCAAAAGCCTGGAAACATTTAAAAAATAATCCTTATTGCCAGGTTGTAAAATCTTCTTTAGAAGCAATAAACTGCACAAATGTTTGTGTATCTGTTATATACTATGTATTATAACAGCAGGTGCATGCTTAAATGTGGCTTATCTATGTGGTTTCTGACCAGGTCACTCACACAGAACACTAAATCATAAAAAAGCAGATACTGTTTTTTCTTTTATTATAACTACAATAAATAAATAAATAACTAAGCTACTAAAAAAATTAACTGATAACTGAAAATAACATGAGAAATAAATGTGTGTGCAGTGATAAATTTGTGAATTTATGTAGTGATAAATGTCTTCAGTCAGGTCAGCAGTTCTTCTCCTCTTCCATCTTGTGTTTTACCTTGCAATAGATCTTGCTAGTTTCTTAATTTCCATGTGCTCAATTCCACCCCATTCTTTAAAATATAAATATTTTGATGAGTGGGGTCAGCTAGATAAAGACGATGATTTATAT
>JAOVVF010000014.1:7608148-7619055 GCA_028565595.1 Duopalatinus emarginatus
ACATATTATAACAAAGTCTTATTGTGTTTAGTACAAATTTTGTTATAGATAAAATTTGCATTATTAAGTGAGTACAAAAACAATTTAGATGATAAATAATAATAATAATAATAATAATAATAATAATAATAATAATAATAATAATAATAATAATAATAACAGAAAGAAAAAAACAATCCCTCCAGAAAAACTGTTGCAGTTTCTCCAAGACACTGAAAAAAAAATCTGTCAGTCATCTAATTCCCTAATAAAACTTTAATAATCCTAATCTGGGACAACTATTTTAAAAAAGTGTACTTTACTGAACTGTATATATATATATATGTATAGTGTGTGTGTGTGTGTGTGTGTGTGTGTGTGTATAGTATTTACACACACACGCGCGCGCACACACACTCGTACATGTGACACGTGCTGTTGTGGTCTCGAGTTGCTCGTGATAGTGTCGTCACAGTGGGCTGGTGTTCTTACGGCGTTCAGCTCAATAACAAACAAACCGGAGCCGTGCTCAGGTTTACTGCAGCTTTCTGATTAACACACACACACACGGTTTTACTTCACCAGGCTGATGAACAGGAGATTTGGTCTTAAACTGCAGATTTGATTTGACTGGTTGGGGTGAGTACATGTTTTTATTGTTTATAGTTTACAATATAAAACGGTACTGGAAAAAAAAACAGCTCTGGTATTTTTCATGCTGAGCTTCTAGTAATAATATATAATATGTTCTTTTTAAAAAAATATATTATTATGATGATGATGATGATAATATTATTATTATTATTATTATGTTTTAAAGACATCGAGATATGTGATGGAGTGTAGTGAGCTGAGATTTTCTAGAAACTGAACTGCATTCATTTTACACATACACATGTATTATTACTGTTGTTGTTATTATTATCAATATCAATATTGTTGTTACTACTACTACTTCTATGAATAGGCCATATGTTCAGTGTTTATAAGGGAATCGTGTATACAGTAGGTATTCACGCCCATATTCCTAGAATTACACGCCCCAGTCCCTTCCTCGTAGTAAGCTGCCGTGTTTAGACTACGCCCATTTCCTCGTAGTAATTTCGTATGCATGCTTTATCCACTGTTTCCTCAAGTCAAACAGTTAGGCCACGCCCTCAAAGACCCATATATATATATATATACACACACACGAGTACAGTTGGTCTTAAGAGTATTTCAATAAGCTCCTGAACTACAGATATCACATTTAATAAAACCGGTTTATTTTAATGTGAACACTATTCAGAGCAGGATCTTTACAGAACAGTGTTTCAACTGCTGTTTATAGTATTTCAACAAGCTCCTGATCTATAGATGTCATAATTAATATGTCTTATATAACATCTTGTCTGAGAATGATGATAGAATTAAACCGGTTCATTTTAATGTGAACACACTATCGAGAGAAAGATCTTTACAGAACAGTGTTACATTGAGTACAGCTGCTCTTTATAGTATTTCATCAAGCTCCTGATCTATAGAGATCACCTTTAATAAAACCAAACATTCAATCTTTGTAAAACCGGTTCATTTTAATGTGAACACAATATTCAGAAAGGGATCTATACAGAATAGTGTTACATTGAGGACAGCTGCTACTAAGAGTATTTCATCAAGCTCGTGATCTGTAGAAATCACATTTAATAAAACTGGTTTATTTTAATGTGAACACACTATTATGTATACATATTTATACACTATAAATGTATAAATATTTTTATTTAAGAAATATTTGTTTAAAAATAACATTTTACACATTTTATATATTTGTATATATTTCTAATTGGAAATACAAAGCAAATGAAACTCATGTGTGACATATATAGATATGTGTAATATAATGACATACTGCAGTGGGTGTGAGTGGGCAAAAATAAAACATATTACTACTACGTTTTGACATTTTATCACTTTAAAAGTACATGTTATAGATGTAGTTTGTCTAAAAATCTGAAAAATAAGTAACCAAACTCTAATTTGTACATTCATGCCTAAATGTAATTTAGATACGTATTTAAGTCAGCAAGTACCTATTCCTAAATTAATCCTAATGCCAATACATTTTTCTTGCTGAATTAGGTCTACATTCATACACCAGTTTAGTTTTATACCTGTGGTATAATAACATCACACAGCCTAAGCAACAGCTGCAAACTGATCTTTATCAGCATCCCTTTAACTTCCCTTTAATGTTGTACAATGTTTTTAGAGCTTAACAAGTCTTTACTGATAAGGTTTAAACGGTTGCATTGGCGGGCAAAAGCGCACCTCAAGGAGGCAAATCAGAAACCATCTACAGTGTTCTAGCTTAGATAAGAAGTTTACAAAAGCAGCTGACCTGATATGGTGAATGGACAGCAGACTGAGGACAGGTTGCTGCTGTTGGGTGGCAAAATTTTAGATGCAATTTTAGGTATGGGTTTCATGTTAATCGTTTAGAGCTTAAAATGTAGAGACATTGTATTTTTCAGCATGTTGAGCTTGGTTAGTCTTTATATCACATTATGCATAAGTTATATGTCGATTTACAATGTGCATCCAAATAGGTCACAGTATAAGGAAACTAAGGTTTTTTTGAGAAATAAGGTGAAATTCATGTTTTCTCAATCCTCAAATATGTTTTCTTTAATTAGTGACAGATTGTACTGAAATGTTGCGTTCAGGCGAGACATTTGTCACGTGTGCATCTTCTGGTTTAAATTGTCTTTCTCAGATGGACGAGCACACAGTGTTTAGGATTCCATGGCAATGTAGTGTCTTGTTTTATATGTATATTCCTAACAACAAGACAGAAGAATGACACTGCGGTAAAATCCATGACAGTTCTGAAACTAATTTATGGTATTTTCTCTGTCTAGATGCAAATGGCTACAACTTCATCGCAATATAACCACGTGGAGCTTGAAAGAATGGAGGAGGGTATGCCCGTGCGGCGGAACCTTTTCGGCCCGGTCGACCACCAGCAGCTTCAGCAGGACTTCCACAGGCTCTTGCACATGAATGTGGAGGTGGCCAAGCAGCGCTGGAACTTTGACTTTCAAAACGAGCGACCTACCCCTGGCTCCGTGGAGTGGGAGGAGATACGGTGCCAGGACGTGCCGGCTTTCTACCGTAGCTGTGTGGTAAGGATGGGTAAGCGAAGACTGGAGGTTCCCCACAGCCCTGGTGGAACACTGGCATATAGAGGAGCTGAACTGGACAAGCGAGCGGTCAAATACAGACAAGCTGCTATCACAGGTGAGACCAGAGCTGCAATCCTGCTAAACCTGTCCACACTTCTAACAATGAGAACAGGAATGTGTGTCATTACATACTAGGCTTAAATAACATTTGCTATACTGCCTATGTTCCTATTCCAGTCCTTAGGTCAGTGTCACCAAGCTAGTCCACTTAAGCTAGTCCTTTTCTATTTACCCTCCAAACACAAATGTAGCAGAAAGTCAGTCAAAGTTGCAGAATGCTGTATATCTGGGTCATTTGTGTTAGAACAAAACAGAAATATGTGGTCTAGCCAGGGTTCTTTAAGAGTTTTTTAGAAAACATCTTTTCTAATACCTATTCTTTCCTCTAGACTTCTTTACCGTGAGGAAGAGGAAGTTTCTCCAGTACAAAGTCTCATCAAGGAGTAAGAAGAGAGCAGACACTTACACAGATGAAGATCCTCTCAACCCCTCACTGTGTATTTAAATTTACATACAATATCTGCAATTGTAGTTGTTTGTAAGGTTGAGTTTTTAACAAATTTGTAATAATCCTCAAGTATAACTGTGAAGGTACAGAAATGCACTCAAAAAATGACACTTTCATTAATAGATTGACAGCAGTCTTTCATTAATAAGTTGCAGCGGTAATAATTCTTCGCTGTCTGCTAAATCCCAGTTTTGGGTCTTGATTAGATTTGTACACAAAGCTTAAAGTCTCAGTTGGTTATAAAACCTTACAAGAAATGACAGAGGCAAAATTTTTAACTCCAGTCTATGAACGGTTCTATTTTGCTGTTTTGACGCTTTTTCGATTTATGTATATATAAAAAAAAACAGTGAGATCTGTGTATTACTGTATATAGTCTATAAACAAATAATATTACTTAATAATAGTTACTACTTATTTATTCTTTCCCATGTAAGAAAACATATCACAAAAGGGGAAAAAAAGAACCAGATTTAAACTGGTACATCTGAGCCATTGCTGTATTGTGTTTGTATTATACAAAAAATTCACAGGAAAAAAAATGGTTAACGAATTAATCTCTCTTACCTCAGCACAGTCACTGAGCTAGAGCTCAGAAAGCATGTGACCTTAGACCTCTGACCTTCGGTGCATACCTGAAGTCCACTTTGTAAACATTTCACTACTTTACAATTCAGTGCAAAACCTGTTTAAGTAACTTCAACAGACTTATATATAACTACCCGAGTTAGTCATTTTGCTAACTACATAAAAAAAAAAAAACAGTTCTGACAACATGGGAAGGGTTGAATTGCTCATCACACCATTTCTCCTAAACTACATTGGTTTTAAATGTTCAGACACTTTACACATTATCGTAGTGAGACTTTTCTTTTCTTTTTTAATTAATTATCTACACAAACATTTTTTGTGCATTTTAGCTGTTGGTGATTCGACTTTTAAGATTTTTTTTGTGCATGTAACAAAGATCTGAAATGTAAAATGTATAGAAAAAGAAGATAATATTTGTTGCATTAACAACATCTTATTTGGATTGTACAAGTCTATTTTTGATTTATCATGTAGCATTTAATCTCCGTTTTTACTTCTGTTATGTTAACCATTTTGGTTCGTAACATGATATCAGGAATATGTAGCATTTTAATTACAGTGAATTAAGTTGTTTTAAAGGAAAGAGAACTGTTTATAAGAGACCTATAGATCCATGCTCAGCATGTAAATTGCAGGGAAGTATCTTCAGTTTGCTGTAAGTTTGTATGTAATTGTTTCTTTTCTACACATTGGCATTATGTTTGATTTTGAAAAGGCAGCTTAAGAAACTAGCCAAAGATTTGCTCCACATGATGTCAAAAGTCAGGAACTACCAACTGATTGCTGACAGAGAAAAAGGACAAAGCCACTAGACTTAACTAGCTGCAAAAGCTCACAAAACACATTTCTGGCCTTGTGGCAGTGACCATGATTTTAAATAAAACACTCTTTGATGTGACTAATAATTACTGTGACAGTCACCATGTCCTACAACAACTCGACTATTTTTGTATTTTTTTTATTATTGAAGAAAAGAACTTATCTACCTCACAAAAACAATGAAGTGTTCATTTTGTTATCAGAAATCCCTCCTAATCCCATCGCCTCACAGACACAATTCATAGATAAAACAAGGCTATCTGTTAAAACTTACCTCTATTTTAAGCCTTGTGCTAATCAATTCCTTGGGTCTGCTTGTCTATGCTTTCTCAGAAGCAATCAGAAAACAGTCTGTGTTATTTGAACTGGCTAAAGGACAAAGTCTAAATCCACCACACACAGGAAATCTGAGGCTACACCCCACCATGTCCAGGTGTTAAAGGCATCACTGTCTTCCATTTAAATGTTTTTTTTTTCTTTTCAGAAACTAACAGTTTACACACATCACCTCATTTTGAAATGGCTGAAAGTTATTATTTTTTTAATTTTAGTATGTGCGGTAGTATTTTGTTTTCATTGTACATGTCTGGGGGTTTTTCACTGCATTTTCATAGTATATTTAACTTATTGGAAGATAATTCTGTTTAAAGATTACTAACTGTTTTTGTATCAGCTTTGCACTATTAAATATTATTGTTGCAGTGTTTCATAATGTCCAATGGTGTTAAAAGCTGTGTTAATAGAAATTAACATGGGCCAATTATGAGTGTGCAGTGAGAAACTTTACTCTTAATTACAGATATTCATTTGATTTATTTATTTTTGGTTATGACTAACAGCCTGCCAAAAAAAGCAAAAATATATATTGTATAAAATATATAAATGTATATTTTTAAATATATATATATATATAATAGTCTGATATACCTGTTATAATGAGGAAAGTATTTCTACACCCTATATACAGTTCCACTAAATGTTTATCCTTTTGTCACATTGTGAAAATGTTGCTATGTTTAAATCACAAATGATAATAAAATATATTCATGTTTATGGGAGTTGCTTTGGTGACTGTTGCAATGTGAAATTTTTATTTAGTTTCCACAGATGTACATAAAGAAAAACCTAGCCAAATCAGCTAAAATGTCTATGTGCTGCTTTAGATTTGAAAATAAGTCTGTAGCGTTATGTAATAATTTGTAATACTGTATTAAAATTTTTAAAAACGAAAAATGTGCACACATCTACTGTATATATGGAAATACGAATTAGAAGGAAGGAGATTATAAAATTATATTTTTATTTTTTTTTTGTCTTCCTTTAAGGGTATAAACAATATTTTTTACTGTGGACATTTACAAATTGTAACTGTCCCTCTGGTCCTTTCAAGAGGTGGCATGGAAACGTCTTTTCCTAAATGTAAAGGATCATTGCAAGTAAAAGCAATTCCATCATTCGAGACTTTTGTGAAGATAGTATCACCAAAAATAACTCACTTAGACCTTAGTAACATCATTACTTTTAATGTAAACAATTAATTAACAGTTATAGTGATATGAAACGTTTTGTATCAGGATACATATATAGATGGATTATATATATATATATATATATATCTGAAAAGAACATGTAAACATGTGGCAAAAAACAACGTTTTAGACATCTCTTTCTCTTTCTGAAGTGCAAATGTGAAACATTCTTTTACAATAAAATCTTTCACAATAAAAAAAAACTGAAATGCTACCAAGTTAAAACTGTAGCCCTGCTCCATCATTACAATATTCACTAATGAACCTGAGCCTGATTTCAACAATATATGCATGCTGAGTTTCTGCTAGATCTATAAAATCACACCTGCAGTGTTGTAGTGTTTCCGTATTTAGTTGCATTAAATAGGAACAGATCTGAGGGCATGCACTGAAAAGTAATGGCAAGTAAATAAACTACTGCAGTTTTCAAGATCTGAAAGATTTGTTTAGCGCCAGTTACAGCATTTAATAGTAACTACAGCATGCAGATACCTGCATTTAACAGTTCAAGATGTTCACACAAAGAAGTAAGCAAATATATATATATATATTTTGGTCATAAAGATAGGAGACAGAATATCACATCACGTTTACGTTACAGTTGAAAACTTATTAAATTTTTAAACCATAAAAATACTTTCATACTCTTATTGTGCACAAGGGTATGTAAGGGGTACATACGGTATGTAACATAATTATTCTAAATCTTTGCTTCACAGATACAAATATTCACTTAGTTAACCAACTATACAGCTGCATTTTGTGAGTAAATGCATCTGTCAGTTCATCTCTCAGCACCTCTCATTACCCCACCCATTAATAGAAAGAGACCACTGAACCAGCACTGATATAATGTGGAATGTAGATCATTCTTTGAATCAGGTGTAGTGTACCAGGTAGAGATTTAAATACCTCCAAGCTGGGATTCAACCCAACAATAATATGTCAGTGTTACTGCTGTGCTGAGAATGTTGCACTACCCACATAATAACTAAGGTCATGTGGACATCTTCTGCTGGAGGATGACAAAATTATGCTGAAGTGACATTTTAGCTACAGTCAGTCATTGTACACAATCAAAGTGACATATAGCAGGTCTGGTGCTTTAGTGTGGTTAATAGTGTAACTATGTAAATAGTGTAACTATGTAGCAGACATATGAGTGGTTACAATCTTAATATAAACCTACATAATACATATTTAACACTACACTACGTTTGGTTGGGAAAATAATTAAACTGAACGAAATCTCTTTTGGAACAGATGTCACAGGTATCACAAGTTCCAGAAGTTGAAAAAAATATTAAAAAGGCGACACTATTAAAAAAATGTGGAATGACTGACAGTAATTTAGCCACTCCACACAAAGCACATCTATGACATGTCCCACCTATAAAGCAGCCAGTAATATCTAACTGTTATTTAAAAAAAGTATTCATAAATATTATATTTCAAAAGCAAAGCATTCAGCATCACCAAGTAATTAGATATTCATATACATTAATCTCACTTTATATTGATTGAAAAAATACTGCAAAGGTTAATTCAAAACATACAGGACAAATCAAGTCCTTGTACTTTAAAAGAAAAAAATCAATAAGACCAATAAGCTGGAATTTCTTCAAGATCAAAATACAGGCTGAAATAAAGGCACTTTAATCATATATTCTAAAGATTTTCTATTTGTTGGCTGTTTGTGTTTGTGTCAGTCCAATTAATAACTTACTTTTATATTAGCTATGAACACAAGAAATGCAAGCCTGCTGTGCTGTTAAAATGTTATTGCTAAAGGCAGGGCTCAGATTTTTTTAAATCATGGAGTTTGCACCATCCTGTTGTTAAATACTTATGAGTAATTACATTTTTTTGTAGTGTTTTTGTTCCTAGCTAAACAGCTTTCCTTTACATTCCTTGAACTGGTTTGAAGCCCTGGCTAGAATGTATGGTATGAGAGAACATACATAAACATATTGACAACACACTACAACTGGATTTACACAGTCATAATGTTTTCACTGTGAGGCCAATGTGCTACTAGCAGTCCCTGCATGATAAAACATTTTATCAGATATAGTTACTGTTTACAGGGGCACTTCAGCTAAAAATATTTTAAAGTTAAAAAAAAAAAATTATATTACTTGTGCACTCAGTTCTTTAGTCTGACGTGCACTGCGCTACATCTGGTCTACAACTAGACACGTTTTATTTTTAACTAAAAGTAAGACAATAATAAATTGTCTATTGTCTAATTATAGGTTTACTGTTTACAGAGAATGATTATTATGAAAATCACGATCATAATCATGATTGTCCAGATGATTGTCCAGATTTCACCATTTCCAGTTGCCATGATTAGCATTATATTAATGTCAATGACATAGATGGAATCCAGCACTATTCACTTAAAATATCATTATTGTAAATTAAAAGCAGCCTCAAAAACATAAAAACAAAGTCATAAACAGAGCATCTTAGCTGACATATTCTGCACCTTCTCCAAATTAACTCAAACAGGACAAGTGATAAGTTCTTACAGCTGGTGCGTCCTTGCTTGATTGTTTCGGCACATGGTGCGTATCTCTTTAATAATAAGAGGTATGATGAATACGATGCTGAATCCCGTCTATGGAGAAGAATCACAACCACAGATATCAAAGACGCAGCTCCATGCAGGTACAGCATCATAGCATTAACGTTTAGGACAAAGCTTACCATGACTATGAAGAAGTAGAAGACCCACATCCATCCTAATTTGCTCTCGATGAGTGATACCAGGTACTAAAAGAGAGATAAGGAATATGATTGGTGATTTAGAACAATTTTACCAATAAGAGTTAGAAAGTGGCATTTGATAAATCTACTCTTGCTGAGACAATCCAATGACATGGTCTGGGTTGAGAAATAAGCAGTTTAGTTTCAAGTCTCACCTGTCCTGCAGCAGCCCCAATGCTTCCAGTTCCATCCACTATGCCTGTGACAGTGGCCAAAGCCTCCTGACTCCCCTGTAGTGCTTCCTGTCGACCCAAGTCTGCTGAAATTGCTGAGCTTATCATGTTAGACGGACCACCAATGAGAAAACCTGAAGAGAAGAAACAAGAATTAGCTATTAGCTATGTTAGTCTGCATGCATATGACCTCTATCTGTATAGTGGTCTGGGTAAACCCCTCACATAGTCAAATTTGACAAAGTTCTATACACCCAGTTTCCTGTAGTGTTTACCTTCTGTGTGTTCCTTAATCACAGGTAATGCCACAGTACATTTAAGTTTGGTTACACTGGTTTCAGTTATTCCACTGAAAGGCACTCCTCTACATTTACAACCTATGGCAGTATTTATAACTTATGGAAAAAAAAAAAACTGGAAAAAAAATGTAGCACGCACACATACACATCTTTATGCAAACAGACTGCATGTATTTAGTTTCTGGTTTGCTGGGGTAAGAATCTAATAATCTAATAATGGATCAGATGGATTTATTGAAGACTTTATCCCTCACCTGTAGTTGCTAAAAGCACTCCGTTTACTATCTGGTCATTTGGAGAGTCTAAATAAAAAAGAGATATGTTCACAGCAGTCAAGAAATTTATATCAATATAAATAAACTCTGTGAGTATTCTGCAGTCTAGACTCACGGCTATATCCCACTAGTGCTCCCATAGCTAGCAGCAAACTAATGCACAGGACAGGAGCTCTTCTCCCCAGGAAATCAGAGATCAGACCCTGCACTGTTCCTCCTGAGATACATAAAGAGACACAGAGAACATAAAGGTTACAGAAGCTGAATACCATGAAAACTATAATAAAAATTAATCATTTTTAAAAGTTCCCTGCTTTTCAATACTTGTTGTCCTTCTTTAATATTCTCACAGTCTCTCATATTCCCTTACTACAAATGTATATCCCTGTATAAATGATACTGTGTAAGTAATGTAATATTAAGAAATGACGTAAAGTTCTACTTTTCAATGCAACTTTTATCTAACTTGTCTCTAGTGTATGCGTCATCTTCATTTTAACATATTTCCCTGTCCAAAAAGTAGGTAAACAACTGCTAATTTAAAACTCACCTATAAATGAAATCCAAAGGCAAGTTGCAGTCAATAATTTTGTTCATGAAAAATCTATATTTTTGGCAAATACGTTCTTACATTGTATATGCACACATTTATTTGAAAATCTTTAAATATTCAAATATCAAATATTTGGTTCTAAAATTTGGTTCTGGAAACTAAAATGGTTAAGGTATATGCTATCT
>JAOVVF010000014.1:7639229-7651285 GCA_028565595.1 Duopalatinus emarginatus
ACACAAACTAGTCCACCCTGACACAAATGAAGCCAGCCTGACACAAACTAGTCCACCCTGACACAAACTAGTCCACCCTGACACAAACTAGTCCACCCTGACACCATGTAAATCAGCTTAACACTAGGTTTTTTACAGGTTGCTACTCCTAATTTGCTAATTATAACTTCTTCAGCATTATTCGTTATCATTTTTAACCGAAAATTAAATTCACACACAAAACAGCAGTCATGAAATACCCCTGTGTGGCTGTTATAACCAGTTTTACCTCAAAAACAAACAAACCACTTACTCCTAGACTATTAGAGAGTGAAAACTATATGTTATGTGATTAAGATTGTGTGTGTATAATGCCGGCTAGTCAAACTTCCCTGATGTTGTTGTGCTAGCTAACCGAATGCTAACGCTAATTTATTTCTTATAAACGCAAAACAAACACAAATAATAAGACATAACGTTAGTTAATAGGTGTAAAGTGTTTTAGTGCATACCCATGTTGTTGTTGTTGTCAGTGTATAGCTGTTGTCTGAAAACTTTAATCCCTACAGTTATATAAAGGTTGACCACTCAACTCCTCTTTCTGCTAGGTTTCCTCTTTTCCCCCTCAGACTCCATGTTAGCCACTACAACTACTACTAAACTAAACTACTGCCACCTACTGAACTGGAGACCAACACAATTATATCTTTATATATATATATATATATATGTGTGTGTGTATATATAAACCAACATCTGAAAATGAACATTAGCTAAATGCTAAATATCAAATAGTATAACAGGTTTACTATAGAAATTGTGCCATTTATTTATTAATTTCAGGATGATAATTATCCTCCTCAGGTAAAGGTCACCTGCATTTAAATACAGGAGACTTATTACCTACTGTGCTAATGTATTACCTACATTTAAAGATTAAATGTCCTCTGTACAGGGTGTAAAGTCTCCTTTCTGCTTGATGGTGCAGCTATTTTGAAAGCCACCAGGTTTATGTTAAATTCCTCAATTATAAAACTTCACAATAAATGGGCAATCAATGTGTATTATTTGGAGAAAAATGTATTTTGGTCAAAATGTTTGAATACGTTTTCAGCTCTTTTTGCCACAGGTTTATAGCTAGGTTACATCTTATATGTTAACACACCTAATATTAACACTGAGACAGGACAATATCTTAAAATACCCCTTAATGCTTTTTTTTTTTTTTTTAAGTGGCAGGTATAGGAGTCAAAAAAGTGAATGTTGTATTACTTAGATCTATTCAGAGTTTAATACTAAACAGATTTTTTATGGAATTAATTCTTAAAGGTCCACTGATACAGAGCCTGTGCAAAATACATAGGCTGGTGGTTGCTCCGTAATGGTATGAGGTTTGTTTATCTAGCATTCAATGGGACCTCTGGTACATCTACCGACGTCTCTAAAGGGTGATCCCTATGTGTCCTCGCTTTCTGCTGAGTTACACCTGTTCATGTCCTGAGTTTATTCTAATGAGTTTGGCTTATTCCAACAGGACAATGCGTCTAGAGTTTGGGTTTGGGGTTTTCCACAGTAACAGTTGAACACATCTGGGATGCCATACGACATGCTGTGGAACACAAAAATCCTACAATGCCTACAGAATATTTCCACAAGCTTGTGAAGTCCATTACAGTTTTGCTTAGTGTATCAGTAGGGAACACCAACACTTATTTTTAATGACTGAGTGAGGTTAGATAACTTACCAGCTGACAAAGATGGTCTTGATCAGCTCATTCGTTGTTTTGACTGACTGGTGGTTGCTGGGTTTTATATTAATGATAGAATATTAAAATAATAATAATTTTAAAATAACAATAATAATAAATCTTTTCTTTTGTGTTGAAAGTGTTATTTTTATTCATTTTTGTACTCCATAATACCTGAACAGGCTGACGGTTACAGTTGGTGGCTACAGATTTCTGTTACTGTTTTCTGCTATTTAAATCTGTAGATTAAAATGAACTTAAATCTAAATCCAAGTTTAAAATGGCTACTTTGAAGAGTTAAAAATCTAAATTCAATTGTCAAAATAGTTTTGACAAAATTATTCTGACTTATTTTTATCTTAAGTTGTTTATTTGTTCTATGCTTTAATTTCAAAATAAATTTGAGACATTAAACTGTGTGAACGTCAATAAAAACTGAAAAAAAAAGTGTTCTAAAACTTTTGACTAATAGTGTATAAAACTAAAAACAGACAATTTACAATTAGATTAGAACCAGGGCCAGAAAAATAACTGAGCTCTATACACATTTGCAAACAATTGTTCTGTTGTCTCCATCTTTCCACTAGCTGTTTTTATAGAAAATAATTATGTTTGTATAGTATTTTTTTGTATTTATCAAATACCTATTTGTGATGCAGTCTTGTCAGATATTCACACATGCACACAGAACTTTTGATAAACTAGAAGGCCAACATTTATTGGTTAATTATATCTGCATTTGGTCAAAACAAAACATAGAAGCAATGTGCTTTTGAAAGGTTGCACTAGAATGTCCATATTTAAAGTATGTACTTCTGTACATTAACCAGTCTCCACTCTGGTCATTCAGACTGATGGTACTAATGGCCTGCGCCATGGCTCTGCATGTGTCTGTTCAAGTGAGTGCGCCGCGTGTAGCTCTTTTGGCAGATAGTGCAGGGGAAAGGCTTCACCCCTGAGTGAGTGTACATATGTTTGTTCCAGTCATATCTCCGTATGAAGGTCTTGCCGCACTGAGTGCAGGAATACGGCCGCTCTCCTGTATGAACGCGCTTGTGGGCCGTCAGGTGGCTCGACACCACAAATCTTTTATCACAAATGCTGCAACAGTAGGGCTTCTCACCAGTGTGACTGCGCTCATGCACCTGCAGCTCTCCGGCAGAAATGAAGCCTTTTCCACAATGACGGCACAAGTAGGGCTTCTCACCAGTGTGGATTCGTACATGGATGTTCAGGTTGCCCAACAGTGAGAAGCATTTCCCGCAGTGAGGGCACATGTGCGGCCGTTCGCCTGAGTGACACCTCATGTGCGATTTCAGTTGGACCTTGCTGAAGAAGCGTTTGCCGCACTGCGTACAGAGGTATGGCTTGTCTCCTGTGTGGTTTGAGAGATGTGCAAGCAGACTGTGGTGCAGAGCGAAGCATTTCCCACACTGGTCGCATTGATGTGGTCTGTACTCGGGGTGAGTTTTTAGGTGCACTCTTAAATCGCTGAGCAGGACGAATGACTCGTCACAGAAGCGGCACTTTCCTGGTTCACGTTCCTTACGAGAAGGCTGCTTGGACTTATCTGTGTGGACCCTCTGGTGCAGCACTCTTCCTCGATATGAGCCAAAAGTCATGTCGCATTTGTCACAGGTGTAAACGCCGTTTACTGCAGGACCCATGTGCTCTCGTCTGTGAGCCACTAAGCCTGTAAGACTTCGGAACACCTTCCCACATTCCGGGCATTTGTGTGTGCAGACAACCTTGTGGGCCTGCTGGTGTTTGTACCAGTTCGACAGAGACCTGAAAGCTGCCCCACACTTGATGCATTTGTATGTCCTCATCCGACAGCCTCTCTGCCGGTGCAGAGCCAGAAGTTTAGAATCTCTGAAGGTTTGGCCACATTCACAACACTTGATAGATGCTGCGAGTCGGTGACTCTCCTGGTGTTTATGGAGCTCAGAGCGATATGCAAAACGCTTGCCACATTTCAGACACTTGTGTAAAAGCCTGCCAAGAACGTAAGAACTCCTCACAGGTATCTTTGGAGAGTCAACTGCCAACGGATTGCTGGGAGACTGATCAGGCAATGGCGCTTCAGCAGTTACCTCTGCAAAACACAAGGGAGCGCTTTTAACAAATAAGCTTGCTTAATTTTGACCAAACGCGCAATTCTGAAGTGAAATTAACACACTATATAAATGGTTCTTAAAGTGGTATTATAGCATTTTAAACTTTATCACACAAGAACAACCTGGCCAAATAATTAGCATTAATGAATATATTTTTTAAATATTTTCAGTATAGTACAAAATTTAATATTCAGACTTACTGGAGCCCCAACTTTAGTGATTACACAAGAAAACATGATACAAGAAAGTAATAATCTTAGTAATGGAATTAACAACTTGAGTGGTGTGATTTAACAATAAACATCTATACAATTTGTGCACTTTAGCTTTATTGCTCACTATAATTTTGGTTTAAAAAAAGTGTTTTTAATTATACAGAATGTCAAATGTACATTTTAATACTGTACCTATTTGGATTTGATAAAGGGAAAGCTGGGGATTTGACCTCCACATATAACCCATTCATCTATTAAAACACAGACATATGCGGGGGCACTGAGCGGTGGGCAACCTTATTCACAGACTTCAGGGGAGCAGTTGGGAGTTAGGGGCCTTACTTTAGGCATTTCAGTGTCTTGTCAGTACAGGGGATTAAACTGGGGACTTTCTGGTCACAAGGCTGGTTCCTTAACCACAAGCCCACAGCTGCTAAAAATAAATGACTGCTGCAAGCATTAGGGAGTCTGATGTTTTTAAACACAAGGAGAGATCCCTGGCTGCATTTCAAGGAAAAAAAGTCCCTAAATAACAGTGTTATTGAACAACAGTACACTTATAAGAACATTGCTGCACCCACCTCCCTGAGCTGCTTCCTCCAAAACAGCCCTACAAAAAAAAAACAAAAAAAAACACCAGAGTCAATACTGATCTTGAAAGAAATTATTGTTATCAAAAAAGAACATAAATTTTGACTTTAGAGGCTTTAGAGTTTCTGAGACTTACTGCTGTGCTTCACATTGGTCAGTTACTCCTTCTTCATCCCCTTTGTTTGCAGCAGTGTGTGAAACCTCCAATGGTTGAGTGATCTTAGTATGTGCAACTCTGGGGATCACGGTTTGCTCTTCAGCTGTGATATCTTCCACTGCAGGTGTTCCTTCAGATATGGCACCTCCTGTTTCATCAGTAGTTTTCAATTCTGAGTCAACCCCTGCTAACTCTGTGCTTTGCAGACTTCCAGCCACCTCGACCGACATGTCAGTCTCCTTTTCTAAATGTTTAATGGCCTCCTTGATCTCTCTCTCAAAGGTCTGTCTCTCTGAATCCTCCTCCATCGCACCATTGTTGGCTCTTATGAATTCTGCAGCTACAGTTGCATCGAGACTTGAACTGATGTCTTCATCCTGGACACCATCATCTGGTACACCTTCACCGTCTATATCCTGAGGCTCTTGAGAGGGGGGTTGTGTTTGGGTGGTTATCACCATGTCAGTCAGGGACAATGAGGAAAGGATTCTGTCCTCCACGATTGACGGGAGTGCTAAAACAGTAAACCCGCACACACAAATCATTAATACTCTCTAAAACATAAAAGATCATTCATATTCATATAATATGAAATCATATTGAAGATATGTTATAATACAGCCCATAAACCTTACCATTGTCCTCCAGAGTCCCACAAATGCCAATTTGCATCAAAGGTAATAAACTCTCTGTCCTACAAACAGACTCCAGGTACTCATTCCATTCCCAGGGGCAAGCACTGAGCCAAGATGAGGTCTGGGGGGGAACAAATACAGTAGTTTGCACTCATTTGAAGTATGACAGCAATCAAGTGTAACGTGCAAATCTGCAGGAAAGTTTGTGGTCATGGTCCTACCTGTCTGAAACTGGGTACTGGCAGCAGCTGTTCCAGTCTTGAGAGAAAATGGCCAACCAGGACTTGCAGTGCTTGGTCAAATTCTGGACCATACTCATGTGGGAAGACCTCCTAGAACACATTTCATAATACAGTACAATGACTTTAACCAGTATATCTACAACAATACAACCAAAATCAGTTTAAAAGTGGACTCTAGTTTAAGAAATAGACTCTCAATACAAGAAATGTTCAATATTGTGCTTGGCAATGCCAGTTGATGCCTTTTAAGGTGACTAGCTTGACTAGTGGTGTGCATCAGAACACTGTGCAGGTGGGTGATTTTTCCTTTCAAGTGAGCATGAGTAAGTGAATATGTACATGACTCCCTGCTGATTTGTCATCTGTCCTACTGCATACAAAAACAAATCACTTTCCTATATCCTGCCTAAGTGTTAACTCACAGCACTCACTGCTGCAGAAAGCTTTCCAGAACCCAGTAAACCATGTAGTGTGCCATGTGGCAGTTCCCAGATTTGGCAGGTGATTTACAGGTTGAATATAACACTATGGTCTACCTTACATAACATGGTACTTGTTCTTCTCAAATAATAATTACAGGAACTGTTCCACAGCATAGTTAACAATTACGTATCATCCAAAAGATCTCTTCACAAAGCAATTAAAAAAATATATACAGTTATCATCATGTGTATGCTTTAGCCAGTTTCAATTTAATTTAGAGGAAGCAATAAAAACATTTAATTTAAATTTAATTAAATTAATGATTCGGTTATTTATCCTGTACAGCTTAACGGTGGAGAAAATAAAGCACAGAAAACAGCAGGCTACCAGTATAATATGATAGTACGTATTTTAATAATAAGCAGACAGAGTAGGAAGAATCTAAGAAGATAAATGCTTTATCACGATTTGTTTTCTCGATCAACCATAAATACATGACTCAAATATCATCTGATGGCTAGCTAAAAAATAACTAACATCAAAACTTGCCTTGGCTGAGTGACAGGTAACAAGTATTGCTTTAACTGTTCTGTTTATCATCAAGTGTGACATGCACTGACCTGAAAAAAGTATTCCTTTTTGGCAGGATCCTCCAGCAGACCCAGCACAAGTGTTAAAAGATTTGCCTGTAAGAGGTCTGCCTCTGTATCAATTCCCTGAGAACACAAGAAGCCTTTTATTAATGAGCAGAACAACCACAAACATTCCAAAGCAAACATTAGTTCAACCAGAACACACATTAAGCCATAACTAAAATATCTTGCCATACACGTTTTTGCCTACCTTTGACGAATGAGTTGACTGAATCCTCTGTATGTGTGACTTCACCGTCTCGAGGTCTGCTGGCAGTTCACCACGGCACATTTCAAGAATCATCTGAGAGAGAAAAAAATATAAGCACGCAGATCAGACTCTTCTTGAATACTCTGTCTATTTCTAAGCAATCATTTTCACCCGCACTGACTGCTTCTCTGCTCACCTTTGCTCTGAGCCCCATTACCAGCGTGGCCTTCTGTCTGCTGGTCAAGACCTCTGGGACGAGCCTTGTAACTAAGGAGACGAACTCTTCTAGTTTTCCATAATACTCCAAGTGTTGCTGCTGGGCAATTTTCCACATAAAGGCAGACATTAACCGTAGAGGTGGAACCAGTAAGCGGACTGAGGAAATCGGTGGGACTGACCCTAAAAGAAATCAGAAAACATTGATATAAATAAAAGAGGCCTTGTGGTTAGGGAACAGGTCCCAGGTTAAATCCCTGCAACAGACAAGGCTATACTGAAGTGCACATAAGCAAGTTGCCTAACCCCTAACTGTTCCCTGGGTGCTGTGGTTTGGGGCTGCCTCCCACTCCGGGGCAAGTGCGTTTACTGCCCCCTAGTGTTTACTACGTTTTTTTTTGTTTTTTTTTTACTGTGAAACACTACTGTGTGCCAGCACATTAGGCAAACAGTTCACTTAGACTTCACTTCCCTTTAGTGGAGTTTTCTGATATTTATCACTTGGCTACAATCATATGAAAGCAATGTGTCTAGATTAACCGGGGAGAATAGCAATCAAAATCTCGCGATAACACAACCAATACCAATTATTAACGTTTAATTAAACATAAGGATGTGATACAGAACACGTGTTTAACATATATGACACAGACTGTCCTTGGTAACCATTTGTTTACTAAAATTTCTGACCGAGGATCTGCTAGCGTCTCGTTTTACCGTCACCTAGTTATGGTACCTATGGAGACACGCATGCGCTGTTTGCTCGGGACTGCAAGCGTAAAAAAAAAAGGTTATTTCACGCGCCTAACCGTCAAATCCCGCCTACTAATCTATGATTGGCTACATTTCTAGTTCGTATTACGGAGACGCACGCTGATTGGATAATACTGGAGCGGCGGGATAACTGCTGTTACCGGATGGCAGATGTAACAGGTTAAATGTAAAATAAAAACCATTTAACACAAGTTTAATGACTCGTTTTTTAATGGAGTTCTTAACTTGTACCACAACTTAACAATATACAAATTAAGACTAAAAAATAAATGAGGACATAACCGCGGCTGTCCGTTGTGGTAAACTTTAGCATACTTGCTACTAAAGCGTTTCTGTTTCTTTAAATACAGTTTAAACATTAATGTACAACGCTCATCATATGAATAACACATATACACTTAAAAGAAGCAAAAATATACACACATACCCATAGTGTGCTTCAGTAATTTAACTGGACTTTCTGCTGAAATGGGTTGAAGCTCGCTGTGCTTTAGATTCCAAATGCGCATGCGCGGCAACAAGTGTACGCGTTAGAACGTACTTCCTACCCGTATATCGGTAAGTAAGCCTTCCTGCGCTATAATTGGCTAAACACTTTTGGTCACGAGGACAACAAAAGATATACGAGCCAATCCATATTAAGGACGCAAACCAGCCAAACCGAGGAGGAGGGACTTGTCAGAAAACGAGTGGGAACCGATAACGTGGGTAAAAAATTAACTAATTCATATTTTTATGTCATAATTATTTAATGAATGATACTTATTATAAGTTAAATTAATAGCAAAAATGTTGGTTAAGCCCTAAATAACACCAAAACAACCCGAGAAAAGAGGCACAACGTGAAAAGTGCTAGGCCCTGTCTCAAACCATTCCGTCTCCCTCGCTGCAAGGGACACTACTGTTTAGGTTTCACCGCCAAAATGAACTGACCGATAAAGTGAATTTGGCAACGGAAGATTTGAGAAGAGCCTCGAGCCGCGCTCTGTTGGTCTGTCTGTTATTACAAGAAACAGCAGAGGTGTTGTACCACAGCCCTCACAGTTCATTAACGTTTCTTTTCTAATATCCCAGACAATAAAAGTGAGTATATAACTGCAAACTTAAAACCAACACTTCTGATGAAGAACATTAAATGACCAAACACTGCTAGGATAAACACTACTAGCTTATTTGCTAGTAAACTGACCGTCAAATGTGCTACCAACGCACTACAGGGTTTATTAACGTCCTGCCTGTACACATCTGCCATATATAACACTCATACGGCCCTCCGGAGAAAACAATAACTCATACCCATCATGATGATGAAGAACCGCCGCTGACTTTCTGCTTCAATGTTCTGTTTTACTAGCTGTCGTTTGTTGCAGTGGATTGTTGTACGGCCAAAAGACGGTACTGCGCATGCGCACTGGAGCACCAAGAAGCACACTACCTAACGTAGGGAGCGGAATTTGTGATTCGACTACAAAATGGCGGACACCGAAAGCAGCGCACTATATAGTGAATAGGGTGTGGTTTCGGACATAGCCAAAAGACAACATGGCGACCGGAGCTAAAGGGGAATGAGTCGTGGAGTGGACTTTTGACACAAGGCCTCAGACTTCAGTGCAGAAATAAAGTGATATTTCTGTAGTGTTGGATGATGACAGTGTAAATCATATAGTGTTTTACTTTCACTTTTCATAAGGGACAGCCGTGTCCTTGTGGTTAGAGAACTGGTCTTGTGGGAACTGGTTAGATCACTACAACGGACAAGACACGACTAAAATGCCCTTGAGAAAGACACGTACCCCTGCAACTGCTTTCCAGGCCCCGTGGTTTAGGGCTGCCCTTCACTCTGGGCAAGTGTGATCACTGTACGGATGGGTTAAACGTGGAGGTCACATTGCTTTATGTGCAAGCACAGTAGGCCAATAGAGTTCTTTCACTTAAAAAACATCAAGAACATACATATGTAAATAAAGGTGGTGCTCTTTTACACAAAGTTAAAAAAAAAATACATTACAATCTTTCTAATGAGAGATCTCTACAGAACTGTACTCTCACCTTTAATATCACTTGTTTATAATAATCTCCTTTTTAACATAGAATTGTTTTTCTTTCTTTCTTTTCTTGGGTCAGAAAATAATTCAGCAGTGTAACACTTTTCTGGATTCATTTTCACCATTCCTATTTTAAAATACTATTTTATTTACACAAAATAAATTTAAAACTATTAAAATGTAACACTAAAATAATAATAATAATAACAACAACAATAGTAGTAATAAATACATAAATAAAAATGTCCATCTCATTTTCATAGTTCATAAGATCACCTCTCTTGTATAGGCTGTGCCTGGGCAACCGAATAAAACAAAAAAAAAGTTAAAACCCCCTCTCTACTAGACAGAAAATGTTAAAACCAAAAAGTGGTTCACTAAACCACTGGACAAAGCAGTGTCATGGGGGTACTACAGCTTAAAGAGGCCCTTCCACCTTTCCTTCGCTGCATGATAGCCCCACCTGATGACATCTAGCTCCATCCAAAAACGCAGGTCCGCACAGATCTTGCGGTATATTGCCTCTGTTCCCAGGTTTGTCCCTTTTTGGATGAGGGTGGTCCGAGTGTTCCAGAGCTCACGCTTTGTAATGTTGACCAACAACCACATTTGGGACAAGAAGGAAGACCTGGTGTCCTGAGGCCAGCCTTTCATGACCTTTTCTTTGGTCATCAAAAACTGTGGGTCAAATGCTATGCACAGGCTGGCTACCTTTGTCCAGATCACCTGCGCATGCCCACAGTCCCAGAAGACGTGCCCAAAAGAAGTGGCGTAGGTCCCGGACCAAGACTTCCAGTCATGGTGTGTTTTCTGGGTGGTGTGGTGGTGTAGTGTTCCCGCCTCACAGCTCCAGGACCCTCTTTACCAAGTGTCTCTGCAAGACCTTGCCGTGTCCATATGTGTGTCTACTCGGGGTTCTTCGGTTTCCTTTAACCTCCCAAAAACATGCAAAAGGTGGACTAGTTAATCTAAAGGACCCTAGGTGTGTATAAATGCAGGTTTGCATGATAGATAGATTAAACAGAATAGTCATTGCTCAGTACATGCAAGGCAATGAAATGCGGTTAGCATCTACGAGAAGTGCAAATAGTGGAGGTGTAAGTGGATAGTTATGTGCAAAATCATAGAGTGCCTTAATGACAATAAATAAATAAGAGTATAAATTTGGTCTATGGACGTATATGAATGCAGAATAAATATGTATAGTGAACAGTGAGTGTATAGTGCAAGATTAGTCCAGTACAATGTGGGCAGCAGTTGTCCTGATGTAGCGTGGTGTTCAGTGTAGTGTGGTGGATAGTTATGAGTGTATTGAGTACTATATATATATATATATATATATATATATATACAGGTCAAGTCCTGGAGACCTCTAAGCTCTGACCTTAGAGAAGATGTTTCTCAGCTGGGTCATTCTTAAAGGACCCTGTACCATCTCCAATATTAGAAGTGGACTTTGTACTGTATGATTGCTTGTTGGAAAATAAACCAGCTTTTGTCTTGACTATGGACACTTTTCAGACACTTTTACTTTACATTTCAAGTTTGTGTAACTCAATATTGGATGTCAATGAAAATAATGATCCGAGCTGTGTCTGGGTCTCATTTTGCTCCAGACCTGCAGGGGGAGCCATGTGTTAAATACAGGCTGAAAGTCATACCAGCTTATAAGACCCGGAAGAAAAAGGGGCATGATATAAACAGCTGAGCAATCAGTTACATGTGAAGACTTTCAGCAGTTTTGTCATTCCGTTATGAGAAGTTTCAGCATCAGGAATGAGGTTTGATATACAGACAGGACTGAAGATGCATGATCAGGAAGAAGGTCAGTGACTGTCTGCTCCCTGTGTGTATTAATGATCAACAGTTGTGTGTGTGTGTGTGTGTGTGTGTGTGTGTGTGTGTGTGTGTGTGTGTGTGTGTGTGTGTGTGTTAGTTAATATGGTATTTCCTCTGCACCTGTGTGTATTGATGATTATTAGTGGTGTGTGTGTGTGTGTGTGTGTGTGTGTGTGTGTTAATATGGTGTTTTCTCTTTATCTGTGTGTATTGATGATTATTAGTGGTGTGT
>JAOVVF010000014.1:7663942-7698709 GCA_028565595.1 Duopalatinus emarginatus
ATATGAATGATTGTAATTTGTATGATTGTTTTTGTATGTTTCCCCCAAGTTCACCTTGGTCATGATTAATTGTGTCCTCTTCAGGATGAGCATCCAGACTATTCGCAATGTGTTCAGCGTAGACACGGGTTACCGCCTGTCTGACGATCAGATGGTGAACCACTTCCCAAACCACTATGAGCTGACAAGAAAGGATCTAATGATCAAGAACATTAAGCGCTACAGGAAGGAGTTGGAAAAGGAGAGCAGCCCTCTTGCTGAAAAAGATGAAAATGGGAAATATGTTTACCTGGGTACTCTAAACAGCCTGCATGCTCATAGCTCTATTTTTGTCAGTTTTTTGTCTCTGCTTCATCTTGTCTGTCTCTTTTTGTGTCTGCTGTGGACAGATTTTGTGCCGGTGACGTTCATGCTCCCAGCAGACTACAATCTTTTTGTCGAAGAATTCCGTAAGAGTCCATCAAGCACATGGATTATGAAGCCTTGTGGGAAAGCTCAGGGCAAAGGCATCTTTCTTATTAACAAACTCTCGCAGATCAAGAAATGGTCACGGGACAGTCGCACTTCCACGTAAGATACACCAGGGGAGGTCAAAAATGGCACATAGCATGGATCTATCTAGTCAGTTATATCTATCACTATATATGATAGGTGTTGGTTTGCACAGACTATAGAACTACTATTATTCAATACAGTGTTTATGGATACATACAAACACTACTTGATTCCTTAGTGACCTGAAATGATTATAGTCATCAGCACTGAGATGTGTAAATGTCGTCTTTGATATTTTCAGGTTTTTGGCAGCTAACAGTGGAAAGGAGGCATATGTGATTTCTCTGTATATCGATAATCCATTGCTAATTGGTGGGAAAAAGTTTGATTTGCGTCTGTATGTTTTGGTCACAACCTACCGGCCTCTGAAGTGTTACATGTAAGTATAGTACCTATGTAAGGACCAGCAGTCTGAGATCTCTGTAACCAGTGTTTTGTAGCAAATATTTAAAACTGGTCAAATATATTTATAACACTGTTCATGCTTTTTCAGGTATAAGCTTGGCTTTTGTCGGTTTTGCACTGTTAAGTACACCCCCAGTACTAGTGAACTGGACAACATGTTTGTGCATCTGACAAATGTGGCCATCCAGAAACATGGGGTGGGTATCAGGCCACGAGTGCAAAGGGCTGTTTGTATGTGTCTCTTTTTTAACTTTTACAAGGTCTTTTTGCATGTCCAGTGAATATAAAAAGTTTTAAAAGAGCAAGTTAAAATATTCCCATTGAATATATAATAAAGCATGCTGTGAAAGAATGCCTTAAACATGAGGTAGTATGGGTTGTATTGCTTTATCTCTATGCTGTCACTGTTAGGAGTATAAATAATTTATTTAGCTTACTGTAATTATACGCTTATCCCTAGATTACAGGTATGTTAAAGCCTCACTGTATGTTTGCTTATGCTGCAATGTCTTGATATGGTGTTTTATAAATAATTACACCACAACACTAGTAAACACTGCTCACTTCTGATTGGTCAGAATGTGTTAAATAATTTTCCATGGCAGCAAGGCTCTGATAATAATGCTGTCTGCAAGGTTTATATAAATGCACCTGATCTAGGGCTTTATTGTGTCTACACAGAGACTCACATGAGTCTTATATAAACAGATAAAAAATGCTTAAGGTTTAGAAGGGGTCAGTAGGTGTTCGATTAAAGATGTGGGTTTAAGTTTCTGACCCAGGAAAGACTTGTTTTGGAGTACAGAGCGAGAGAGAGAGAGAGAGAAGAGGCTGGTGAGGAGCCAGCAGTTTATAGCTATGAAACATTCCATAACATTAAATGTTATGTTAGAGAAACTGTGCTATTAGAGAAATAAAATGGTTGTAAACAGATTCGACTGTTTTTGGAAAAAAAAAAAAAACTTTGCTTTGTGATGGGTCTCCACATACAACCCCCACATCATTCATTATTTTACAATAACAGCATGCTCTAGAATGTTTAATTCCTCATAGAAATACTTAAACCTGAATGAGCAGCCAAAAGTTGTAAAAAAAATGTAAAAAAAAGTTTTAATCTTGATCAGAACTAAACTGAAAAATACAACAATTTAAACTACGAATAGTTGTAGAAAAGGTTTTAGAAAATGTTGATTAACTGCTAGAATTCCTTTAAATAAATGAATTATTTTTATTTTGCACTTTCATAAATATTTTGATAGTTGAGGAGTTATGTTTTTCAGCTGCAGATTTTATGTTTTAGATTCAGATCCTATTTATTAGTTTCAAATCTTATTTTTTCAGTTTCAGATCTTTTTTTCACATTCGGATTTTAAAGCAAGATATTGAAACTAATTAGTTATTGAAACTAATTTGTTCAGAATTATTGTAGCATTCACTTATTATATTTATATAAGTTCTAAATAAATAAGTTATAATATTTACACATATTTTTAGATTGTTGTATTTCTTAAGATCAAAAGTTAAGATTTCAGTTCATAATTTTAATTTTTGAACTTTAGTGTTTAAATAACAAAACTACTGGCCTGGATTTGTCCCCATACATGTAACAGTAAGACTTTTGTGTGTTGTGCAGGATGATTATAACCCTGTTCATGGAGGTAAATGGACAGTCAACAACCTGCGTCTGTATCTAGAGAGTACCAGAGGAAAGGAAGTCACTAACCATCTCTTTGACCAGATCCACTGGATTGTGGTACAGTCCCTCAAAGCTGTGGCTGTGAGTCAAAACACACACATTACCAATAAAATATATAACTTTATATTTCACCATTACTAATCAGATTCGAAGTAGCTGATGCTGTTGTGATAAAATAATTTTGGTCAAAATGGCATCACATAGATTTCATATAGAATGTTTAAATAGACAGAGTGCTTCAGCAGCACGATTTTCGGTCAGTGCCTTGGATCTCTAATTGCAGGAGATTTTATCACCCGGCCTCTAGTTCAGGTTGGATTATGTGGCTAGGATTTCAACCTTGCAGTCAGAGATTTGAGTTCAGTTCATGCACTGTATAGTTTTCACATTAAAGCTAATGCTCAGCACATTTAACTTACAGTCCACCTCGTCCAGTGTAAGCTGAAGCAACAACAACCACTGCCACCAGCATGCACACTGGACATTAGTGTCATGTTGCTCTGTTTCTCTTCTTTTATGGACTCTCTTATTGCTTGCTGAAAAAAGAGGACATTTTTCTCATAACACAAATGTATTTGTCCATTATGTCAGCTCTTGATTGATAATAACATTTTCTGTACACAGCAGTGCAGAAGTATGTATGTAGTGTCCACATCTGTGCATTGCAGATGTTTGTGTATGTAACACAAACAGATTCTGTACACATTATATAAACAGCACATTAGTGTGGAATTAAATAGCAGCTTTCTTATCACTTAAGCCTGTTACATTAGTGATATTTAAATTATTAAAATGATTTTACTGCATTCATGGCACAGGAAACTCTACATGTATAGTCTAACAATATATTTGCTAACTATTTTTTTTTATTATTTTAATCTATACTTTGTTATAACTGTAAAATGAAGCACATCTGCCCAAGTACAAGAATGTGTGGAATTTCTGACCACTGAGCACACTTACCTAATGCTTCCTTTGTTTCCTGTCTCTCACAGCCTGTTATGATCAACGACAAACACTGCTTCGAGTGCTATGGCTATGACATCATTATTGATGACAAGCTAAAGCCATGGCTTATTGAGGTGAGTATTGTGACTAGAGCATTGTGCATTGAGCATTCTTCTAAAATATACTCGTCCTGAGTGTTGTATGAATAGTTTGTACATGTGCCAGAACTTTTTAGGCTTGCGTTGAAAAGGGTAAATAATAAGATTTTCTTGCCTTAAGGGAAATAATGCATGAATAAGATCACAGTCATTATTACTCACTTGCTCCAAGAATATGAATCTGTTGATTTTAATCCCACACAAAAAGCACCATAGACAAGTATTTCCTTTTCATTGTTGGAATACATTTTAGTCACTGCTGGACAAGATGTAGTTATTTTTTATTTATTTATTTGTGTGTGTGTGTGTGTGTGTGTGTGTGTGTGTGTGTGTGTGTGTAGATGTTCAAGTTCACAGTAAAATATACCAAATAAAAATATCATGAATATATAGGCAATATGTTACTTATTATACTGCAGGCAAGGCTGTATTGTCTTAAGATATTCTAAAACATATCAAATATAGGTAAAATAGTATCAAATATAGACATTTTGAATATAGGAAAGACAAGTAATATATCTCGCTAATAGTTTTTAAACAGGTTTCTAGATGTAAATGGTATTATTCTGGTAGATATTTGTTAAATAAATTATAAATTAAATTAAAAAAAAATTATAAATTAAATCCAAATTACCTGTCAATAGGACGCGACTATTTTGAGCTTGAAACTGGTATAAGATATTAAGAAATAGGTTTAATAATCTTATTCTTGGTTTATTATAAACTTGTAATGGGAAATACTAGAATAATTTAACTATATTAAAGACCTTTTAACTTGTGAAAATGTCCTTTAGTGTTCTAGGAAAAGAAATAAGTACATTTGCTTATATTGTAGTCCATGTGTGATGGCAAAGTTTGAACCAGAAAACTTACTTTACAGAGTTCATACTTATCCAGCTGCATGCAAGGGTTTTTTATCACAGAAGAGTTGTGCAAATGTTTTACCACAGATAAGTTTAAAAGCAGTTTTTGTTCAGTTACAGAGATTTATACATTCACACTGTGTCAGGAAAAAAATAGAAATTAGATACCATTGATGCTTGTGTGAATAAACAACAAGATAAGAATCAGCACAAAATGAATAAGCAAATAATAAAAAAAACAAGCTTTTTACATTACAGTGACTGAGGATTGGGGTTTATTTTAGGCATAGGCATAGTAGGCTCGAAGTGTTTACAGCATGTTTACACAGTAACAAGTAGTTCAGTGGGGAAACCCAAATTGGGTAAGTGTGTTTCATGTATCTGTATCAGTCTATCTGTAACCAAATCGGATGTAGTGACAGAATTCTGAGGTTTTTTTTTCCTGTAGAGGCTATTGGTTTGCTTTTAAGTATAAGGCCCTAATGAAGAAGTAGGGTGTGTGTGCGCATGTGTGTATTCAAGCATGTTGACTACACCCATAGCTGCAGCATAGTGATAATGAAATACATTTCCGGGTAGATAACTGACTGGTTATTAAGAGAACATGAGTCAGTATGCTCATTAACCTTGCTATCACTACTAATTTGTGTGTGTGTGTGTGTGTCTCAGGTAAATGCCTCTCCTTCACTCACTTCCAGCACTGCGAATGACCGCATTCTGAAATACAATCTCATCAATGACACACTCAACATTGTTGCCCCAAATGGTGAGATCCCAGACTGCCGATGGAACCGCAGCCCACCTAAAGAGGCTCTTGGCAATTATCAAGTCCTGTGAGTACTTGCTTCTTCCACCAATAAGACAGTGACTAGTGACTAGTGACTGTGTCTGTCTGGGTTTCCTCTGGGTTCTCCAGTTTCCTCCCATCTCTCAAAAACATACAGTTAGGTAGCTTGGCTACTCTAAATTGTCCCTGGGTGAGAATAAATGTGTGTGAGTGAGTGCAGGGAAGGTTAAAAAAGGGAAATTTTGCTCATCCACACATCCATGCACATCCACAAATAGAGCCATTATTTTCCCCCTAATTTCTCACCTGTCTATAAGTCTATACGTGTGTAAAACTTGTAGGTATGCCACACACTTTTCACATCTGTTTACACATCTCTGTCTCTGTCAGGTATGATGAGGAACAGGCTATGAGCGAGAACACAGATCGTGACCTCCGAAGTCGTTCAGGTCAGTCACTCGGGTCAAAGAGCACAAAATCTGGCAGTGTGCGTCCAGTCACAGCCACTTGGAAGTAAGAGGACAATCTTAACCACAGAACCCCTAGGAAGCAGAGATGGACTGTGGGAATATGGAGGCTTCGAATGAGAAATATGAGAGAATTTACCTGCACATTCCTGCATGATATTAACACTACAATGGAGACCCGGTGAGAGAGGGAAATTCCCTTTTGTTGCATGAGAAATCTTTTATGACAGTTAAGACAGTTTTCACAGAGGAAAGGAGAGTGAAAGAAATATCAGGATTTAAAGTGAGATTTAAGTAAAAAGTGAAGTGAAAAGTAAGAGAAAAATCCTAAATGTCTTTACTTATAGGCACTTTCCACAGGTGACTAGTTAACCATCATGGAAACCATCGTGTTTCTTGGTATTTTGTATGAAATATCACTTAGTCACTTTTTTATGTCACTTATTTATTGTTTATGCAATGTACTTTAATAATCTATACTGATATTTATGATAAAGAGTCATCAGTATTATGTCTTCTGAGTAAGAAGATCGAAGAGAAACTAAGCAAAACATGATGTAAAATCTGACAGCATTTGTAAAAATCTGGCCGATAATGCAACATCCTTTAAAGATGGAGCGCTCAGCCTGGAAGTGGTTTTGAGGTGTGGTAGAGGGTAGAAGCAGAGATGGAATAAACTGTCCTGAATGTCTCTGTTCTGTGTCTTGGCTTGTATAATTTCATGACATTGAACAATGTCGAATTAACAGCCGTGCCACTCAGTCGTCAGATATTGTGACATACTGAATTGCTTAGACAGTTACAACATTAAGCGTTCATATGATCTGTACTCACCACAAAGTAAGTTATTTGTGGTCATCACTTTGTCCTTAGGCCTTAAGAAGGACACCAACATAGGAAAGCATAGTGCTTACAGTAGTGGGTGTGTTGACACTTTTTCCCTGCATAGGATCACACTACAATGGCATGACTACAACATGCACAATGTCAGAGTCTGCTTTTAGTTATTCCTATAGGTAGTAGACAGGCTTGACTTTTTAAGTTGAAGAGAGCGATGATGACATGTAACACACCCTACTGCTGTTATTTTCAACAGTTCTCAGTGTTCTTCTGCACCTGTTTTTTAACACTAACATGACTCTGTGAACAACTTCCTCAAAAGCATGACACCAAGTTTCAGAACCCACATGAAACCAGTATGAGTATCATATGACAATAATATTTTTGGATTACAGTTTTAAACCCTGACTTCAATGGAAATACTAATAAATGTGACAAATTCGTGCAAACATTCAAACATTTAAAATGACATGGCTGTTTACTTTGTAGAGTGAATTTAAGGGTTAAAACTGACATACGGACTAAATAGCAGTTGAAAACTATGTTGTTGGATTGTAGGATTTCAGGGGATATAAAATTTCAACAGTGCTGCTAGATTGAATAGAGGTTTTACTAATTGTATCTGCTGAGTTTCTCTGGAATAAAAAGGAATTTGCCACATCTTACCCTGGCTGAGAAATGTTTTTGTATTATTATTGTTATTTATTTCTGAGCCCAGGTTTATTCCTGAGCCCAGGTACTGATGGTTTCATTTGGTATATCTGTACTGAGCTTTACATTTAGTCTTGATAATGTACACATGTCTACTCCACCACTTCTAAACCCACATCTGGCACAAAAGCTATGACATCATCTGTAAACGAAGGACAACCGAATTGAAACTGAAAGCAACGTTTGCTCTTATCAATTTTTACTAATACTACTTTATTACTCTATTACGATATTTGCTGTTTTCTACAGTGTATGATGCAATGTGTTTTTTGTGTATATAATTATGAGGGTTAGTCGAAAATGATCAGCACCCTAGTTATACTAAAACTCATGTTAGAGCAAAAGCAGAAACATCCTTAAAGAAAATGTTAAAAAGACAACTATCAGCTAGTAAAAATATGCTTATAGTTTTCTGGGATTTTTTTAAAAGCCAGTTATGGGTACATTATCAGGAAAAATGTTCAACAATTAACAGTGCTCATTACATTGAGATGCTCAATGACTAGCTGAAGCCTAAAATCCAAACAAAACACAGATGACTGCTATCTAAGGGTGTTGTGTTGCTGCATACGCATCCACACTATGTTCATACTGTTGACACTCTTTAAAAACTTTGTTATGAGGTGTTAAAGCGTTCTTCCTATAGTACTGATTTTGCGAGATCGGATCGTCATGTGTTTGGTCTCCTGAAAGAAAGATAAAAGTCTGATGAAGAGGTGAAGACAGAGGTGCATTAGTAGCTTGCAGCTCAGCCTAAAACAGTTTTTAATGAGGGAATATCAAAGCTTGTTGATAGGTGGACAAAAAGTATTATTGTAAGTCAGAGATTATAATAATAATAATTATTATTATTATTATTATGATTATGATTATTATTATTATGTTGAAAAAATGTATTTGTATTTTTAAGTTGATTAAAGAAATTCTCCAGCAGAGTGCGGATCATTTTTGACTCACCCTCGTATAATAGAAGGCGTAGATTAAATCTGGCAACCCTGCTAGATCCAGAGGAAAGTCCTGCTGGGACTGAGCATAATGATTCACTTCATTCATTAGCATTCTGGTCTACCCGTATTTGATTCATTTCCTCAAATACCAAAAACAACATGTAGAAATAATATATAGATTGCTAGTCTGACCTCTGTGGGATGCGATGTAAAAACATTACATTGTATATTTTACAAAAAGCAACATTTGACAACCATATTACTCGTTCGTGATTATGAATCGATTCTCGCGAAAGAGTCGTTCAAATGGGTCGATTCTTTCACGGGTCGCGAGCCATCACCAGATCCTTCTGCTGCCTCTTCAGGCATTCGGCGATGGAGTAGCTCTGAAAAAACTGGCTCTGGGCTGTCCGATACATCTAATAAAGCTCTGTTTCCTCACGATATCTCTTTCGGATTGGACCAAGGTACAGTAGAGGTCTAACACCATGTTTATAATGTATCTGAACCGTATTTTGTCATTAAATTATTTACTGTAAGGCTATTGAAAGGCTGTGACTAGCCAGTCAACGTTAGTGGTTAGCCTGCTTAGCCGCGTTCAGCGACGTGATTAAACGGTTATTCTGTCTGAAATCACCTCATAACCTTTCCTATCAGATTAGCTTGGTTGTTTGAGGTTGATTTGAAATGTTATATCGGCTTTATAACACCTAAGTACAGGATTAAAATCAAGAATATAAACTTTAAAAATGTTTTAATGTGGTAGTTAGTTAGTAAATATCAGTGTTGGTCGCCTCAGACGGACACTGAGGTGAGGCGAGTGTTAGGGCTGGAGACATGCTAGCTAGCTAACTACTCCATGTTTATCTCCAGGTTAGTGAATTAAAACTGTATAAAAATCAAACAGAGCCAGTTACACACACACACACCAGCTGTAACTATTTACTCATATATGTGTGTTAAATGTAGAAACCATGCTTGGTTTTCAGTGTGAACACCTCTGTCATTGCACCATATACTCAGCGACCTGAGCTACATAGCTAACCAAAATGACCTTTCTTTTAACAAATAATGTGTAATTACATCATCACATATGTATTTTTTTACTTTAACTGTTGTCCTTTTTTTTCTCCGGATATTAGACAATGTGTTCAGTGTTGCGATAGCTGACTAAACCAGCATTAAAAGGCGGGGCAGGGAAGTGTTCGTGTCTTCATGGGTTCAATACCAAATCAACCCCTACTGGATATATAGTGCACTACTTTAAGCGTAGAAGCCGCTGTTTTATACCTCACGTAGTGCACATTTATAGGGAGAATCAAGCCGTTTTAGACCAGACCTCGGTCTGCTGTCAAAAGTTCCTGACGATGTGTCTTTCCAAGGAGTAGTCAGACAGTATAATACCTCTCTGTCATTATTAAACTTCCCTAGCCAGATCCCCTGTGTTTCATTGTCTGACACATGCTCAGATGGTTAAGCCTGAGTCTATGTTAATGATAGCAGTTTTAATAGTCTACACAATGCAGTGCTCACATAAACATGAAGGACGTGTAACAGCTGTCATTACTAAAAATGGACATGCAGTCTACATCTATAATTGTTCATCTTGACTAGAAACATTCAAGACAGTCAGTTTAGGTACATAGTACAACACTGATGTGATATATGAAGCGTTTTACATCTCCTGAACAGTGATATGTGTTAAGAAGAAGTGAAAGCACCCTTGTGCCACAGCGGTTCCTGCTTTTGTTGAGTATAAAAGCATCAGCTCAGAGTTTACGGGGAATCAGGAAGTAAGATGGAAAAGCCCACAGTTGTGATCATGTGCAACTTTTCCCCTCGTTGTTATTTATAGTCTTTCCCTTCATTATGACATCTTATTCTTTCCTTTGGTACTAGAGTACTGAAGAGGTAAGAGAGGGAAGGATCTGTCCTCACAGGCCTCACATCTGTCATGTCACACAGCGACCGTCATTCCATCCACTATCCAGTCACAAAGTGGCCGTCATTCCATCATGTGTCCATTTACACACTGACCATCATTCCATCATTTACCCAGTCACACAATGGCTGTCATTCCATCGTGTTTCCATTTACACATCATTCAGTCATACAGCAAACGGCATTCCATTATTCATTCAGTCACACACCGACCAACATTCCGTCATTTACCCAGCCATACAATGACTGTCATTCCATCATTTTTCCAGTAATACAGCGACCATCATTCCATTATTTATCCAGTCACACAGCGGCAACCATTCCACCATTTATCCAGTCACACAGCGACCGCCATTCCATTG
Organism: Duopalatinus emarginatus; assembly: GCA_028565595.1. NCBI lineage: Eukaryota > Metazoa > Chordata > Actinopteri > Siluriformes > Pimelodidae > Duopalatinus > Duopalatinus emarginatus. Next base: position 7,674,623 of record JAOVVF010000014.1, read on the forward strand.
TCTATTATCAGTCACATTGCAACGTCATTCCGTCATATAACGTTAGTTGTCACATGTAGGGCTTAGAGACTAGATTGAAACAATAATATTATCATCCATTTGGTTATCATTTAATTTTATTCCCAAACATGTGCCACATTCTAACTACCAACACTCTTACCCAGACAAATATAGACAGTGATGGATAGATGGTTAATTGGATGGATGGATGGATGTGTTATTTGGAAGCTTCATAATTGGGGAAGCCACAGGTCACTTATCATTAACGATTATCTTTTCTTATCTGTAAAGATTACTATTTTATAACGATGACTTAACAATATGTCACCATGAACCACACACACTGTACAGTCTGTTACTTTGGTTGTGTACTGTTCTAGCCACAGCAGCTGACCAAAACTCAAGGGAATATTTCTAGCTCAGGCTGAATAGCTGTACAAAAATGACTGATGTTCCCACAATAGTCAACTGCTTGTAGCTGACAGTCCAGCTGCACAAGTGACACTCGCTCAGAAATGCCTAGGGGAATTAATGAGAGGTCATATAGGGTCAGTGAACCTTGGCCAACTTGGATCTCTACAGGCATGGAGGATAAATTTCCCAATAAGGTAAAAAAGTTGAGAGGTCACCTCATAGGAGCGACCTGTCTGGTTTTTTATTGACGTTACAGGCGTTGCACAAGAAGTGTTCAGATATAGGGCTGTTATAAATGCGTACCTTTAGACACTGATTCGACGCAAGACATTCAGTATGTCCAAAAAATTTTAAATATCTAGGCAGCTGTGAATCATTGTCAAAGGTTTTGTTTAGCTCTTCGTATTGGCGTTCACTATTTGTTTGCCTGCTTCCAGTTGACTCGCGCTGTAATTGGATTATTGAAGATATTCAGAGTTTACAAGCTGTTTACTCATGGGCAAAAGTGTTTGTGGTGGAGTGAATCAGGTATTCTAATGTGGACCATTTATTGTGGAAAGTATTATATTGAGTATAAGCCAGCAGTTTGATTTTTCCTTGCTTCTCTGTTGGAAATTTTCCTCTCTCAGGTGTTTGTCACACATCAGCGTAGCTGCTTGCACACCTTTATTCATTAAAGGAATGTAAAGTATGACCAGAAGCTACAATAAATAGACATTTCTGTTAAATTTTAATATGGTTTAATATGGTCTGTTGTTCACCATAACAAATAGGTTTTGTTTACCATGTTTAAAAGTTTGGCTTGGTTAAGATAATAACTCCAGTAGATAGAGTAGGCTGGAGTCAAGGTTTAAAGGTTCCCAGGATCCTCTAATTTGTCTGACATTATTTAGGTCTGTGACATTAACTGTGTTACAGCAGTACTGTGGTTATGTGATTCCCAACACAGTGTTGAGCTCATAACCATCATTACCATTTTTATATTTTGTGCTGAATTCATCACCCTCACGAAATGCTTCCTCTTCTCAGGAGTGTGCTGTACAAGTGTCACTTTAAAACAGATGCAATCCCACTTTTTTTAGCTCTGTATTGAGCCAAAGAATAGGAGAAAGATTGCACGTTTCAGTAAGCAGTGAATGAAATTGCTGATTTACAGAATAGATGATTAAATGTTGCTGTACTAATTTCAATAAAATACAGGATGCAAGATGTGATTGGCTGAGCCACTCAAAGTATACTTTAGATGTTATTTTGCCTAGCAACCAAAGTTTACATTGAGCTCTTATCAACAAATAGACCACATTGTTGTGAGATTTTAAATAAATAGTTGTCACAGTTTATAAAAGCAGTAAGAAGCAAGAGAGGCTGTGCGTTATCATAATTAGGTCGCAGATAAGGAGCTGGTTTTCCACAGCCTCTTGTCCAAAAGATCCATTTAGGAGTACATCACAGAAGTTACCATGTTGATGTTTGCACTTTGTCTATCTTTGTTGTTTATTTGATTGTTTTATTTCTGTGTGAGGGTCAGACCTTTAAATGGCATTTTTCTTATCTCTTTACCCATCCTTATCTTTTGCATATTGTCATACTGAGATATGTGTTCACATTTGGTAAAATATATTTTCAGGTTTCTTGTAAAAGAACGTGTTTCATGGTGCCTGTAATACACAAATCACTGTTCCCTCCTCCAGAAATATGTAAAACAGCAACTTGAACAAGCCTATGATCTACTAATCTCACTAAACTCTTGACTTTCAGCCTCAAAACGCTTTCTGGGAAAATCGGTTTACTATACGTTTCTTTGCGATAAGGTCAATTTCACCACAGCTTAAACCAAATACATCTCAGAATGTGGAGTATGGCTATCTGATCAGCGTAATCTGTGTGTGTGTGTGTGTGTGTGTGTGTGTGTGTGTGTGTGTGTGTGTGTGTAATCTGTACTTTAAACCAGTTCATGTAATAGCTCACAGCGAACGTACATTAATCATGCATCTCAGTGACTTCTGTGCTTATCAGAGTGCCTTCCCCTCAGGTCCTTTAAGCAGTGCTCACATGATTGAATGCATGATTTAGGGGCCTGTGTTTACTTTCCATGTCGTAATTTCTTAAGAATCCTGCTGCATTTTAAGGATTTTTGGCTTAGTGAGCATTGGGCCATTATGTGTCCTTCTCATTCTTCTTCTTTAAACTGACACTCATAATTATTGCGTGTGTAGACTTGTCCATATATCAGAGGGTTCTCCAGGGGTGTTTATCGACTTGATGAGTCGCAAATTCATTGCTGTGTTTTCATGTAGCATTTACAGATTTCTGTTAGTAAAAGGCCTGTACAAGTCATACACGGTTACTAGTTTGATATGTATTTCTGTTCCCCCTTTTGTCCAAAACAGCGATGTAGTTAGAAATCTGTAATACACCCATGCGTAATAATGGCACATTAACATAAAAAACATTCTGTGAGCTGCAGTTCTGTGTATGATAATTGCTGGTTGGCAGATAGGCTTCAACGGCAGGTTCCACTTTTGTCAGCCAAGAACATAAAGTTGAGGCTGCAGTGGGTACAGACTCACCTAAACTGGACAGGTGAAGACTGTAGCTCGGTCTGAATCCATAGACCCAATCTGCCGTGGGGAGACCCAGTATGGTGTGGGAAATGTTCTGAATCCACTAGAGCGCTTTTGGGATGCAGTAGAATGGGAGTGTAACATATAAAAGTGCACTTAAAAAAAATCAAGCATTGCCTGATTTAATCATGTGAGCATGCAACAGACAACACACTCCAAGGAATGTTTCCGACATGTAATCATGCCATCAATGAATTGATGCTGTTTTACAGGATGGCCCATACTATTAGTATAGTGGTTCTTAAGTTCTCAGTGAGTGTATGTGCAGTAGCGTTGTAGCTACAGTTTCACTTATGACCTCCAAATAGTTTGACCTTATTTAAAAGGTACACCTCAGATCTTTTTTTCTATGCTTATGTAATGAACAAACTGTGCTGCCAGTGCTGCTATGTTTACCTACCAGTCTGTAACAGGGATGAATGAACAAATCAGCAGCTGTGAATGAGAACATTTTTGTGTCCATGCTTTTTATTATTAACTTGCATAGCTGCCTGGCAAAAATGAACAAACCCTGAGTACTTGCTTATTACAAAACAGATGGTTTTATTGAATAAAATAACCACAACTGAATCAAAACAAATCTTGTGAGCCTGTCAGTTTCAGTGAAGGACTGATACTAAATATTTTATCCATCAGATTATATCTATGTGTACATGCAGCCTGTTTTTTTTAAACACAGCTAGAAAGACATTGTAAGTGCAGTAATGTATTTTCTCTGCTTAAATTAAGATGTATCCAAGAACCATTTCTATTCCACTCATCACTCAAAATGTTTTATTCTGCAATAATGTAAGCAATTGCTATTGACACCAGATGCATTTATACATGCAGCTTTTAACCTGTTTGATTGGAGCCCTTGCACATTTTCCTCCTCGGTGCAATTTATTTGAATAGGTGAGAACACAGAAATCATCAGGTTGGTCTGGTTCTCGATATAAGGTGCTTAACTGAGTGAAAGGACAGAAAAGTTTTGTTTTTCCTTGTTCTCCAGCACTGTTCACACTGCAGATATGGAAAGGACATAGAAACACCTGGCTTATCCTTTCTGGCAAACTCCAAGACTGGTCTGCTCAGAACTAATCTTAGAGGATTCGGTGGTGGTTATGAGAAGATGTGCTGTAATATATTGAAATACCATGTCAAACCTAAAAAGCCACTGCTGCTGGAAGTGTGAGGGTTAAATACTTCCCTCATTGTGCCTGTCAAGTGCAGTCTTGTGTAAACTGTAGCTTCTCGTGTGATGGTGTTTTGAGGATCTGCTACACTGTTTTTGTAACTACGTGCCACTGTTGCTTGTTGCCAAGGATGTAAATGCGTTGTTTGTGTTTAGTGGGAGGGAACTTTGAGAAGCTGCTGAATCAAGATAATATTACTAGGGGAGGTGATGAATCAGCCAAAGCAGACACACTCATAATCATCTCTCATGAGAAGACCTCGCTCCACTGCTGTGCCTTTTTGCTATAAGGGGAAATCCTGACTGTGATAAATATATGATCATCTTTAACAGCCAGGTTATTTGTGATGGGTGTGTGTGTGTGTGTGTGTTGGATTTGCAGCAATATTCTGGGAACTAATTCTGAAGTGGCAATAATGTGATATAGTCCAGCACTCAAATAACATTGATCTGTAAATGCACGTTGACCTGGTTTACCCATTCTGTTTTGTCATATATCAATAAAATAATTACATGTGTTTTGAGAAGACAGGGTGAGCAAACACCAGATGGAGAAACAGTAAACACTATGGCTAAGTTTCCATTTAGATGACAATTTAACTCACTAATTGTTCATAATGTACTTTATCAGTGCACATAAGTTTATTATACATTAAATTATTTTTGTAATAAGTAAATTACAGGGTGTGGTCAGAAATCTAGTCAGCTAGTGTAGAGATATTACTTTAGCCCTGCCAAAACCACAGTCATATAGATACCACATGCTAAAGAAATAACTGTTAATGCCAGTTATATCACAAATAAAAAATGCATAAACCTTTATGATGACTCCTACCATCAGCAAATACAATTAATTCAAAAATCAGCAAAGTACAACAATGAAAAAAACAATAATGTTTTTTTTGTGTGTGCAGCAGTACAGCAGAACTTTTAAACCAAAGAAGTAACTGGTCCCTTGGTTGCTTATAAATTCACTACATTTCTAGTGGTTGCATGTAAACAAACGTAGCCTTACTAGACATATTTTATAGGTTAGGTGATCGGTTGTTTTATTTTATTAATTTATTTTTGTTTTTTTTTCCTGAATCTGCCAATCTCACTCACCGGTTAGCTCTCAATGTCCTAAAACGGCTATGAACCAGGGTGGTAAAGGCTGCAGTGTTTTTCCCCTGTAACACGTGAAGCTAGTTAACCTAAAGCTTTTGATCTGATTGCTTTTGATTCGTCCGAGGCAGTGCAGTACACCTGGAAGAAAGTGCTGTTTGTCCTCTGCAACATACATAAGCTCACAGGCAACCATAATTTGTCCCGTCATTGTGACGGACATGCCATCACTCCCTCAAGGGAAGCACAGCCTGTGTGGCATTGTCGGGATTCGGACTTGTGATCTTCCGGCAGTTGGGTCAATGCTTCATATGCTTGCTAGAGCTACTGGTTAATAGTTTTTTTCATGGCTTGTTGAAATTTCTTGTTATTATTAGTGGGAGCTGTCTTGAGCCTCAAGGTGCAAACTGAGCTGAAGGACTGTAGCTCTGCAGAGTAAGCTGTGATTAGATTAGATTAGATTCAAACTTTGTCATTGTGCAGAGTACAGGTATAAAGCTAGCAAAAGGCTGATTTAGGTTATTTATGTAATTATCTCAGCATTTTTAATACCAGCTCTGTGTTTTTAGCACTTGGGTGATTTCTGGATTTCTGGCACACCTAGGAAAAGTTGTAAAACCATTTCCTTTTTAACTGTACTCCTTAACTGACTGAGTAAATGTTTTATATGACTGCTTCAGTGTGCCTTCACAAAAATGACTCTCTGTAGCAGACCAGTGCTACCATCTGAATCACCTGGGCTCAGTCTTGTTCCTGCTCTAGTATGATTCCAGTCTGAAAGAGATTCAAACCTGAATTGCTCCAGCTGCAGTAAGCAAATGTGCTGTATTTTTAGGTTGCAGGCTACAGATATGAGCTGATAAAATGCCCTGTGAAGGAGAAACTGAACAGACTTGAAAAGCTGAAAAATGTCATTCAGGACATCTGCACAACTGCAACAAATAATAAATTTAGCAGATGGTTTGTAACTAGTTTTTAAGCTTGTTATTTATATATAAGCTTCTTTAATTATTTTATGTATTTATTGTGAGTGTGCTTGGTAGAGTTCAGTAGTTTATATGAGCACATGCTGAAGGTTTGTTGACCTTTTTCCGTCAGTGTATTTATAACAAGTTAGTGACAGTTCTATTTGTACATCAATCAGCAATTACATTAAAACCACTGGCAGGTTAAGTGAATAACATTGATTATTTCAATACAATAGCACCTCTCAAGGGGTGGGACATATTAGGCAGTGATTGAACAGTCTGTTCTCAAAGTTGGTGGAAAGAAGGAAAACCAGCAAGAGTATAGGTTAGTTCAGAGTGTCCAAATTATGATGATCTCCAGAATCGCCGGTCTTGTGGGGTGTACCTGTTATGCAGTGGTTAATACGTACCAAAAGTGGTCCCGTAAACCAGCCACAGGGTCATGGGTGTCCAGTGCTCACGGTTGTGCCTGCTGAGTGAGGGCTGGACCATCTGTTCTAATCTGACACAAGATCTGTTGTTAATGTGTTGGTGCCAGATACCACGGAACACCTACAGAGATCTTGTGGAGGCCGTGCTTCTATGGGTCAGAGATGTTTTGGCAGCTGTTAAGGCTTAATGTTATAGCTAATATAACTAGTGAATATACTTGTAAGCTATTTTTATATGTATTTGTATTTGTATATTATTTGATCGTTGATTTTTTTTTTTTTTTTGGTATGTGCATTGCAGTAAAAAAAAAAGGTCACACCAAGTGAATGAAAAGACTAATGGGTGTGAAAACGCTTAGTCGGGAACAGCTCTGCTGGGAGCTGACACTGCTTTGGATGACAGAGAGCGTCTGAGGCTGAGAGGAAGTGGTGCTTGAATGGAGGTGAATGAGGGTGACAGAGGAGTCTCTGTCAGCAAGGCTCCGTTGCAGTTCTCATCCAACAGCAACGGAAAAGCCTCCCAATGGGTGTACGCTGACTTACAAAACCTCTGTGTGTGTGCGTGCGTGGGTGTTTGTATGTATAGATGTTATTATACCTACAGCTGAATTAGTGCATCTGGTATCAGGCTCATTGGCTTCCAGGGAACCCCTACTGTCTCATCCAAGTCTTTATTCTTTCTTGGAAATTTGCACATTGCTGTAAATGTTGTTCTGGAGACATATTCGTGTAATGTTGCATCAAGTACCAGAGTCAGTTCCAGATTTAAAAAAAAAGAAAGACATTCATCCTTGTTTCTGCCTCATTTCCGTCCTCTAAATGTAGCTGACCAAGCATATTTTTATTGTGGACCTAAAGGCTGGAAGTTTTCTCAGTTTGCTTGACCCACTCGGATGTCTGTCATTAAACATCCAGTCTCTCTAGGCCATTGTCCAGGATATTTACATAAAACTTTGTATTTGAGTAGGGTGTGTGTGGTCAATGTATAAGTGTAAAGACTATACACTGGCTCAAGGTCATGCTGTGATGATGGTTTCCAAGCCAGTAAACACACTGAGCCCTTGCATAAATAAGGTTATGAAAAAATCTTTCCCTCTTCCACTCTTTTCCACTTGCTTCTCCTCTTATACCTGGCTTTATGTAATACAGCTTTAGAAATGAAATCGTGGAAAGTATGAATTTCCCTGCTGCTACACTGATAAGGTTCATCAGTGGGTGTGCAGGAAATTGCTTGTGTGTGTATGTGTGAACGATGTTTGTGAAGACTAGTGTGTAAGACTAGTGTTGTGTAAATCACTGTTGAAGGGGCAGGCAGTGCTGTAAGAATAGCAGGATTTTTCATCACTTCCTCTGGAAAATATGTCTCGCATTAAGCCAGTGAGTGATGTGTGTTCATGTTTGTATGTCTTTGTCCCTATTGCACTCTCAGGTGACATGCTCAGAGCAGAGTTCCTCATTTTTTTCCTTTGTACACTGATTTTGGCAGCTCACCTCTCTGTGAAATACAACCCTACAAAATGCTGATCAGTCTTTAGCTCTCAATGACACATTGTCTGAGATTTCAAGGACAGCACAGGCAAAGTAAACTCCTTCCATGTCTTGTTGTATAGTTACTTACTTGTCTACATGATTGTTGAGTGTGGTGAATGTGTTAGCAGCACATTAAACTGTAAAATAAATTTCTCAGAATATTATGTAAATGTTCCTATGATATTTTATATATTAATTTCTAAATGCAGAACACTTTAGGTTCATTATTCATAGAGATTTGGATTAAAACCCATTCAATTTAAATTACCAGTCAAACCAGCTGATAATATTTTTTCTTATATGTAATTCATATATAGTTATTATATGCACACCAGTCTAATACTTGCTTGCGTAGTCCTCATGCCGATGTTTAAGGCCTCATCATTGAATTCCGAACTACTTGAGGCAGTATTATATGCCTATCGCGTCAAACGTTTCTTACCAGCTGACGCTGGTCACTTTCACCCAGAGTCTTTCCACAGCCACCCAGCTGTCATACGTTCAAGGTTTTGCTGAAATTCTTTTAGCCACGGTACAGTCTAACATTACCTCCGAAATGCTATGACCCATCTCGCAAGCTCCAATTATTAAACCACATTAAAAATTTATTAAATTGTGATAGCTTGCCATTCTCATGGTGGAAACAGCTCTAGAAGATTTCATAGATGCCTGACACTGTATATGCATACTGACAGATGCAACCAATGACATGCATAGGTGGCATTTCTATGCATTTAGCATAGACTTATCTGTACCTGTTTTTTTGGCACTGCAGTGTATAAGTATTCAGTAATATTTGGGGATCTGCATAGCTTATTAAAAAAACACTCACAAACTTATTTGTAACAAGAATGTGATCTTGTGGTAATAAGACTCGTAGCCTATTTTTGTGTTTTCTTTTTTTTTTTTTTTTTACAGCAAAAGCATCAATGCATTTTCTTGTTTTAGATTAAAGATTCTAATAAAAAAAAAAATAATAATAATAAATAATCTTTTTATTTTCACAGCAGTAACTACATTAACCAGGGAGTCTCTAATTCTGAGATGCACTGTGTACATTTTATATGACATGAAACCAGTGTTGAGTAATCCACTGTGAAAAATCTTGCTTTAAATATAAAATATTCAATTTGGGCGGACAACCAATGACAACAACATACAAAGCAATATTTTGAAAAGAATTTCACAATGATCTCAGAATGGTTTGTGTGAAATTACAGGCCCATGTGGATATAACAGTCAGAGATCGTTTAGCATAGCGCATATTTTTGGATCCAATATGATGTCAGCTAAGTCTGGCATGGGTGACCCTTTGTTCAATCTACAATGCCTCTGTTCTGCAGTCAAAATGAGATGTGGTGATTTAAAAATGCAAATGTACACAAATATAAATACAATGTTTTGTTCTTTTTTTCAGATAATCAAAGAAGGCAGCCATGTCTGACTACACTGACTCTATGAATGATGTCTCCAGTGACAGTTTTTGGGAGGTAATATACACTGTCATGCACAATGCAGTGTTCATTTGCAGTTAGATAGTTGATAGATGACTGTTATTTTTCTCTCTCTATCTGCGACTCAGGTTGGAAATTACAAACGGGCCGTAAAACGGGTGGATGATGGGAATCGTCTGTGTAATGACTTGATGAACTGTATTCATGAGAGAGCTCGCATTGAAAAGGCATACGCACAGCAGTTGACTGAATGGGCCAAGCGCTGGAGGCAACTTATAGACAAAGGTGAGGATCTTATGTAGCTGTAGGGAATGGATGGAATATTCCGGGTGGAAACTTTTTACTGTCAGAGCCACTCCCTCTGTTGTTTGTGTTTTTTGTAGGAACTGTCCTCCAGGTTACTTAATGGTTTTTTATTCTTTTACATTAGGTGTCATTGACCTCTGTATTAGTAGCATTGTTCTCGTAGCTTGGGTTATAGAACATCCTGAATTGATGTGTTTACTCCATTGTGGTGGGGAAAATAAACTTTGGCAACAAACCCTTTTTTCCTCTTAGCCTGCCTTGTGTTGCTGATTAGAGTCTATAAGGATAAAATTCTAGCTCATGGTTATTGCTGAATAATCAGGTTGGGCTGATTTTGTGTGACATGCTGTTGTATTGCAGGCCCTCAGTACGGGACCGTGGAGCGGGCATGGTGTGCCATGATGACAGAAGCCGAGAAGGTCAGTGATCTCCACATGGAGATAAAAGGTGCTCTCATGGCTGAGGACTTTGAAAAAGTGAAAAACTGGCAGAAAGATGCCTACCACAAGCAGATGATCGGTGGGTTCAAGGAAACCAAAGAGGCAGAGGATGGCTTTCGAAAAGCTCAAAAACCTTGGGCCAAGAAACTTAAAGAGGTATGATACAACCAGACAAAATGGAATATCCCATAATTCAGATGGAGTTGTGAAGGCATTCAAAGCTAAGGAAGAAAAATGGTGGTAAGCAGGGTGATGGTCCCAACCAGACAAATCAAACTGAAAAATATTATGGCTATATACAACCCCAAGTAATGCTATGAGTAACTTTGTGGCAAATGACAAATACATTTTTGTCTAATTTTAATATGGTTATCCAAATAACTTGCACCATGTGACGTTAGTAATATGTCACATGGTGCAAGAAGTAGTACGTCTGAGGGTGCATGCATACTACACACTTGCATACTGAAAGAACCTACTGCTTTACTTGTCGAGCACTAGATCAAATCTGTTACACACTGTTTAAGCATGACATTTCAGACACAGCCTTTGAAACATCCTGGTGTTTGTTCACCAGTTGCTGTGACTGACTGCATGGTTAGTGAAACAAATATCAGCTGGGTTAACAGGTTATGTTTGTCTTAGTTCATTAGCTTTTGACAGGATTTTTTATTAGGGGCATGTTTTCCATATGACATAGGGATTGCGTACTACATGTTTCTCACTAATTGACCAATAATTTAGAAGTGTATCTGACTAGTCATCTTTTCTGTAGTTAAAACAAACACTGTTTCAGGGTGTGTCATTTTTCTCCATTTAATTACTTCACCAAACTGCACTTCAGTTAACTGCCACACACGGTATAAATTACTCTTGTGGTAAGCTGGCAGCTTAGACAAAATAGTTGATTAACTGAGAGTAAAGCTATTACTTGTTATAGTTTAATGATGGCTGCAGTGTCTACAGCAGCGTCTGGGAAGGTTTTTCCAACTCGGTGTCCTAAAGAGTGGGTATCCTAATTGTTTAAATGTTGAGCAAGAGTGGCAGGTGTTATCTATCTTTACAGGAGATAAACTTTTCAAGGCGCTTTCCCAAGTGACAGAACATCCAAGTATTTGTTTGCTTTAACATTAACCTTAACTGTTTTCATGTCTTAAAACTGTCTGTGTCCCCCTTTTGAGATCTTTTGTTATTTGAAAATGTCACTTGGTTTTTATATACTGATTTAGAAGTGGTGACTTCTTGAGTCTCCTTGTGTTATCAGATCGTAACATTGTTCTGGCTATTTCCGCAGACACTGTTGTGCATAAACCTACATATAAGTTTTAATGAGCATTGAACAGATGTAAAGCCTCTACTATCCAGACATACAAACAAAAAGTGGCAAGCCAAATGGTGGAACACACAACAAGTAACAAACTGTACAAACTCAACCCCAAAATAGGCAACAGTTGTAAGACATATATAGACAACTGATGGGAGGAAGTAACCAAGTAGATGTCGTATCGGACATACCAGATTGACATTCCTTTTTCAGGAGGGTGAAGAACATCCACAATGGGGAGAATGCTGAAAAACTATTACTATAAAACATCTACTAACTGAATGCCCAATGCATATACCAGAAAAACAAAAAGACTTACGTCAGTTAGTGTCTGACACACTAACTGAAATATTCAACCAAGATAAAGTAGCACTTCCTAACAATCACAAAACTAGCCAACGTGTTAATAAAATTGTGTTAAACCCTACTAACCAACCAACCTAATGCGCATTGTGTTCCTGTTTCTTCAGGTGGACACGATGAAAAAGACCTACCACACGGCCTGCAAGGAAGAGAAGTTGGCCACCAGCAGGGAGAGCAACAGCAAAATGGAGAACAACAATCCAGAGGCCCAGAAGAAGCTCCAGGACAAAGTTGAGAAGTGCCAGCAGGATGTGCAGAAGGTTTGTATGGATGTGTACTGTTGTTGTTTTGGATGCTGCTTACACATTGGGTCCTTACTTTGTATTTACAGTGCAGCTAATTCAAACACTAAACTAAGCTTGGCTGTGAAAGTTGAACGAAGGCTTATAAATTTGTTGCAGTCAAAACTTAGTGATATACTGGTCTAACACTTGGTAATTTTCTCATGGGACATGGACTGCAAAATCATGCAGAAATATTCTACAGACAATAAACATTATATTGATGATTGGGTTTTTCTCTAACCATAACTTGCCATCTCTAGACATGTGTGATGGTCCTGTTGGAAGAGGCCAAACCCATCAGAAGGCATGCAGGTTATCTGTGTAACTTGTCAGAAAGGAGGCACACACAGCGTTCACCTGGCAGAGATTTTTGTAGGTGTACCAGAGGTCCCATAGAATGCAAGCTATACAAACCACATACCATTATAAAGCCACCACCAACCAGTTTTTCTGGCACTTGAGTGTAAAACACTGCAAATAAAGCAAATATTACTGAACATAGTTTAGGTTTGTTGAAAATTAGGCACTTTCTCAAGCAAAGCTCTTTCCGAGAGGATAATAGCATAATGTTATCTTGAATGTTTTTGTTGTTTTTTGCAAACAGTTACTAAATTGTACATCAAGGTGACCTTATGACATGCCGATGCAGATATGCAGATTAGAGTAATTTTGGGGTAATAGTAGCTGATATATGTATGTGAAAGATAGCAATGAAAGGCATTATATAATGTACCAGTTTGAATATGTGTGTGCTGGGTGCATCAGGCTAAGGAGCGCTATGAGAAGTCCCTGGAAGATCTGGATAAAGTAACACCTCAGTACATGGAGAACATGGAGCAGGTGTTTGAGCAATGGCAGCAGTTTGAGGACAAAAGACTGCGTTTCTTCAAAGAGCTTCTGCTTGATGTCAAACAGCACCTTGACCTCTCTACCAATCACAAGTAAGAGACAAGCAGTGACTTTGGCCAGCTTTACACTTCATCACTTCAGCTTTGCACTTCATGTATAACAGTGTTATATTTTGCGTACACATGCATACACAGATGCTGCATAAACGCTGTTCACATACTCACCTATGCAGGTTTTGTGCAACTGGAGCATAAAGGCATGTACTAAAAAGGGCAAGGCAGGGTTCATTAAAGGTCAGGGCTGAAATATCCCTGGCTGGTTCTATGTTAACTGTAACTCTTCTGTCAAGGATATTGGTCTCTGTGGAGCAGGAATGAGGGTAGTAATACATAAACTATTAGTTTCTTTTCGAAACTTTATACAGTTCTCGTGTTCATGGTTGTTCTATAGCTTGTCATCTGCTGATGACGCATCACATCAAGATGTACTGACAAGATACAATAGCAGCCTTAAGAGCAGGGTTGTATTCATTGCTTATCAGGATTTTATATAGAATTTTGTGTACCTGGACGTTTGCTGATGTTATACTGTACGGCAAAGAGATTTCAAGTTAACTAAGAACATGGCAAAGAGGAAAAAGTCCTGCCATATACCTAGGGAATGTTTATTTCTTTTTTATTATTTTACCAAAAAAAACTGGAACCTTGTAGATTTTCCGGTGCTGGGAAACTGCACAAAGTAAAGTTCAAAGACTGCTCCTTTTATAAACAAATTTACCATGTCAATGATTATATAACGTATCTGTTTTTATTCGAATAAGTAGTCTGTCCACCATACGAGTTCCTGTGAATGAGCATGACCACATATTAACCTTTCATTCATTACACGGACTAATGTAGTCTAAGGTCAGATTACTGCAGTGACCCACTAAACAGCACAAACTCAGTAAAGATGTTTTACACTCTAATTTAATTCATTCTGCACTATATAGTGTCTGAAAATGTGGTTTTCATCACCCAGGTTCCAGGATGTGTATCAAACATTGGAAGACACAATTCAGGCAGCTGACACAGAGGAAGATCTGAAATGGTTCCGTTCCAACCATGGCCCAGGCATGCCCATGAACTGGCCTCAATTTGAGGTATACACACACGTGTGCACACACTATAAGACACTGTAGCAAAAGCAACTTTGGAAGCTTTACTCTGTTTTTAAGAATCTTTAAAAGTAATTTTATCTTTCTGTATCAGTTGAACTGCAGGAAGAGAGAGAACCAGTCTGTCAGGATTTGCCCAGAATTTGCATCTGTTTTTATTGAGTGCACTCATTTCCTTCACCATTTTGTTTCTTTCTTTCTCTGTTCTTTCTTGTAAACATATTAATACACTTTTTTATATCCATTATATCCTTAATAGTCTAAAAAGAAAAAGTATGTAAGCATTAAAGCAGAGAAATGGGTCTGTGCCAGGTAGCTGCTTCTAATCCAGTCATATAAGTTGCATTGAAGCAGTGCCTGTGTTGCACATTGTGTCCTTTTGTGCTAACTGGATGATCGGTGCAAAATTTGTCTATGAAAGGAATAGGGGAGAAACAGTATTGGGGAAAAAATGAGTCATGAAATTTGAAAATGAAAAAAGCCTGCTTACCTTAAAAACAAACAAATTATTTTGCACATAATATACAATTCCTTATTACTAAGCATACAGTATGTCAAACAATGTACTGCCGAATGAATGGTATGAGTGATTCATGGCATTTCTCTCCTTTTAACCAGTAGCTCTTTAAATGCAGAGTCCGTTTCTCCAGAAATTAGATCATCCATAATCAATACCATGACTAATTAGGACACCAAGTTATTTTTCTTAGGATATAAGCTGTTGCAGTAAGCATGCCAGTTAATTAGTTGCCCATTTATTTAGGAAAATGTAGCTACACTAAAAGGTCTGGTGCAGTGAAATGGGGAAGAGTCATTCATGTCACATGGTTCTAGTATTCAGGTGGTTTTGACTTTGACAGATACCACCTGTTGACTGATCAGTGTACCCTTTTATACAAAATTGGTGTTGAAGAAATTTGGAGGTGTTATTCAGGCACAGGTCTAAGCCAATTGCAAATGCTTGTGATTTTCATTTAATAAAAAAAAATCATGCAGCCATTATAGCTTTCTTTATTCCAGCTTCACGACACAGCATGCGGATCAGAATTTAATAAAGAAACAGCTTCTATTAAAGATTGCAGATCGGCATGTGACCTGCTGGTATATGGTGTTAACTTCCCAGGGACTCTGGTATTTTTCTGTCTAACCCACTCCCTCTCTGCTCTAATCTAGAAGGTGGACTTATCACAGTCACGTTTCCATAAGAGAAGGTCCATTATAGTGAGTTTTGCATGGCTGATTTTCATGGTGCTGTCAGAATGGTTTCTGGGTTCTAATATTTACTTATGCTGTGTTTACTTGTAGTGTCTTTGTATGTGTGTGTAATTTTAGCTGTTCCAATTTGACAACGTGGATAAGGTTTCATTTTGTCAAGTGTCAAGTCCTAATGTGCTAGCAACAATAGGTGTGCTGTATGCTTCCCCATATTTCATGGGAGATTTTAACCTTCAAAAATGATTATGTTTAAGTATTTTAAATAATAAAACAGCATTAGTAGGTTTACCATAATAGCTATAATGTTGTAAAATCAGTTAGTGAGCATTTTTCTGATCATCCGTAAACTTTACAAAAGGCTACAGTAGAATGATGAATGAGTCCAGTTGCAGACAGCTGTTTTGCAGTTGGAAAGCAGTGTAAAAGTGTCAGCAGTGTTTGCACACACAGGATGCACTTTTGTTTGCTGCTGTGCATCACATATACAGACATAATGTAGAAACCAACAGCAAAGTGAAACTGATTTACACACTGACAAGAACAAGTCCAGACAAATGTCTTGTACAGTCTCTCTCGGAGTAGGGACAAGTGTAGTCCTTCTCAACTTCTTTGCTTTTTAATCGTTGCTGTGGAGATGTAAATAACCACATGGAAATCGATTTGGCAAACGTTTGACATGATCCTCTAAATGGCTTCTGGAATCCAAAAGTGAGTCAATTTGACTAAATGTGTGCAATCTGAATTATGTCATATGTTTCATCGTATCACGCAGGTAGAGAATTTATCAGGCATATAATAATCCTGTAATCTGAAAAAAAAAAAAAAAAAAAAAATAGGTATATGTATAAGCCCATAACTAGACGTCAATATATGCAAATAGTGTTTACAAAATTAGTGTGGAATTATAAATAAGTAAGTAAATGAGTATTTTTTTATTCTTATTTCATCTGTGTGTTTGGAATGGGAAATGTGGCTTTTGCATTTGGCTGACATTCTGTTCACATCTGGGCTGGACTCTACTAAGCTGTTTATCAGTGTGTGGGCCCTGGTGTGTGTGTGGTGTATGTTCGCTTGTTCAGTTGTTCTGATTGGGAGATGTGAGCTGAAATGCAGACACAGCTGTATTCTTTTTTGCTTTATTAGTGACGTGTGTGCCTGTGTGTGTTACCAGGACTGGTCCATAGACTTAAATCGGACGCTGAGTCGGAGAGAAAAAAAGAAGCCAAGCGATGAAGTAACACTTACAGGCATCAGTCAAACAGTAGAACGAGCAGCCAAGACCAGTAACAGGTAACTATATTCCTCTGCCTTATTAAAGGAAGGGTCTCATTACTGCAGAGTCTGCATCCATAATCAAAACTACGACAGTGAGTGAAGGGATGTTTACTTGTGTGCATATATGTTCAAAACACAGTTTAGGATGCCCCAAGGACCATCGCCTATCATTTAGAGCTACACAGCTGGTTAAGGTGTGAAATCAGGTCTTAAAGCATCTTTCACACTGTATAATGTCCTTTAGAGTGGAATTATAATAGCAGTTGTTGAACATGTCTATAAACATTTAAATTACACCACTGTAACACAAATTGAAAAATCCAGCTGGTGATACTCGAAAGGTAAATGTTTTGAATAAGAAAGACATACCAAAGCTGCTCTTTATGCAGTTTAATCCAATTTTCCTTGCAGTAATAACGTCAGAAGTATTATTGTTTACTTGGGCTTTTATTAAGCCTGAGTGTAATGCACCAGGTGGTGGAAACATTCCTTTTTTTTGTTTTGTTTTATAATATAATCCCAAACCTGAATGATGTATAAGCACATCTTTTATACATTTTACGCTTAATTTAAAAATACAGACCATTGTTTGTAGGGTTTTATATCTAGTCTGTGGCCATGACATTTTGAGCTAAGGAATGCTGTGGTATTTTTTTTAGATTATCTTTCTTCACTTTTAACACTACTTCACACTTTCCTGTGGGTACATTTTACGTAAAATGGCTTAACAGGATGTGTGAAGTTGTATATAAATATAAAATAGGAACTTTTAACATCATATACCAGCCTAGGGAAAGGTTTTAGTCTTTCTGTAAAGTATCATGTTTTTCTTTCACTGTTAATTATACAATTAATTTTACCAATAGAAAATCACCTTTTTCTGGCCTTTTCCATAGGGCCCCTTAAAAGTGGTCTGCAGTGTGTGTGTGCACAGAGGGAGTTACCTATAAGAATGTGAAATATTCCAGGAGTGCTTAACCTTTATTTAACCTAGTAGACTAAGCATGAAGAACACATGTATGTGAAAATATTTTCATCCACAACAAGACATACATGATTTGAAACCACTCACATGAGAATGCCAGGCCAAGTGCCAGACCAGTAGTTTTTCATTCAGTCTGTAGCTATGTGTACAGACGTGTGACAATAATTTCATTGTGCTTCAAAACATGACAAAAATATAAGAACGAAAAGGAGAAATCTGCAAAAAAAAAACACGCAAGACATGGTCAGCAGCCTATTAGTTTGTTCATACTCATTAACTGATTTACACAGCCACTGGCTGATCACACTGTATGGTCTGTTTCTTGGTCCCAAGAGTGTGTATAAGTAGAGTCAGACCACTGTTTGAAATATGAATAAGGCAGCATGTAGAGATATAGAGCTAAAGATATACCTGCTGTTAACTATGTGTTTGACTAAGCATCTGCTTGGTGTGTCAGTTGTCCAATTCCTCAGAAAACTGATGCTACACATACACAAGATAAAATAAACAGAAAGAAGGTAGGGGAGGTGCAGACACTCAGCAGCTTAGGAAAAAAGCAGAGGCTAGCCACTGTACAGGACCTACTGGTTTACTGGGGAGTGCTGTCTGGTCTGCCCTCTAGTGGAAGCCTCCAGTAACATGCATAACACACAGGCCAGTATGTGAACAGTTACATTCCCGAATCAGCTGATTGGGAACGCAAATGGCAAAGTATATCACTAGCCTAATGTTTATAAATAGAGGCCAAGGAGCACTTCCAGCAGGCAATTTTTGTTATTCCAGTGATGTCCAGATTATCTCATTTGAGGTTGCTGTAATCATCGTTCTGATGTGTGTTTATGCAGTGCTTGCTGTAGAAGCTGCGTTATGGTGCCATAGTGTCCAAAGAACCCATTTGGTTGTATGCATGACACAATCCTGTTTTTCTTCACATTATTAGCTTGACTGTGCCCAGTAGCACAGAACCAGCAGGCTTAAACCCATTTGACGATGAGGAGGACGAAGAGGAGACGCCAGCAGTGCAGCCGAACAGCAGCCCAGCCAATGTGAAAAAAGAGGAAGTTGTTGCCAAAATGTTGGTGAACGGAAAGCATCCGCTATTGTTCTGCTCGTTCACTGCATTTCTTACTGTCGCTCTGGTGTCGTCTTATACACATCTTGTTTGTTTTCTTTTTGCTTTCATTTTTCCACTCAATTCTCTCTTCCAGGTGGCTGTTACTTCTCTGCATGGTTGCATTGCACAGTGTAGATCACACATGCACACTGTGTTTTGTGTTCTTCTTCCACAGTGTAACCTGGTCATGAGTCATGCAGTTGTTCAGTAAGATCTTTACTGATCAGTAGCAAAGACTTCACATGGAAAAACAAACATTATGGCCTGTTTATTTACCTGTCATTTCACACTGGCACAGAGAGGATTTTAGCTCGTTTTTTTTATTTTTTTTTTTCTTAAAAAACCTTTTTATATATCATGTGATGCAAGGGTTATTTACCCCGAATATTTGGCAAAGATCAGTTCTGCTGCTGAATATATGAATACACAGCATAAATTTTATGGAAATGCAACAGTAATTGAAAATGATATTTTTTCATATGTTGATCATTACCATATTGTGCTTTTTAAAGCAGCAAGAAAAAATACAACTTAGCCTTTTATAAATCAAATAAGGGTCAATATGGCTGCAGATTATTTTTTTTTTTAGCCAGAGCAGACGCCACACCTGTTTCTACCTGCAGCCAAACAGGCCGTTTGTGTACAAGATTAGATAAAATTTTTCTCTCGTACAAGAAGATCTGACTGTAACACTGCTTGATGTTTTGTCTGATTTCTTTGCTCAGTTTATTTGTTGCTTGTGTTCTGCCTGTTCCCTTTGTGGTTGTTTAACTGAATGTAGACAGTTTGCCCGATGCCTGCCTTGTGGTTTTGAACCAGCGCTTACTATTACACCAACTGTTTTTATTAGCTGGATTCTGACACAATCAGATTTTCAAACTTGTTAAAGTCACCATGCTAAACAGGTATATGCCATTTATGGAGTGAGAGCCTGAGCTTCTGCGTGGTGATTTTGTGGCATGTGCTTGGGCTTTGCTTAAGTTTGTTTGTCTTTGTTAGTTTCTTTCACTTCGGGTTGTTTTAATGTGTCCATTGTCTCTGAATCTTCCTGACCTCCTGCACCTTTCGCCTTTCATTTGGGATGACTCAGTATTGACAGCCAGCATGTGGCATGCCCTGTTCTGACAGCTGCCAGATGTTCATGATTAAATGGTGTTTTCTTTTCTTACAGTCCCAGCAATGTGGAGAAGACACGAGATTCGTCAGATGAGGAGACTGGGAACCCTTTTGCTGCAGAAACCAATGGAAACAGGAATCCGTTTGAGGAAGAGACAGCTTCTCCCAAGATTTCAGTTCCTGTACGAGCTCTGTATGACTATGAGGGCCAGGAGCAGGATGAGCTGAGCTTCAAAGCAGGTACACAAGGAGCACAAGGAGGTTTTTTCTCTATTATACAAAGGACCAGCTAAATGGTACCACATTTTCTACTGGACACCACTGTGTTATTGACAGCAACAGGGAATAACGGTGTTCAATACTGGGGCAAACATCACTGATCAGTTCAGACTGGTTATGCATGTCGTACCAATCAACATGATGATCATCATAAACATAGATGATATCACCAGTGGTATCATAAAATCTTCACTAGCAGAAAAATGTATTTTACTGAAGTAAAGAAAAGCACATATTATATATATAATCATTGATTATTGACTCATATACTTATTAAGTATTACAAACACTGGTACACCTGCTCATTTATGTAATTATGCAGTAAGTGACTCGTGTCAGTGGTGCATAAAATCATGCAGGTCAAGGGCTGCAGTTATTGAGCAAAATCAAATCAGAAAGTGGAAAAAGTAATCTCTGTGACTCTGACTGGCATGATAATAAGTGCCAGACAGGCCGATTTGAGTATTTCAGAAACCACTGAGAAAAGCGTGTCAGAATGTGCAATCCACCTACAACAGCACAGGACCACATTGGGTACCACTCCTGTCAGTCAAGAACAGGAATCTGAGGCTGCAGACTCACCATAACTTCAACTGGAGGAGGACAAATACAACACAAAAACATCCTTATGATGTTATTTTTGTACAATTCTGTTCCTGTGCTGTGTTTTAATTTTTATCAGTAAATTAATATTTTATCAGTTTTGTTTTTAATTGTAATGTGGCAAAGTTTATTATGTGCCCGTGTCTCACTTTCCATCATTCTGTCTGTCTGAAAGGTGATGAATTTACTAAAGTTGGAGAAGAGGATGAACAGGGGTGGTGCAAAGGACTCCTGAAAGACGGCCAAGTTGGACTTTACCCAGCTAATTATGTAGAGGACATTCAGTGACCAGAGAAGAAATGAGAGGAGCAGAGAAGAAGAAAGCGGGACAGAGAGAGGAAAGGAGGGAAGGGGCAATTTCCAATGATGGGAAGCTGCTCGTTATTCCCCCCTTGTGGTGGAGGCTGGACCAACTGCTGCAATAATCCAAAATGTCTTTCCACCTTAATTTTCTTATAGATGCTGCCCTTTTTTGTAGAGCAGGAACAAGTACCGTGCCATGATCTCATTATGAATGGTTTTTAATAAAGGTTTTAGAAAACAAGTCTGCACAAGAGCACAAAAAGACATGGCAAGTTTTAATTATTTACATAGCGCACACATCATTCAACATTTGATCCATTTTTTTAAGTGCTGAATATAGTGTCATTCAAGTGTTTACTCATACCTAGTCTGGTCTAGATTTGGCTTCTAATCGCAACATGGAGCATCTTGAGGTGGAACGTTTTATGGGTTACAGCTTTCTCTGTTGCTCTTACATTGCTCGAGGTCAGGGGAACCTATTTCCTTAATAATAAACTTGTTGCTTTGTTGTATCTCTTTGATGGTTTCCATATGTTACATAAAAAAATATATATTTTGGTAATTACCTTATTGCCAAGACATTCAGACGACATAGTGATGATAGTGCTGTATTCTGAATGTCAGACATCTACAGAGTAGCTCATTATTTTTCAACACTGTATCCTGCAGTGATGCTTCAGAGAAAGTCTAGATTTTTTATTTTCCAACCAGATTTTATTACTTTTACATAGTGTATGAATGCATGGATGGATGGATGGATGAATGAATGGATGGCTGGATCAGTGGATCTTGTCCCTGAGCCAAACTAGACCAAAGCCAGGTTGAATGCTGGAGTAGTTTTTCAGGGATGAGCCGAAGTGTGGTCACTGTCCCACTGCGACATATGTGCTGTTCACCTTTATTGCTGGTCAAGTCAGGAACTTTTCACACCTTTTATGAGAGGAGTTTGTTGCATTTTTTTTGTTTGAGCAATATCTTGTTTTGTTTATAGTTTATTATCAAATTGTTTATTTGTTCTTGGGGAAGGTCTCTCACTTGAAGTTGCCAGCTTTCTTTTTAACCTGCACTGGACAGTTCACAGCGGATACACAGAGGAAAATTGTCAAGTTTTTGTTAGAATTTGTTACGAACACATAATGTCCACTAATTTAATTTTTTTTTTACATCCAAATAGTGTAATGTATGGAAAAGATGCAGAAGCTTGATGGCATTTGTGTATGTACATTACAGTGAACAAGATGAGTATTTTCATGTGATGGACGAGTTTAATTTATGAAATGCCAACTTTTTGCTCCTGGATAAATGCTGTGATTCAGAATCAGAATGTATAGTAAGCATTTATGTAATTTGAATGACATGAATGAAATGAATTTGACTTTGTTTTGTTACCTGTATTATTATATGAATTGTATGTCATTTATGCAGTTATATAGACTCATCATTATCAGTTGATCTATTTTTTTTTGTTTTAAGAGTTTATAACTGGTATTCATATCATCACCTGCCCACTTATGGCCGTGACCTATTAACACCATCAAATAAGAGCAAGAGCAAATGAATTTTGAATGTATTAGTGGTTTGTTGCAGTTATTGAGAAATGACAGAAGATCTATACATTTTGGGTTTTGGTATGTAAAACAGCGGGTGGGTACACAGTACACTCTGTAAAATGTGTCACCTTGGCAAATAAATGATTTAAAATTAGACTCTGACTTTTTTTAATTGATTTTGATGGAAGTATTTGTAATCCTGAACTGTTTTTTTTTTCTCAAATATGAGTGCACACAATCTCCCATGTGTATAACACTATATAAAAACTGCATACTGCTATATTAAATCGTGTTAAAATAATGACTCACCTAAATTGTATCTGGGCAAAGAAATTTAGCTTTCTAGTTTCTAGTTTCTATCACCAGTCTCTATTCCTTTTTCCTCTCTAAGCCAAAAAACTCACAAATTGTCACTTTTCTGTGAAACCACAAAGACTTCTGAAACCCATCTGAGACCATCTGACACTCAAGACATCATATTCACATTTTTGGCTGCTCATATTGTCGACACTGTCCAAAAATTTTGAGGTGTTAAAGCTTTCTCCCTGTAGTCCTGATCTTGCCCCAACAGACCGTCTCCTGTTTGGTTCCCTGAAAGATCAGGGCAAAAAAAGGAAGAGGTGAAGATCGATGCATTAGTGCCTCACAGCTCAGCCTAAAACATTTGGGAACATAAAAGCTTGCTGACAAATAGACAAAATATTTTTAAAAATGGGCATTAGCTAAACACATGACATGTGATTCATTGACCTCTGTGGGTTGTGAACATATATGTAAAAAAATAACCTGTTCATGTGGAGGTATTAGTTAAAACATAACCTGATCATATGGATGTAGATGTAAAAAATAACCTGATCATGTGGATATATATGTAAATAATAACCTGATCATGTGGATGTATATGTAAAAAATAACTTGATCATGTAGATATAGATGTAAAAAGACCCAGATCATGTGGATATATATGTAAAAAATAACCTGATCTTGTGGATATATGTGAAAAATAACCTGATCATGTGGATATAGATGTAAAAATTACCTGATCATGTGGATATAGATGTAGAAATTACCTGATCATGTGAATATATATGTAAAAATAACCTGATCATGTGAATATATATGTAAAAATAATCTGATCATGTGGATACCGATGTAAAAATAACCTGATCATGTGGATATATATGTAAAAATAACCTGATCATGTGGATATAGATGTAAAAATTACC
>JAOVVF010000014.1:7728390-7745613 GCA_028565595.1 Duopalatinus emarginatus
TCCATTGCCAATATACAGATTGGTACAAGATCGTTAGGAACCACTACACAGAATTTTGTAGCTATTTACCAGGTACTTAATATGCTATTTGATGAAGCATGACTTTTACAGCAAACGCCCTATTTGCATAATTACTATTTCATCGCACTGTCAGGCCCAGGAGGCAAAAAGCAGTGAAAAGTTAAAGGGTAATAATATCCAGACATTGTTCCTGTAGTCATTAAACCAGAGCCAGTGGCTTAATGAAATCTATTATTGAACTCATCCATATAAGACTCTGAGGCACAATTGTAAACAAGTGTGGGAGAAAATTACACCATTTTAAAAAAAGCACTCCGGAGATGCAGTTGGAGCAGGATGAAAGGTAGTCGCTACTCTCATCTCTTTCTAGGGAGACCTCTCCGTTCCCTGGCTGTGTTTGCATCATACAAGAAATGTGTGTCATGCAGGAACCATGCTGAATATTAAATGATGAAACAACACCATAAATGTGCAGAGGAGGCTTTCTAATAGTGCTATGTAAATGTAAAAAACATAATTGGATGTCACATCATTATGTCAGCATAGGCCTGAATGTTTCAAAATACCATGTTGTCAGTCTGTAATTGTCACTCACTAATTAGATGGATCTTCCTCTATCACTCTGTCCTCCATGTTTATTCCGCTTGCCCCTACAGACCTGATTGGTTAGGTGGTGAAAAAAGCATTTGACTTCACTCAGTGTGTTTTCATTTCAGAGACGCTTAAGTAATCAGAAAACACCTAGAGTGAAACACCCTAACCCATTGACTCCTATTAATTATTCAACAGGAAGATTCACTTCATTGAGGCTCTGAATATTCTGTTGTGACTCCACTTTAGGATGAAGCAATCTGAACAAAAAAATACTCCACATATCTCAACATGGGGGTGACCATGGTCTGGTGGTTAGGGAACCGGTCTATTGAGTGGAATGTCCCTGGTTCGATCCCTGCACAGGGCGAGCCATGACTGCTCCCCGGGCTCCGTCTTTTGGGGCTGCCCCCTGCTCCAGGCAAGTATGTTTCACTGCACGGATGGGTTAAATGCAGGGGTCAAATTCTTTTGTGTGCAATCACAGTAGGCAAATATTTCACTTTCACATATGTGAAAAGAAGCAGAATTTCACTTTGAATGTTTTCCTTTAAATCTTCCACAGTGCTAGACTGGTTCCAATAGACATTTCCTTTGAGCTGTACCTTCATGAGAAGGGATCAGCGATCCTGTCGTTTCCAGTTTTCGTACCTCCTTCTGAATAACACTGTTTGAGGGAATGTTACGAACACCATGTTTTTTCCTGAATTCACTTTGACACTGCTTAAATGAATTGGTGACCTAGTAGGTTTGCACCATTAAGACGTGCTGCTCAATACTGTACACCACCATTCTGATAAGCAGTCAAACGACTAAGTGAAGGGGTACGGCTGTCCAACGCCTACCTCATTGCTCTGATGCAGGGGCATCCCAGCTTGTCTAATGCTTAATATACTGAAGAACAAACTGCACGTTATTTCTTCAGATTGCTTCATCCTAACTGGAGAATTTCGAGTGAATCTCCCTGTATAATTGTACTGAAACTGGAATGTAAACTCATAGAAGCTTATACAAATGGTATAAAGTTGTCAGTGATTCAGCTATGCCATGCTCCAGTCAGTTGCCTGCAATGGTGGACCCCTGTAGCCAAGTAAGATGGCCATGCCCAGGTGGGTCACATCCCACCTATTTTCAGTTTCCTGCTACATGACTTTGTGTTTAGCACTATTTTGGGTTTCCTTGTTTAAGTTAATCACTGCATTTAGGTAATCCCTGTTAAAGTTGATATATTTAAACCCTTAGTTTCATTGTGTTTTCCACAGAGTTTTAGGAATCCACAGCCTGTTTTGTGAAGTTTTTGATGTGTTTATTGCTGATCACCTGACCTATGTTTGTTTCTTGACCTCGTCTCTGGGTTTTCAATTCAATTTTATTTATATAGCGCTTTTAACAATGGACATTGTCCCAAAGCAGCTTTACAGGAATAATAAAAAAGGTTATACATTTATAGAATTTTTTGAAATTTTATCCCTGATGAGCAAGCCGGTGGTGACAGTGCCAAGGAAAAACTCCCGGAGATAACAAAAGGAAGAAACCTTGAGAGGAACCAGACTCATAAGTGAACCCATCCTCAGTTTTGGTGATACAGACAGTGTGATTATAAATAAAAGTGCAGGTAGCAAGATAATTAAAGACTGTAATCTAATTCATGGTCCATGTCCATGGTGGGTCAGATGAGAATGCAAGAATATAAGGGAGGTCAGAGTGGATCAGGCAGGGTTTGAGGAGCAGTAGGAATCAGGACTGGTTTTGGATATTGCACTTTGTTTGCCTGGAGCTTTATTATTAAAGCACATGCACTTGCATTCACCACACCCACTGTCTACCTAACAGAAGTTAGGAGAGTCAGAAAGGTAAGGCTGGACCCACCAAATGGTCCTAGGAGTTCAAGGATTTAGTAGATAATGGATGATTAAATATGCAACCTTCTTGCATAGTGAAAAACTCTCAATAAACATATCTTGGTCTTTTTCATTGTCTTTAACATTCCAGATTTGGTTGATCTCTCGACAGTGTAGCTACAGATTTCTATTATTGACTGACAGAAGTGGAAACTAATGTGGTTTTAACCCATTGGGCTAAATAATTCAATAGTTCAATACATTGTGCATTCTGAGAAATTACTTTATACATTACTGCATTTCCTCTGTAGACGTGTAAAAAAATTTCCAAACTTAAAGCAACCCACCAATGGTCAAGGGCACCAATGTTTTTGACGTTTGATGTGAATTATAGCTCTTTACCTGTACCTGCGTGCGACACATTGTATTGCTGCCGTATGACTGGCTGATTAGAAAATTGCAGCAATGAACAGATGTAGAGGCGTTGCTTTAAAATGCCTCGGTAAGTGTATATAAGTGACCTTTATCCAGAAGAACATGATCAAAATATGCTAAAATGACCAATTAGTGTGTGCATTAAAAAACCATAAGTAGCTGTTCACTCCCATTTTTCTCTTTTTACATCCTCATCACTGTAGGTAGCATTATTGAAATAAAAAAAATGTAATGGAAACGAAATGCTTGTGAATTTAAGTCATATATATAACTAATCCTCATGTTTAACATAATGCGATTTAATATACCTATAATCTTTTTATTCCAGGATTTTTTTTCTTTCCTGTGGAGTCTAATAGGCTAAACATGAAAGGTTATATAAATAGACTAACTCAGCAGGGTGCTATAGATCCCTGACAAAACTCGTTAAGTAAACCAGCTACTTTACATTACTATCAGCAAAGAGGTTAAACATTTATTGCACTGATACATGAAGTAATGAATTAATTTAACAGCAAATGGTATTAATGCTTCAGTAAGGGAATCCTGGATGTAAATCAAATGGAATACACATGTAGGTGCTACAGTGCACGGTGTGTTAAGTAATCAGTGTCATTAAACTGCCTTAGTAAAACAAATTGCAGGAAAAAAAAATCACAGGCTTCTTTTGGTTTCTTTAGATTCTTTACGTATGTTTTTTAATGTATGCATTGGTCATTTCAAATGGTCCGAATTGTTGGATATCTGACTTATTTTATACATATTTTTATTAGGGCTGTCAAACGCTTAAAAATTTTAATCGCGATTAATCTCAGAATTTCATATAGTTAATTGCGATTAATTGCATTTTTTAAAATCTATGTAAATGAATAAGGCTTTAAAGTGAAATGTTACAATTAAAATGGTGAACACATGTCATGCTAAAAGTACTTGTTAAAAACTGCTGGGACAAGAGAAAATGGTAAGGGAGTTTATGCACTCACATACTACGCAGTACTGAACATACAAAACACAAAATTGGATTTTGTGATGGATTAGGGAGCTGTAGTCTTAAATATAAAACATGTAATCGCATCACTCAAACTTACTCTTACTGAAGCAGCACGCAACAAGGCTCATCATGAACTACGGGTGAATCGCAGGGCCAAATTAGAATTTGTGTTAACAGCACAATTTTTTTTTATTGCGTTAATTTGAGATCGCGTTAATGCCTTATTATTGCGTTAACTTCGACAGCCCTAATATATATATATATATATATATATATACACACATCCCATTCAGAGAATGTGCAAAATAGGTGCGTATTCTATTACTGTATGGCCAAAAGTATGTGAACATCGGTCCATCACATGCAGTGCTTATTGAACATCCTATTCTACATTTAGTCTTTCTTTCGCTTTTATAATTGTTAGAAATGATCCACATTCTTTTGTTAATCAACTTCCAGAAAATACAAATCAACATAATCTCCCTGCTTTTCCATACACTTTGTTTATCTGTCAAGAAGCTTTTCGTTTCCCTAATTAAAAAATGTTTTAGGCTGAGCCGGAGCCACTAATGCACCTCTTCATCAGACTTCAGTCTTCGTCCCCATAGTGCTCCTTTCAGGTGTCCAAATGTGTGATAATCTGATGAGGCAAGATCAGGACTATAGGAAGCACACTTGAACACCTAAAAACCAAGTTTTTGGACAGTGTCGACTGTATGACACTCACTTGGTTAACAAAGACAGTGTCATGCTGAAATAGGTCTGGACGTTCTGCAGTCTGGGAAATCTTAAACCTACAGCATACGTTTTTCATAGTTGTGAGCTTTTAGCTTTGTGGCACCAGTTTGGGAGAAACCCACATGAGTGTGATGGACATTTCAGTGTGGACTGTTCCTTTAAAGTACAATAAAGCCTTGAGCCTACCAATTGCACATGTTTTTGATGTAGTGTCTGTATGTTAAAGGTTTGGTGGTCAGACCCATCGATGGACACTCTGACTTGACCATCAAACTGCGATTCATGCAGTTTCTCTCACGAATCAACGAGGGAGACAAGCTTAGTAAGTTTATCATCACAGGATACTATTAAAATGTGCCATATTGTATTCAGTATATTTCGACACTTATATCCCGTTGCTTATTTGATTTGCAGATGTTACATTTCAGAAGTCTTTAACACCTCTAGAATCAGCACTGAGTGTGCTAGAATCTATCTGTACAGAAATGGATGTAGCACAAGAGTTACTGGAGCAAGTTCACATCTCAATCAGGGAAATGGTGAGAGCTGAGAACTTTCTGTAACATGTGAAGCAAGTAGGGTAGTGACTGATTTTCTTTATTAATTTTTTTTCGTTGTTTTTTTTAATTGTGAGATCAAATAACAAATCATCACTGCAATACAATAATACTTAATTAATGTCTTTTAATCTTTACATTTCACTTGAATAACTATTAAAAAATATAATTCGATCTTCATAATCAAATTTCATCAGATGTTTTGTCCTGACTTAAGATGATATCAAAATAATGTGCTTGTTTGCATTCCAGCTTATTGTTGTTTGCCTAAAGAGCAAACGATTTGAAAAAGCTCAGGAGATGCTGCTTAAACATTTTCCAAAAGGAATGGATTCAGCTGGCAAGGTAGATTCCTATTTGTAATACAGTTATTATTTTACTAGGGTTATAATACACTGAAGTTTCAGAAAAACCGGTATAACAGTCTAATACTTGATAGGTCCCCCACGGGGCGTGGACTCTGTAGAAACATTATGTAGGCAATAAACACCATACTTCCTGCAGAGAGCTCTACAATTCTGTTGTCCTAGGTTTAGGAGTTTAGGATGTTACTTGTCAGTAAGGTGGCTCTCACAGCGTTTATCTGTCGGAGATATCTGTAGATGTACCAGGGGGCCCATGGGATGCCTGCTTAACAAACCACATATCATTATGGAGCCACCATAATGGTGTGTATTTTGCATGGGCTCATTTGTACCAGTTTTTCTGCCACTTGAGTGTATGGCAAATATGGACATCTTAGACATTCCTAAACTTAAATGTGCTGTATTTCATCCAGTAGTGTATTTGTTCTGAACATTTTTTCTTTCTGTTTTGTAGAAAAAGCTGTATGTAGATCTAATAAAAAGACGATGCAGCACACATTCAGCTCTGAATGTGATCTTATACAATGACTTCAAACAGGACATGCTGGACTTCATCGAGAAACTCCAGCGCATTCCAGAGCCTTTCCTAGTCAAGGTATTGTCTGAGTCTCGATAGATAGTTTCTGGCAATTCTTAGATATTTAGTTTCTTAGCTATGATAAATCACAATCTGTTATTTGTATATTGATATCATGCTGTGGCCTAAACCAAAAACTGACCCAAATTTACTTTTATTCAGGTAGAAAGGGTAAACTATTTTAAGAATACACGGTAACGTTGATCTAAAAGACAGGTGGCAGCGACAGTATAATAATATCTGGAATTATGCAAAATAATCATGATTATAATTATAGTTCCAATCTTGCAGCTCTAATTAATGCCCAGGGTAATAAAATGCCATGTAATATCAATAATCCTGAAAGAAATTATTACCTTTAGACTACAGCATCACTGTATAGTGTTTTATTAATAAGGACTAGCATGCTATGTAATGCATAGCCTTCAATTGCAAGGTTTAAAAATGTTTATATTCTGCATAGTTATGTTGGTTAACATTCATGGTTTGTCTTCTTTAAAGATGGTCAAGCTTCCAAGACAAGGAAGGGCAGCAAACACAGGAACCACACATAAACCTCAAGCCAATAGGACTGTCGATGTGCAGTCATGTGCACAGGAGAGTGCCAATGTTGAACCTACGGTTCTGCAAAAATCTCCATCCAATTCGCAACAGAGTACACCAGCCAGCAGTAACCTAAGGTGTGTACATAATTACAGCTTGAAAGACAGGTTTAATAAACTGCATATTATAACCACTATTTGCCAAATTATATGATAATGGTTTCATTGGAGGTGCAGAAGCATTAAAAGCAATGAATTGTTGTTTTTCTTATTTGCTCCATGATATAACTTGCTAGTTTATTGTCATCAGATTTAAACACCACTATGTTTTTGATGTAGAATCCAGCCCTAATGGGCTCTGGATTAAATATTAATATTTTCTTCTATGTTTATTCTCTCTTTTAGTAGAACCCGCTCCCCTTCTGTTTTGGTAACAGTGCACCTGACCCATGCCAACCTGAAGGCCATCTATCCCAAACTTGCTGAGACCTTTTCTGTCTCTGTCCCCTTTACTCAGCTGGAGGATGAGGTCGAACGTGAGGCACAGCAGGAGAACGAAATAGACCACAATATGGAACTGTGTCTCAAACTCACAGAGACTCCAGTAGAGGTGTTTTTGGAGGAAAAGGAGCCGAGTTCGTGCATGTGTGAAGAAAGACCCTCTGCTGCCAATGTGCAGTCACAACAGCGATGCGTTGAGCACTGCACTTCTGTACAGTCTAATTCTAGCAGGCAAACTAAAGAGCCCCTGAAACACTGCACAACACAGCATGTGGAACAGGAGTTAGGAAGTTCACAGGACACTCCTTCACTTGTAAATATACACGTCCTCCCATCTGCCGCATCTGCTGAGAAAGGCAAAAAAGCAGCTGCTGGTGGTGTATCTGGAGTAAGTGTAGCACAGTTAGTGATGGAGGAGGACAGTCAGTTGAGTCTAGAAGTCTCTGATTCCCAAAAGACTCCCAGTCCACTGCAGGTACACACTAATCAAGAGGATCCACTCAGCTCACTGTCTGCCAGCTCTCCACCAGTCTGGAAATACCGCAGATCAGCTTCTTGCAGGTGAACTACAAAAATTTGCTTTTGTTGTCATTTATTCTGTAAATTTCTTTTTTTCTTTCTTTTTTTTTTTTTTTTTAAAATATCTATCTATCTACAATTGTTTGTCTTTAGTCTAGGTTTGTGTTCCTCTGTCCTGGTTGTGAAATACCTCTGCTCTGCACATTTTAATGTTGTCACTGCTTCCAACTGACCTGATTAACATGAATGAGTGTATTACAAAAGGAAAACCACCAAAAATGTACACCAGGGCCAGTATTGAGAAACACTGGCAAATGTCACAGAAATATTATATATTTTTCTTAAACTTCAGCGCTCTTATGAATGTTTTTGTTTCTCTTAATATAGCTAAAAGTTTTATATTTGTTCACTCACTAAGTAGCAAATGAAAATTCTGTCTTGCAGGCAACCTATGAGAAGAAAAGTACAAAGTGAAGAAAGTATGGAAAGCATCGATGTAGGATCTTCACCATCAGCAAAACGGTTGGCAACCTCCTTTATACAGCATGTATTTGCCTCATCAGTCTTATATGTACTACGTCTATCTTACTTCTGATCAGAGAGTTTTAGCTCATGTTGAGATATTGGTCACAGTTCAGTGGCGTTATAAACATAAACTAGTAATAGCTTTTTTAGCCCTCAATGCATTATTATTATTATAACCTTTTCTTATCATTACTACTACTTTTTTCCCCTTGTTAGTATTTTTTTTTCATCATAGTAAAGTTCTAATTCCCCCTCTGCATCAACACCATAATGTTTTGCTCTAATACATGTACATTTTGGCTTATCACAGAAAGAGTGTTTGCAGTGAGCCAGAACCTGCTTCACACCAGCAGCTTGACAAGCCTCAAAACTGTTCAACCCCCAGCAAAGTAAGAAACAGCTCTTCTTCTGCCCAAAACACACCTGATACAGAATCTCAGAAACAAGCTACGAAGAGGTGAGTCTTGTTCAAAAACTTGTTTATACAATAACTCCTAATAGATGATGATGTTGTTATTATTATTATTATTATTATTATTAAAGGTAGTAGTAGTATCAGTTATCATTAGTGTGTAGCAATTAAATTGTGTCCCATAGGCCACATTCAAGAAGAAAAGGACAAAATGATGAAAGTGTAGAAAGCATTGAAAGAGAATCTCCATCATCAGCAAAAAAGCCTACAACCTCATTTAAATGGTGTGTATTTGCCTCATCAGTCCCATTTTATTTTTACTACATCTTTTATGTCTGATCAGTTTGTGTTATTCTAGCTTGTTGTCACTGTTTAGTAAATAATGTCATAAACATGAACTAATAGTAGTCTTTGGTTATTAGTTGCCTTTACTACAACAATTTGTTATATGTGATGATTAATATAATGTAATGTGTATGTTGCTATAGGAGGAATTGGATGGATGTATCTGGAGCTCAGGAACAGTGGAGTGATGAGGAGTCTCTGTTCTCCATTTCCACTAGAACAAATAAAGGTACATTCAGTAAAGAAAGTAAACAACATATGAAAGATATGACTTGCCTGTTCTTTGTGTACTTTTGCAGTTACTGGATTTTATTAGGATTTGTTGTATGATGCTAACATCTGGGTTGAACTGGTTAAAGTAATAAAAAATAATTAATGTTTTGAGTAACATTATAGGTTATATGCAAAGGAGTAAAATGTATAAGGATACGCTAATGCACTATGATTGTTTGGGGGGGGGGGAGGTTTTGTTGAGAGTAAATTTTCCATTTGTTTTTTTTTAAGGTGAAACCACAAGTGACCAATCCAGAAGGAAGGTAAGTGAATTTTTTTATAAATGGCACTTGAACACTTTTCTTATTAGGCTTTCATATGAGACATTTTTGAAGTGAAAGTGTTTTTGAAAAAGAAGCATGTAAAACTGACATGTTTATGGTAAAGCAATTGTTAAAT
The DNA here is from genome assembly GCA_028565595.1 of Duopalatinus emarginatus. Taxonomy (NCBI): domain Eukaryota; kingdom Metazoa; phylum Chordata; class Actinopteri; order Siluriformes; family Pimelodidae; genus Duopalatinus; species Duopalatinus emarginatus. Next base: position 7,738,023 of record JAOVVF010000014.1, read on the forward strand.
TGTAACTTGTATAATTGCCCTCTGTTCTGTTACATTAGCTGAGAAGTATTTACCTCGTTTCTGTTACAGATGTGGACTAATGAAGAGACTGACTGGGTGAAGCAAGGAGTAGCTCGTTATGGAGAAGGACAGTGGAAGAGGATAAAAAGTGCATTCCCATTTAAAGATCGCACAGCAGTCAATATCAAAGACCGCTGGCGTACCATGAAAAAATTAAAGCTGGTGTAGAACTGTAAACAAATCAACATGCAAATAAAAGGGATATTTTTGTATACGCATTCACTGACCGCTTCATTAGTATCAACTGTACACCTTTACCTTAGTGTAATTGACTAATCATCCAGTCATGTGACAGCACACAATACATGAAATCATGTGTCCAGATTTTGAAGTGAACGTTTTACTGAAGGCCTTGAGCTGTATCTGCATGATTTTATGTGTTGTGCTTCTGCCATGTGTACAGTGGACAGTGGGTGTATTTAAGAAGATATTTTTGCAGCTTGAAATTCACAGTTCATTTACGTTAAGGCACATGTAAAGTTAGTTTAAATCCCCTACAACATCCTGTTAAGGTTAAGTAGACGTTTAAGAAGTATCACAAAGCAGAAGACCCTGATTGGTACATATGTAAAAACTGTTTTTTGTTGTTGTCATCCCCCCACTCAGCAGTGTGAGACTGAGCTCTGTACCAGGTCTGCAAGTTAGAAGTGCCGAAATGCCCAAGGTGACAGTGGTTACGTTTCTATATATTTATGGAAATATCTGTAATATAAATAAAAATGCTTAGTCAGGGTAGTTAATTATCCAAAACTGTCCAAGTACAGGTCTAATCACCTGCCTGATCAACAATACTGTAGATTGAGATGATGGTCTTTAATCTACATTTGTATAAATGTATAAATACTTGTACATTTGCATTAAAAAAAAAGTTTTATAACTCGAAAGAAAGGTGTGACTATGGAAAATGTCATCTTTGCTTCTCTGGTGTATATTTTCGCAGTTTTCTGTTCACGGAGCATGATTAAAGAAACGAATCATGAAAAAGTGTTGTGATTGTAAATACCGTACTCAGTGCCCATTTAAAAGTGCTGTGTAAAGAGGTGTGTCTTCAGTTGGCATTTGAGGAGCAAGTGATTTTGCTGTATGGACACTTGGGGGAAGTTCTTAATTCCATGACTGTGGAAGTCAAACATTACTTGAAGCATGAAGGGTATGCGTGTGGGTACGAAACCAATTCTAAAGGTTTCTGAATTGTGTTGACATTACACACTTTACTCTGCATCAGAAAGCACTGCTGTGTAGTAAAGGATGCAAGTCACGTTTAAAACTTGCATTTAATATCACGGTCAACAAATCAGCTTGAACATACACATCAACATCAGCAACACTTTGTGGTGTCTATAAAAACAATCAAAATGTATCTCAAAAGGCAGAAATAACAGGTTTACAGAATCAAATACCTCCATGTTTATCATTACTTTTGTAGAGTAAACCCAAATTAAACATGTTCAACTGTCTAGACTGAAACCTTTTACTTCGTTTGGTCATACAGTAAAACTTTTTATTTAGGACATTTATTATAACAGAAAGATTATGGAACAAGTCTGTGGATTGGTGTTTTGTTTTTTTGCCCCCAAAAGAGGGTGGTATATTTACTGAATCTAAAACCTACATTTTAGTTAAGAAGCCGATTTGCCATCAGCATGTAGGCTCGTCTTTTAATGGCTCACTAATATATCATAGCCAGCTCATGCTCACTAGTAATATTTATAGTGTTAGTACATAAAATATAAGTATGTATATGTGCTTGATGTACTATATACACTGAAGTGTCACCAAACGTCTGGAGATGCCAAATTATGGAACAATGAGTTTGGGGTTTTGCCATTTCCACCCAAGTCACCAGATCTCAGAATTGTGGACTGTCTTGCAGAACACATGGTGTTCACGGCCTACAGAATATTTCTGCAAGCTTGTGGAGTCCATGCCGGTTGTGTTTTTGCAGCCCTGCACTCCTGGTACCAGTTGTTCTGGCACGTAAATACTGTATATATCAGTCAGCTGTATGACTAGTAGAATGAATGTTACTATTGAGAGGTTAGCCTAAGCTTAAGTGTGTCATTTGGGCTTGCATCCTTTAAAAAAAGCTTGTGTTTAATATACAAATATATTTGTAGTGTTGTTCTCCCAAGTTTTACCTGATACAAAGAGACATGGGGACAAAACAATGTTCTTCATAACGGATCAACAGGATTCAGTATGAAATAAACTAATATTGTGATAAACTTCAGCATCAGCACTCGCACGACTTTTTCTCCACTGTGTTTGTGGGGCTGTTGATCGCTTTGGTGTTTGAGCGCAGTAGTATGCTTGGGGAATCTACTTGACAGCTGTCCCCCTTTACAGCCAGTCCATTGCATGCCAGTAGCTCATGTGCCATCACGATGAAGGCTTGATCCACATTCTGGGCTTCCTTTGCTGAGGTTTCCAGTGCTACTACAATTCCTTTCTGCTGTGCTAGCGTGCATGCTTCATCAAACTCAACCTCTCTCTCAGACTCCAGGTCACATTTGTTACCTGTGAATAAAAAAAAAAAGTGTATTTATTCTGTAAAATGCACATAATTGACCTATAGAGTTGTATAAGAGGATGTGGGCCTAGACTGCACCAGATATGACAAGGCCAATATGTTGTATCACCTCTATCATGCTGGATAAATAATTTCTCTAAGTAAATAGATGTTATTGTAAATTCAATGACCTTCAGACCATCTTGCCAGGAGGCAGTTTTGGCTACCAGGGTCAAAATCTGTTTGTGTTGTTTTCAAGCTCACTAAAACATTACTGTGTTTACCTATGAAGGCCAACAGGACATTGGCAGCTCCATACTGCTCCATCTCTTGAATCCATTGTGGTATAGAGTTGAACGTGGATTTACGGGTGATATCATAGGTGATCATAGCTGCATGTGCACTGCGGTAGTAGCTCTGTGTGATGGTGCGGAAACGCTCCTGCCCTGCCGTGTCCCAAACCTGCATCTGTGACAAAGGACGCAGAGTTAAGACTTTTCCAAGACAACGTCTCAGGAGACTCCACATGTGCAAACATAAGCAATGAAAAAGCCCCTGAGACATATCAGTTGTGAGATTCTAGTTCCTGCTGTTGTCTAGGGTTTTCCCTTTAGCTTCCTTATTCCTTTTTAGATTGATCAGTAAATGTTTCTAATTGCCAGACTGTTATCTACACTTGTGGCATTCTATACCAGCTCCAAAAGATAATCGATCAGCTTGACCAGCTCAGCCTAAATGAGACTGAGCCTAAATCAGGCTGTCAGCAGGGTTGGAATTTTCCCATCTGGCATCTCAGGAGATCTGCTGTCACCTGTGTTAATTACTGAGGAGGCTGGGACATTTACGTAAACAGAATAGGGTCATTAGTGATCTCCTACACGTGTGCTTGGTGCAGCAATTTGGGAGAGTTTGGTTACTGGCTTCACATACATCTGAGGATGCTGGTTATAGCCTTTACCCTTCTGAATGGTAGTTAGTGTACTTTTGAGGGAGAAATTGATTGTAGATATTGTAGAAACATGTAATTAGATATTTTAAGAAAAACTGGTTAGGAGTGGATGGTCTCATGGCAGCTGGTGCACACATTCATAAATACGCCTTTTCTATTTTTTTTATATTTGTTTCGATGTACCTACTGAATAATCTTTAGTAGTTACTCAATAATAGAGCATATTACAGACATAATGCCATTTTGAATAGTTTACAGAAAGCACTTGAAGGTAAATCAGTGTAAATAAGTGCTTTGAGCCTCACATCCCACCGAGATGTTGCTGCTCTCTGAAGACCTGCCGTGCTATAGCAACCTAACACACCTGCAACATGCACACCAGACTCTATAGTACACCACTGTATGTTCCACTCTTACCTGGCTGGCTTTTTATATACAGCTATATTAGTTACTGTATCTAATATATACAGACAGTACTGTGCAAAAGTCTTAGGCACCCTATATTGTGTTTAGTACAAATGTCGTTATAGACATTTATTTCATGATTATCACAAATGATAATTTCTGTATTACTGAGAAATATTATAAATAATAATAATAATAACAATTATTATTATTGTTATTATTATTATTATTATTATTATTATTATTATTAATAATAATAATAATAATAATAATAATAATAATGATTCAGGAAAAAAGGTGGTGTCAGTAAAGAAATATATATCTTATAATAAGAAACATAATAAAGAAAGAAGTCAATCCCTCTAGAAAAAAAATTAATAAAACTGTATCATCCTAACCTGGGACAACTATTTAACAAAAAACACACCTGATCCTGACATTCTTCACTTTATTCCTGTTTACTGCTCATTGTGGTGTTTTCTTTCAAATAGTAACAAAGTCAATAATTAGTAATTAATTAGTAATTAAACAAAATAGTCAGCATATTTGTAACACACCTTACAGGATTAAACTTGTTTAATACTACTCAACTGAAAGACCTGCCACTTGGAAAATCACTGGTTCACTGGGTTTAACATTACTATTTAACATACTTTTTTATTGCAGTCAATAAATATACACTGTTTTGTATATTAAACAACAACAAAAAGTGTATTCATAATTAAGTACATTCATTAATTCTATAAAAGGTAGTTTAGATGGTAAAGCCACTCAACCCAACACTAAAGGTTCTGTAATTTTATAGCTACTACATAATGATTACCACATGACAAGTTTAATTTAGTTCCTACATTTAGTTCCATCTGTTTCCAAACCTGGGTGTGTGCTGTAAATTTTAAAACCGCCATGTACCATCAACAAAGGTTGATAGTCTTTATTTACTCTAACAACAAGTTGTGTGTGGATATTTTATATAGCATCCAGTTGTATTGTATAATTTTATTGTATAAGACATAGAGTCTGTAACATCAGCCTCTGATAGATATAGACGTAAAAGCCATACTTTCCCCAATGTCACAGTGAAGTCAGACGGTTTAATCCTGTACTACAGCTGACATACCAGATATTCCAGTCTTTCAGTCATACATTTGCAACACCAGAGGTGAGCAATATTTAGCATTAGTTAGCTTAGTCATTCACTACCCTGTAGTCACTGCCTGCTATCATGATACACAATCCTGTCTATTGCTAGTGGCTGGTTGAGGAGTGGTCAGCTAAGGGACAGCTAAGGTGAGCATGGGAAACAATGTAGAATGTGGGTTTAAGTAAACCTGTACAGCAGGTTGTGTATTAGCTCTGCTGGTCTGACTAGTTTATTTCGAGTTGTGAAAGGATCCACCTAAATGGCAAGAAATGTCTAAGTTTGCAGAACAAGTTCTTCCACTGAAGTTGTGCCGTTTTTTTAAAACGACCTAAACAGCAGCACAACTATGTCATTAAAACAAGAACATCTTAAATCATTAAAACTGACCTTGACTTTTTTGCCCTGGATGTTGAGGGTACGAACAATAAAATCCACTCCAATAGTGCTCTGCTGCCTTTCAGAGAAGTTCCCAGTCTTAAATCTCTGAATGACAGATGTTTTGCCAACATCTGTGTCTCCAATTAGAATAATCTTAAACAAGTAATCAAAGTAGTCTTCTTGCTCCAGTCCAGCTGGCTGCATGATCAGACCTACACATCCAGTCTAATGTCGATGTTGGAATAGTAGTGGAGGCTCTGTCTCTCTATGATGCTCTCTGTTTGTATAGCAAAGTTTCTCTATCTGATCTCTCAAACACCTGTAGAGACACGGTTCCTCGCCATCTTTAAAAATACTGGGGAGATATGAATGCACAGGTAAAATTAATTGCTGAGTTTATCAAAACTATTCTGCGACCTTTCTAACAATTACCTGTTCCTCCAGACAGACCCGTGCTCTCTGCTTCTGATTTCTCTTCCTCTCTTTCACTCCGCCCATCTCCATCCCTACGTGTAGTGCACCTGTTGTTGTCCCCGCCCATCTGGCACCAGCAAAGCTCCACCCACTACCTGCTCTATGCACTTGGGCTGTTGTAGTGTAATTTTCCACATGTCCTGAAGAATGCATTGTTCTCTGAACTAAAGCTGCTTCATGAGGATGATGATGCACATTGTTTTTTTTTTTTGTAAAACTACTTTTAATTTGTAATCTGTTGTATAAAAGCAATAGAACACTCGAGGTTTATCAGCTTTATCTCATGCGTGAAACCAAATCACAGCTGTGTTATAAATGATAACACTCCGTCTCATGTTTTATTACTTAAATCTACTATATATTCACTCTGTTTTACAGAGAATTGTTTTTATTTCAAAACTGTGAGATGTCTTACTTTAGTCATGACCTTCATGTTGATACGACTAAACGTTAAAGTCAAATCTATTTAATGTTTAACAGAAAAAAATGACATTACGATTTTTCTTTTTTGCTTGCCGTAGTCTGTCTGCTAATGTCTTATTATTTATTTTGTTTAAAATATGTTCGATTCTTACCTTTTAAAAATATAATCTAATATAAACACCAATAAGGTTTTAACTTACTTTACTTTATGTTAAGACATTATATATAACTTCAGCTTTTATTTTGAAAAAATAAATCCAGTCGATTGTGTTTATGTCCCCACCTATATTCTGATAAATGCCGCCGTCCTTACTACAATTGGTTGGTAGCTCACGCTTACAATATATTTATCCAATAAAAACAGAGATTAAACTCTACCAGCCAATATAATGTACGAATTTCCGTGAGCATTAACCACTCGTAGCGCAGAAGGCGGGGCTTTCCGGAATGTGGGTAGTAAAAAAAAACATTGGGCGTCTTGACCATCTTTAGTGTTTCACGCGGTGCAGGTTCCTCTCTTTCCGCTGTGTGTGTGCGGCTTTGAGCCTGAACCTGTAGCAGCCATGGTAAGTGTGTGTTTAAATGTAATATAAATACTTATAATACGTTAGTTGAGGTTGGAGAGAAATGAGATTAAATGTAGATTATATATATAAAGTGGTGTATGTACAGCGTGTCGCTGTGTGGTGATTTTAATAACCGACTACACCCTGACTCATGCACGCGCACATGTCGGCCTGTAGAGTAACGTTACCGAGTTAGCCGTTAGCACATATAAGACACTAAAACACACAGGTTTATACATATGTATTTACATTTCTTTATTCCCTCATATTTCTCTGTATGCTTGTGTTAAATAGGAATGCCTCTGCGCTGAATGTTAGAAGCGCAGCTAAGGCTAGCTGTCAGTGTCCATTGTGTTAACAGTGCAGCCCGGCTCTAGCTAGCGGATTAGCTTAGCCGGTTAGCTACCATGCTAAACATGTTTAACTTTTTTCGTAGTTCTAAGAAAGACAGCCAGTGTGCTTTTTCTGTTTTAATTTTAATCTGGTTTTAATTTTTTTTATACAAGTGTTTTTAGTAGTTATTAGCGATGTTAGCAATGTTAGCAAAGCAGCTAACAGGGCACAGAGACAGAGCTTTCTAGTGGTTTCTATGGGGAGGATGGAGGAGGAGTCAGAGCGCGTGCTGGATGCTGAGGCTTCTGTCTGCCTATTATTATTCACTCATAGAAAATATTTATATGTAT
>JAOVVF010000014.1:7746922-7757870 GCA_028565595.1 Duopalatinus emarginatus
TATTAGTTTCACAGATTTTTATTTAATGTCTCAGGATGCAAAAGCCCTACCAAATATACATAAAAAGTAAGGAGATTTTCCACACTTTGACTCTACAATCCAAGTGTTTGTTAAATGAATAAATTGGTAATCGTCAATCGTCCAATCCACCAAACACCAAATAAGTCAATGGCAGAATAAGCTGTTTGGCAATGGCAAAGAAGATTTGGCAAATTTTTCATGGGCGCAATCCACATACTCGGTTCTGCTGCCCATCCCACAAATGCCTGTTCTTTACACTTGTGGTACCATTCAAAAGGGAAATTAACAGGCTTTCCTACGCTATAAGAATTACTGTCAAGAAGCTTTATTATAACAAGGTAATTATCTACCAATCGTAAATTTCTATCCACCATGCCTAGAGAGCCATAAAACCCTATCCACCGTGCCTAGGGAGCTGTTGTGGTTGTGCCTTACTCGAGGACAAATGAAGAAGGTCTTAACAATCACTAAATAGCAGTGTTGTGTACATGTTAATGTGTAATTCTTAATTATGGTTATAAATAAGACTGTAAAATATGATTCTGTATTATTACATACTGTGTTTGACCACTACTGCTTTTGATGAGCACTACACCATCTAAGCTCCCCTCCACCAATGTGCGAAACCTGCCGTACCACCATGAAAATAAAACGTATCCTTTTTTTTTTTTTTTTTTTTTTTTGTAAATATTTTTTTGGGAAAAAACGGCAACACATTACATCCAATCACAAAAACGATACAATTGACCTTTTCCACTTTTTTTTTTTTTTTTTTTTTTTTTTTTTTAACAAAATGTACAGAACATGTGTACAGAAACTACATGTAGCTCATGTAAATTTGGTTGTGTCATTATGACAGGCCTCCTTATCAATGGCCCCAGTGAACATCTTTAGACATGGAGCTGATGAGGAGAGAGCAGAGACTGCTCGTCTGGTAAGTATTTCATCTTAAGTACTCATAAAATCATGGTTCATACACTGTTTGGCCAAAAGAATGTGAATACGTGATCATTACTTCTGTGTGTATTTGTTAAACATCCTATTGCAGATTTATTCTATTTGCTGTTATTATAACTTTCATTCTAGGTTTTCCACTAGATTGTTGAGTGTGGCTGTGGGGATTTTGTGTTCATTCAGCCACGGTAGCATTACTGTTGTCAGGTACTGATGTTGCACAAGAAAACCTGGCGTGCAGTCAGTGTTCCAGTTCATCCTGACAGTGTTCAGTCAGGTTGAGGTCAGGGATCTGTGCAGGCCGCCTGATTATTTCCACTTCAGTCTTCACAAACCTGGTGTTAATGAAGCTCAGTTTGTGCACAGGAGCATAGGCATGCTAGTCATCTTGCAGTTCCAATGAAGAGAAATTGTACTGCTGCAGCATAGGCTTGAGTCATATGTTAGGTAGTCCTTCTGCATATGTGAATGGTCTGGTATTTGTATTTATTCGTTTAGTATTTGCTCTGTTAACACGCTAATCGGATACGAGTTGATCAGTATACATGCATAGTCTAGTCAGACAAAATGTTCAAACACATAGAGTGAATTCAAGCTAAATATCACACAAGATCCTGTAGTGGCACTATTGGGAGTAACACCTGATGGTGTAGAGGGGAGGTCTAAGACATACCCTAGAAATGTTACTTACAGAAAACTTGAAATGTATCACAGTTAAATGGATGAACCCCTTCCCCTCAAATATAACTTATGGATCCCAAGTATGGGGATATCTATCAGATGGAGCAAATAACGGAAATCTATATTTTCTCTGTTTTATGAAACTGTTGTAATTTGGTCTGAAACTAAGGGGATAGAGAAAAACGATTGAGTTAATTTTGATTGGCACTTTCACTTCACTTCATTTCACAAGCCGAAAAATAGTGTGATAACAGCTGAATGTGAATTCCCTAAGCATAGGTCTACTGATTGTCTGTCTCTCTCTCACACACATTCACACCGTTTTAGCCAAACTAAAGCTTTAAAGTGAAAAGGTGATTTAATTGTACTCCTCTCTTCTAGTCCTCCTTTATTGGTGCCATTGCTATTGGAGATTTGGTGAAAAGTACACTTGGACCAAAAGGAATGGTATGTAAATGGTTTTAAATAATGACATAATTTTGGGTAACACTATCTCAGTGTTGCTGTTCTCACTTGCTCATATTCTCTGCAGGACAAAATCCTCTTGGGTGGTGGACGTGAGGGATCTGTTACAGTGACTAATGATGGAGCGACCATTCTGAAAGCCATCGGTGTGGACAACCCTGCTGCCAAAGTGCTGGTTGGTGAGTATAATGTCTGTGTGTGTACAACAGGTCCAGATTTACATCTAATCCAGTTTAGTTTCCAGCAGTATAAAGTTAACACTTTAATTAGCGTATTATAGACCTCTCTATACTGTCTTATTTTCAGATATGTCAAAGGTCCAAGATGATGAGGTTGGAGATGGCACTACTTCTGTCACTGTCCTGGCAGCAGAACTTCTCAGGGTAAGACTTTTACCTGGCGCCCTAATAGGTCTGAAGAACCTTTAGTCACTTCTGGCTAATCTTTTCTTAATGGTTGGCTAATGATTATAGTTTTTTTGTGTAGTTTCCTTCTAATTTGTGTAGCTGTATAATCTTAAAGATAGTTCAGTCCATATAAATATTAATAAGTCTTGTTTATTTATACCACAAGGTAAACATTAGTTGTAGCATCTTACTGGTTGATTAGCTTGAAATTATGTTTTAAAAACATTTTAAAATTGGGTTGGAAGGTGCTTGGACATTCCTGTCACTCTTTAGTACCTCATGTCAAGGTGGCTCATTGATAACTTTGTGTTTATTGTGCACTAGGAAGCAGAGCTTCTCATTGCCAAGAAGATCCATCCTCAGATCATCGTCTCAGGCTGGAGGAAGGCTACCCAGGCTGCTCGTGAAGCCCTGAGGGAAGCTGCAGTAGACCATGGGTAACATTAACTTCTCAGTGTTAACCATCTCCTAAGTTTAAGAATAAAAAAAGCATGTTGGTGTTTGCTTTACTATTTTAGAGATGTTTCTGTGTTGATTAGATAATAATGATATAATAACATATGCAACAGAATAATAGCCTTCTGTTGCATATGTTTTGAGTAAAAGTGGTGTACTGCATGTTTACATTAAAACATTAATGTATATTTCAAACATCCTAGAGTTGACAAAATGCATAACTGTATATACACTTTCCAGTATGCTGATCATACATCAGGAGTATTAAAAACTGTGGTTCAATCAGAGCTGAAACATTTTTCGCCAAGACAGAAATACCAAGGAATAACAATCTATGATGACGTATATCTTGAGAAAATGCTGGTTTGCTTGGGTATTGCAACATGGCTCATACACAATAGATGTGCTGAAATGAGCACAGGATACACATTGCAGCCATCTTGCATAATCCTTGTTAAAAGCAAGTATAACCTCAGCCCAAGCCTCAAAATCTATGTTAACAAGGTCCTTTCTTCATTTACAGTAATGACCAAGTAAAATTCCAGGAGGATCTGTTGAACATCTCCCGCACCACTCTATCATCCAAACTGCTCACTCATCATAAAGATCACTTTGCCAAGCTGGCTGTGCAGGCAGTGCTCCGACTGAAGGGCTCTGGAAATCTGGAGGCCATCCATGTGATTAAGAAGCTGGGAGGCAGCCTCACAGATTCTTACCTGGATGAAGGTCAGTACCTGAATTCGTTTAGTTTGGATTTGGTTCTGCAGGTTGTAGGTGATTAGTATATATGTATACTATTTATATGTGTAGTATAATACATACATTCATTTTGTCTAAACAGGATTCCTTCTTGACAAGAAGATCGGTGTTAATCAGCCCAAAAGAATTGAGAATGCAAAGATCCTTATTGCCAACACTGGTATGGACACAGACAAAATTAAGGTACAGTGTAAAATCTTCCACTGCCCTTTTTTTGTGTAAAAGTGGTGGTGTTTTTGTTTTGTTTTTTTCTTCTTCTTTTTTTTTTTTTTTTTTTTTTCTCCTGCCTTGGATGAGAGCATGCCTGTTCATTGTTGGTGTGTGTATTGTTTCTGTAGATCTTTGGCTCCAGAGTGCGGGTCGACTCCACTGCAAAAGTGGCAGAAATTGAGTTGGCAGAGAAAGAGAAGATGAAGGAGAAAGTTGAACGCATTCTGAAGCATGGCATTAACTGCTTCATCAACAGGTACAAGTTGTATTGAACAGTTGTATGGCTTTAAAAAAAAGCATGTGACTGGGTGGTGATTTTAAGTTCTTCTCTTCTCCAGACAACTGATCTATAACTACCCTGAGCAACTCTTTGCTGCTGCCGGCGTCATGGCCATTGAGCATGCTGACTTTGCTGGAGTGGAGCGACTGGCATTGGTCACAGGTTTGTATATAAAGGACTGCAGGCGGGTGGGGAGTGTCTTAATCTATTCTCATTATTAAAATAAAAGCTCCAGAAGGGTACAATGAGGGTCTGTGGCTTTCATGTAAAGACAAGAAGGAACAAAATCCTAAACTTGTAATGTTAAGGTTAAGGCAGTAAGTTATAGTCTTTAAAGACTTGCTATTCACCTGAGAGTCTTGAGAGCGGAGGTAGATTAATGAATGCTTCAGTGGGGCTGTCGGGTGGTCATTGTCTTTCTTTGGTGTATCTTTGATGGTCTCAAAATTTTAGATGGCTCAAAAGCAGCCACTCTTATCCAGAGTGACATTTATCTGATTTTAGACAACTGAGCAATTGAGAATTAAGGGTCTTGCTCAAGGGCCCAGCAGTGACGGCTACATCTGCTCTGTTAACACTGCATTGCTTACTGTGTCAGGAGGGGAGATTGCATCCACCTTTGATCACCCTGAGCTGGTGAAGCTGGGCCACTGCAAACTCATTGAGGAGGTGATGATCGGAGAGGACACACTAATCCATTTCTCTGGTGTGGATATGGGTAAGTACTGACATAGACTAAAGCATTCAGCAGAATGTGTGTGTGTCTGTGTGTATAAGTATTGTTTTTATTTTTCTTATTTGTAATACTATATTTGATATTTGTAATAATGGTGGTCTGAGGTGTCTGCAGTCTTTTAACACACTGCATGCAAATAGCAGCTTGGCATATAAGGATAATACCAAGGAAGCATGATGTAAGATGGGTCTAAATAGTAAAAACTGCAAAACTGCATATGCAGTTGGATTTTCAGCTTTTCGTGTAGCTTTACTTTAGTTAATATTAAGCAGCTCTAGAAACACCTTCCGTTACATTAAACTTTTGTTAAGCAGCCTCTCTATATATTCGTGTTATATTTAAATCTATAGGTGATGCATAACTGTATTTGTGTATGTGTGTCTTTTAAGGTGAGGCCTGCACTATTGTCTTGCGTGGAGCAACAAAGCAGATTCTGGATGAGGCTGAGCGTTCTTTGCATGATGCATTGTGTGTGTTGGCTCAGACCGTTAAAGAGACTCGCACAGTCTATGGCGGAGGTATGTAAAGATCTTACTCATAGCAGATTTACTTTCTCCTTTTTCGCCATATTTATATTGATGGCAGATATCCTGTGACATGTTTACATGGATTTTTTTAACCCAGCAAAATATAAATCTGTTTTACATGCCATTTACACGGATTGTTAATCAAATTCCTGCTTATGTATTGTTACTATAAAACAAAAAACTAGATTTAAATTTTTTAAAAACTTTCTTAAAAAAGAAAACACTCTTCCTTTTCTCAATAGGTTGTTCAGAGATGCTGATGGCTAAAGCAGTAACAGACTTGGCCAGCAGAACCCCAGGCAAAGAAGCTGTGGCTATGGAGTCTTTCTCTAAAGCTCTGAGAATGGTGAGAGCTGATGAATTATTCATGACAGGCTTGTAACGGTACTGCAGAGTCATGTTCAGGGGTTTGTAAAGTTGTAAAGTCATTGTCTTTAAATCTGGAAGTGTTTCAAATCTATTGATTGAGAGATACTTTTAACCAAAGTGACTTGAGAGTGAGTGTAAAATTCCTTGTTGGTGCTGATAGTTCAATGTACTTTATGTATGTAGGGATATGTTTAAAGTCACATACATAAAACGTTTCTAAGATGGATTTTATTCCAGACTTGATTTGTTTATATGGCTTAAAATATGATGCTTTTTTTTAATTCCCACTACTGATTAGTCTAATGTTTGTGTTTTTGTTCTAGCTCCCGACTATAATTGCAGATAATGCAGGTTACGACAGTGCAGACCTTGTGGCTCAACTGAGAGCAGCTCACCAGGAGAATAAGAGCACTTTTGGTCTTGGTGAGTTCTTCCATTATATCATGACATAGCAACAATGTCTTACTTGGCATTTTCTTTCTTGTACCATTTAATTAGATATATTGTCTTTAAGCTCCTTCTGACCTTTAATCTCTGTCCCTCAGACATGATGCATGGCACAGTTGGTGACATGGCTGAGCTGGGCATCACGGAGAGCTTCCAGGTGAAGAGGCAGGTGCTGCTAAGCGCTGCAGAGGCGGCTGAGATGATTCTTCGTGTTGATGACATTATCAAGGCAGCGCCAAGGTATGTTAAAGCTTCTTACATAATATAACCATGGTGAATCTGGGAGAAGTGCTCATTTATATAAGTCATTGATTGCTGCCATGGAGACATGTCTAACTTTGGCTGACTCGCATCGTCGCCTGATTAGTAATGCAGTGCCAGAATGAATTTTACGAGGTGAAACTTTTACACAGTTAGTCGAAGGTTGTGAGTTCACGGAGTCTGAGACAGTTGTCTGAGACAATATGTTGTGATTCACCACCGGCAATATTTTCTTCCAGAAAACGAGTACCAGATCACCATCCATGTTAGAAGAACAGAAGAATGTGGAAAGCAGCCTGTGTATTTATTACCTGCAATGGCCTCCTTCTTCTTTAGGTCTCATGTCAATGTGCAGTTAGCACTGCAAAGGCTCTGTGTCTGGCGACTATTCAAACCTGTGAATAGTGTGCTCTTCTTTGTTTACTCAGTAATAAATCTTTAGAACCTGTTCTTGTTTATTGTCTTATTTTCACAATTTTAATTTCACTCACAGCTGGTTCAGAAATGTAGTAAATATTTCTTTCCAACTATGTAAATACACTCAAACACTCATGGTGGCTCCATAATGGTTTGTAGTTTGTTTAGCTGGCATTTTACACCTTTAAACATCTCTGACAGGTGACCACTACGTGTGCCTCCTTTCTGATGCGTTACACCAGTTCCAACAGGAAAACGCAAGAGACACTAAATTATGGTTAGAGGAACACTCATATGAGTTTGGGGTTTTGCAATTCCTGCATTAGATTAATGTTAACACATCTAGGATGCCATACAATGCGTTGTGGAACACAAAATCCTTCTTCTCAGAGTATAACAGAATTGTGGATCGTTCTGCAGGACGTATAGTGTTCGTGGCCTACAAAATAGATCCACAAGGTTGTGGTGTTTTGCAATCCTACACGTTCTGTAAAACGTGTATAAAAAAAATCAAATAACACACTTTATAAGCCGGTTTGTGCATGAAGAGACTCATTCATCTAGTAGGGGATCTATTTATGTGTTTAGTGTTTGCCTTTTTTAATGTGTGAAATAATTTCTTTGTGTGCAATTAAGTAAGCAGGGTACAATGTTCAAGGTCATGGCAACCTGAAATGTGTCCAACTTGAGCCCAACACTGTTGAGATTGGTTGGTTTAGTCAACTGATACTAAGCTGAGCAAATGTCCATTGGGGGACCTTTTCTATATGAAGGCATTATCATAAAAGCTGCTAACAGGCAGATACTTTCTGTCAAGTAAAGACGATGAAGCAAATACTGCTCCTGCTGCTCTGCTCTCTGTGCCTTGTTCATGGACTTGTGAGGTAAGAAATTTTTTTTAAATGACTGGGAAGTGATATAAGTGGTATGAGTTATGATCTCTAAAGTAATGGCTAATAATCCGTAATAAACCTTTGGAACCAAGGGTGCCTCTGATGAAGATGTCCACTCTGCGGAGTCATTTAAGAGCAAATAACCAGCTGATGGACTTTCTAAAGGATCACCAGGTGGACACTTTCTCTCGTCGATATGCCCAGTGTTACCCATCCAACTTGGCATCTCTGAAACCAGGCAAATCAGCAGAGAAACTCTACAACTTTATGGATGTGAGTGGTTTTTAGACTGCAGGATTACTGATGTAATTGACGTAATGTATAAGAATGTATATTGATGGGCTCAATTTCCAAAACGTACTGGTAAATCATGGTAAAGATAATCGAGTATGCTACAGAGACGGTTTCTGTGATGACTGGCTTAAAGCCAGTCATGATGTAATAAGTAGATAAAGAGAACAGAAGACCAGATAAATATGCAGGTATGCATAAATAAGTGGGCTACAAATGCACACTTTAAGTTAATTATTGCATTCTGATGTACAAGTCCATTTCAGGCCAGTGTAACTAAGCACATATGTTGGATGGTATATTGTGAAGGCACAGTACTATGGACAGATCAGTCTGGGAACCCCAGAGCAGAACTTCACTGTGGTCTTTGACACTGGATCTGCTGATTTCTGGGTGCCTTCGTCATACTGTGTCAGTCAAGCGTGTGGTAATAAACACATTTCTACTTTTTATGTTTTTAAATGAATGATATTAGTTTATTTTCATGCTGTAATGTGTGCACAGCTAGACAGCTGAGTGTCTTATTTCTGCATATCAGCCTGTTATTTTATGCTAGTGACCTTGAATTTATTTGGGTCACCGGTCAGTGTGTTCCTCTCTTGGCAAAGCTGCACATAACAGGTTCAAGGCTATAAAATCGAGCACCTATATTCAGGACGGCCGAAGGTTTGGCATTCACTATGGCTCTGGACACCTGCTGGGCGTGATGGCAAAAGATACACTGAGGGTAAAACTACAGACACTGCAGACTGAAAGCTTATAAATCAGGCCTGGTCACACTGCCATATTCCTCTGTCTAGAGAACAATAGTGAATAATTGATTAAAATGTTTATTGAATAATAGGGTTTACAACTGGGGCAAATTTGCAGGGTAAGGCCCAGAACAAAACATATTACATTAACAGTGAATAACAGTAAACATCAGATCCAGAACACGTTTGAAAGTTGCTCTGGGTAAAAGTGTCAGCACCCAGACAACCTTTCGGTATATCACTGTCATATACCAATCAGTCGTGACAGTCAAGGCATGGACTCCACGAGACCGTTAAAGATGTTCTGTGGTATATGTTATCAAGGTGTTAGCAGCAGATCCTTTTGTGTTTTTTTTTTTGTTTTGAGTCTTGGGTACTCATGACCCTATTGCCAGTTCACTGGTCATTCTTTGGACCACTTTTGCTTGGTACACACCCAACAAGACCTGCTGTTTGGAAGATTTTCTGACCCAGTCAGCTAACCATCACAATTTGATACTTGTCAAAGTATCTTAGGTCAGATTTTTTTGTTACAATGGCACCTGTCAAACAGTGTAATATATTATGCGGCAAATGAATAATCAATTCTTGAAGTTGATGTATTGGAAGAAGAAAAAATGGGAAAGTTTAATGTTCTGGGTGACTTTGACATAGGGCAAATTGTAATGGCCAGATGACAGAGCGATCTGGGTCAGAGTATCTTTCAAACAGCATGAGCAAGTGGGCAGGCATCAAATACTACAGTATACCTTAAGAGGTTTTGTGGAGTTTGCCTTAGTGTTAATGTTGATTGACACACACACACGCACACATATATATGTATATGTATATATATATGTTGATGTTGTTCAGTCCATAGGATTGTAGTGTGTGTTCTGTTATGTGCCATGCTGGTAGGTGGGCTCTATAATTCTGCCGGATCAGGTGTTTGGGGAGTCAGTGTACGAGCCAGGCATGTCCTTTGTCATGACCCGGTTTGATGGGGTTTTGGGCCTTAGTTACCCTTCACTGTCTGAGGAGAATGGAGCCCCTGTATTTGACAACATGATGATCCAGAAGAAAGTGGAAAAGCCCATGTTCTCCTTCTACCTCAGCAAGTGAGCTTTCTTTCTTCCTTTAAACCAAATATTATACTATATTAGTCAGATTATACCACAGTAGTATTGAGCTTATTGTATACAGACTATCCTTGACAATAGTGGCGAGCTGAATGCATGTTACAGGTATTTTAAAGATATACACTTGTTTGAATTTTTTTTTTTTTTTCTATAGTAGTCATATATTCACAAGGACTTGTATAATAAACAGATTACAGAAAACACATTATTAACCCTTTATTAGATGACATTAATGAAAGGACTGTCAGGGTTCAGTGCATTGTAATGGACATGTTCAGGACAGGTGTCTTTGTGAGTTCCAGTTTCTCAGTAACATGACATGCTGTCTTTTTGTCCTATTAAAAAGAAAAGAATTTGAGAATGATTGTTTATAGCTTCTGTAAGACATGTTGCCATTGCACAATGGTATTAAATATTTAAATTAACATTGTGTTATTGGAAAATAATAAACCCACTGACTCACAAATTGACTCTTAACTATGGGTTGTTTTGGCAGGAATGGCAGCGATACTGTTCAGGAAGGAGAACTGTTACTGGGGGGTGTGGATGAGCAGCTCTTTGTTCCTCCCATTAACTGGCTCCCAGTCACTCTAAAAGAATACTGGCAGATCAAATTAGATGCGTAAGTTCCATTTACTATTAGCAAAACAGATACTATATACATTATATTTATGCATATTATGTATTTAAGAATGATGAATAGAACAGGGGTGGTTCTAGACCAGAATTATTAGGGGGGCCGAGGTAGGGCCATTGTTTTTTCAGCGGGGCACATGTAAGGACAAAACACACCAATATTTAAGCATTCAAAATGTTCAAGTAATTCATAATTATAAAACAAAACAAAACACATTGAGCATTGTCTGTACAATGACACCTTTTTAATTGATGCATTCATCATCTC
>JAOVVF010000014.1:7815157-7827364 GCA_028565595.1 Duopalatinus emarginatus
TTTTGACTACATGAAATGTTGATATAACTTTAGGCTACTTGAGTATATGAGATATGTTTTTGAATCATGGCAAGTTAGACATTATGATGTTCCGGACCTCGGCTTGAGGAAATTTTCTCTAACTGGACCTTACTGAGAATTAATTAAATACCCCTGCAATACAATATCAGTATGGGGTCCAATATTGCCGTCATTCACTCATCAGATATCGGACAGACAGGCCAGATCTGCATACCGATCCAGATTTCAGTCTGCAGCTTGCGCTACAACAAGCTACAACTCAAAGGCATCTTCATACCAGGAATGTTGACAAGACACTCTAGCTCATAGCTGTCTCACGTCCATAATATTGACGGCCTGTCGGTTCTGCTTTTTCTAATCATTTTTCTCTCCTCACCCTTTTCAGTTCTCAGCCACTCATTCTTACTTGCTCTTTTCACATGAAGCCAAATTTGGCTTAGAGAAAACATATAGTAAACATACAGCAATCACGATTTTAATGTAATCAGCTATGAGATACCTATGTATATAGGCAGCCGTGGCCTAGTGGTTAGGAAACCGGTCCCGTGACCAGAAGGTCGCAGGTTCAATCCCCACCGAGGGCAAGACACGACTGAGGTGCCCTTGAGCAAGGCACCTAACTCCCCTAAATGCTCCCCAGGCGCTGTGGTTTGGGGCTGCCCCCCGCTCCGGGCAAGTGTATTCACTGCCCCCTAGTGTTCACTGGTGTGTGCACGGATGGGTTAAATGCGGAGGTCACATTCCTTCTGTGTGCAAACTCAGTAAGGCAAAAATAGTTCACTTTCATATTATGATATAATGTACTCACGCTAGGCTACTTGCCAAATGGGCTGTCATTAATTAGTTTCTGCGCTAGTAAAATTCTCACCCTGGTGTTAGTATTATCGTATGTTTATGTATTTTTTTCTTCAATTGCAATGTGTCATGTGCTGTTTGCTTCTCTTAAGAAGTCAGCTCCCCGGAAGAAATGTGCAGCGTGTAAGATTGTCGTTCACACGGCGTGCATCGAACAGCTGGATAAGGTAGACCTATAATCACCTACTTTATATCAGTGGGGGTCAATTTACTACAGTAACCTACAGTAAATTCAATCAAGGGAAAACACCAGTGGACAAAATGATTAGTGTCGGTGTCAATCCTAATGGCTCCTAATCCTGTCCTGTTCTGTTTGCAGATCAATTTTCGCTGTAAGCCTACGTTTAGGGAAGGAAACACTCGAAGCATCCGTGATGTACGTTTTAACACCCAGCTAGATGAATAAAGATAAGTATATGTGAAGTAGTATATATAATACACTACACACTGTAATGTTTCTGTGTGTTCGGGTTAACAGAACGTCTTGAGGCATCACTGGGTCCATCGACGAAGACAAGAGGGAAAATGCCGTCAGTGTGGCAAGGTAGGTCACACCGCTGACCGCTGACCCTGCAACACCAGTAAATAGTTAAACCCACATAAAAACAGCACAAACACTGATAAATGGCATCAAAACTGACACTATGGCTTCCTGAGTAGGGGCAGCCGTGGTCTTGTGGTTAAGGGACCGGTCTCATGACCGGAAGGTCGTTGGTTCTATCCCCGCCCAGGGCAAGACTCGACTGAGGTGCCCTTGAGCAAGGCACCTAACTCCCCTACTGGTCCCCGGGCGCCATGGTTTGGGGCTGCCCCCTGCTCTGGGAAGTGTGTTCACTGCCCCCTAGTGTTCACTGGTGTGTATGTGTGTTTCACTGCACGGATGGGTTAAATGCGGAGGTCACATTCCTCTGTGTGCAAACACAGTAGGCAAATAGTTCACTTTCATCTTTCTTTCATCTAAATAAAGGCGTTCACCTGATCACCAAGAGATTAGCAAGGTAGCAAATTGGGTGTCAAAGTAGGTTTCATTGCATGCAGTGTGCAGCGTCTGAAGTGTTCACGTATCTAGGGAATGTTAGCCTAGTATGTGCTTCCAGGTTTACTACAGATAAAGCAGCAGCAAATCTAATCATTCTGTTTATCTTTTTAGCTATGCAAAAAAGTCAGATTATTAAAGAGTTTTGTTTAAGGCCGTGATAACATGAGTCATTCGTTTTATCTGTCCTCATCAACAGAACAGCTTCAGGGCTGATGAAAATGTGTCCAACCTCCAATATTAATTTCATTTTGTGTTTTATCTGCAGAGTTTCCAGCAGAAGTTCTTCCACAGCAAGGAGATTATCGCCATCAGCTGCTCGTGGTGCAAGCAGGCCGTGAGTGTTGTTCGAGGTGGAAGGTGACACTGTTACAGACTCTCTGGCTCGTGTGTGTACCGGGTGCTGACTCCTGTGTCTGCTCTCCTTCTCAGTTCCACAACAAGGTGACGTGTTTCATGCTGCAACAGATCGAGGAACCATGCTCTCTGGGTGCACACGCCGGGGTCATCGTACCTCCGTCTTGGATTATTAAAGTCAGGAAGCCACAGGTACAGTAGGTCTTGATTAATTCTAATTAATTTAAGGCAGAGATGAGCCGTGTGTTTTTACGACAGGTATTTGTAGGAAAACTGCTTATGACGTATAAAAAAAAGAGCTGATGCACATGCATGTAAATGAGAAGTGAGATTGACACTAAGGTCTGTTCGGAGCTCGGCTGCATGATCGTGCCTCCTGCAGTTTGTTCTCAGTGTGCTGCCGTTTGATATAACGATCCCATCAGGATTTCTATGTATTGTATGCAGTCTTTACCATTACATGCTACCTGTTAAAAAGGCTTGTTGCTTTTGCATCACTTCAACATGAATTTTATCTGTTTCATTAAAACCTGTAGAATTGATCAAACAGCTGTCTCACACCCTCACTGGTTACGTTCACACTGCAGGTATTCAAAAAAATATACACTGAAGTGCCAGACAAACTGGTACACCAGTCTAATACTTGGTAGGTCCCCAACAGGGCATTGACTCCACAAGCTTGCAGAAATATTCTGTAGACAATGCACATTATACTTCCTGCAAAACGGCCCACGATTCTCTTGTATTCTGAGGTGTAGGATTTCTATGTTTCACAGCTTGTTGCATGACATCCATGATTTGTTTGATTTGTTTGACCTACGTAGGAATGGCATAACCCCAAACTCAGATTGGTGTTCTGTAACCTATAATTTGGCGTCTCTAGAATGTCCTGTTGAAGGAGGCCAAACCCATCAGAGTGAATGTAGGATATGAATGTAGGATAGGAGGCACATGTAGCGCTTCACCTGGCAGAGACGTTTGTAGACGTACCATAGAAATGCCAGCTACACAAACCTCATACCATTATAGAGCCACCACCAGCAGATTCATTTGTAACAGTTTTTCTAGCACTTCAGTGTATATCCGACACCAGTCCTGAACTAACGAAGATGCACAAAAAAAAGCGTAAATAAATCCAGCTGATGTGAATTTATGACTGTTCAGGCTGAGGTCACATTGCTACGTATCAGGTCCGTTTCACTTTTCTGTGGAAAATATCGTGTTCACTGTGGGTTGTGTAACATATAATGTAAAACCCCACATGCTACAGATTTGGATCAATTAAACTTGCAGTGTAAATGTAGCCCAGTTTTTAACTCATGCTGATTTTAATCTCACTCCTATTTGTGAATTGAAACTCCAGAGCCAGGCTTTGACCTGCGATTGGCTGATGTGCGAGGGGGTGTGGCAGTGTTTTGATGAGTGACAGGCCACTGTCACTTTCAATTCAGGGGTTAATAGAAGGGAAGCCTCTCACACTCAGGCGAAATAACACTAGCAGAAAGGACACCTTGAATATTTCTCCGGTTTTATACATGTACGGTAAAGACTGACTGTAGGAGGTTGGAAGCGTTTTCTGCCTTCCCCTTGTATGGAAAGGGTCATGATGTAATTTACAGGGAATGGCCTGTAAATGGCCTCATAGAACACCTCTTCCTGGAAAAAAGAGTCGGTTCAGCTAATGAATCTGATCATGTTTCCTTATATAGCTGCAAAACAGGACTGCACCAAAGGTCACTTGTGTCCTGTCTCAGTACTGCTAGGTGTAGATCTAGCTTGTATCTCATGAACATGCTATTAGACATGAGTCCCGTCTCTCTCCTGTCTCTCAGAGCTCGTTCAAAAACTCCACTCGGAGGAAAAAACGGACCTCTTTCAAACGAAGAACCAGCAAAAAGGGCACAGATGTGAGTAGCCACTACGTCTCTCAATGCGCTGACATCTCTGTGAGGAGGGCTGGACACGGGCAGATATTTAATGGCAAAAACAGGAATGTTTTCATTTCCAAAACTGGAGGTGGGACATAGAAGGGTGATGCGATTAGTGCCTGTCAAAATATCTCTCCTCTTCTTTAACGTTTCCCTTCCCCTAACTCCTACTCTGAGACGTCTGTTCAAGCAGCTTACTGCTACAGTATGTATGTGTGTGTGTGTGTGTGTGTGTGTGTGTGTGTGTGTGTGTGTGTGTGTGTAGTGGTATATGTATTTTGTATATAACTCTGCTTTTTTAATGCAGGAGGCAAAATGGCGCCCGTTTATGTTGAAGCCTGTGCCTTCCCCACTAATGAAGCCAGTACTGGTGTTCGTTAACCCTAAGAGTGGTGGAAATCAGGTGGGATGATATTTACCTTCCATTCTTGAGTGACGGAGGAGGAATGAATGCCGTTTGTCTTATTTTTCCTCTTACTTCTGCCATCCTACCATTAGGGGAACAAGTTGCTGCAGATGTTCATGTGGATTCTGAATCCTCGGCAGGTGTTTGATCTCTCCCAAGGAGGGCCTAGAGAAGCGTACGTCCAAAACAACATTACGTTATTGTGTCTTGTTTGCCTCTTTACGCTTGATTATTCTGTGCTTAAAACCTAAGATTTCTTAGCACTTAGTTCAAAATACTAGTCAAGTTTCTGTTATTTATTTAATCAAATGCAATATGTGCTATTAAAAAATGTAGCCGTCCAAATTATCAAAATAATTATATAAAAAAAGACATTTTCAACAGGGGTTTTTAAAATAAAGCTTTTACTGTGGCTGAATCCTAAATGTTTTAAATGTTGTGGACTGTGTAGGCAGCCTAAGTAATTCTCCACAAGCCTGAGGAACTATTCTGTAGGCAATGAACACCATGCTTCCTGCAGAACGGTCCACAATTCTGTTATATTCTGTGTTGCATGGCATCCCAGACGTGTTCAATAATGTTGAGATCTGGTGACTTAGGAGCGTGCATGGCAGTGCATTGTCCCTGTTGGAGGAGACCATGAAAGCAGAACATGAACAGGTGTCACTCATCTGAAAGGAGGCACACAGTGTTCACCTAGATGTACCAGTGGTCCCATGGAATGCTGGCTAAACAAACCCCAAACATTATAGACCCCTACTTGTAAAATTGAACATTAGAATTTATTATTTATTATTATTTATTGAATCGTTTTCAGTTTTTATTAACTTAGCGTACTATTTGTGATTTGGCTAATCATTCTCTGGTTATGTTGTTTTTGTTATTCCTGTCAATTGTTATCATGTGTTGTCATGTGTTGTCATGTGGCATTGTGCTAAAGCACTGCTGCATCAGTCTCTTAATGTAGAGATAGACAATTGTTGATGAAAGACATTTAAACTAAACGAATCCAAAAGAAATTTGTTACAAGATTAATGTTAAGCCACATGCTAATGATAAAGAGCCAATACATTTAAATACTGAAGCTTATAGTGAATTTAAACATTTGAATGGCCTACCTGTCAGGATTTGCACTAGTAGCTGTACTGCATTTTTTTTTTACCTTTAGAGAGTTTCTTGTTCCAGATGTTTCTCTTCTTCACTCTCCGGTCTCCACTTGGCTCTGTCTCCTAATTGAGCTGTTTTCTGTGGGCAGCGAAGCACGTCCCAGCGCTCCGAGGGGCTCTGCTGTTTGTTCTCAGCTGGCAAAGGGGCTTAAGGACAAGAAACAGAAAAAAAGAGAAATAGAGGGAGGAAGTTAGACAGAGGCAGAAGGGCACACAGGAAGATGGAGTGAGGTAGAGACATGCAAAGGCAGAAAGAGACTAAGACTGATTAAAAGAAAGTGTAAAGACAGAGAGAAAAAGAGCATGAAAGAGGGCAGGGCCCAGCTGGTGGTGCCTACTGCTGAGCTCAGTTTGACAGAGCTGTGATTAAAGCCTCTCTGCCAAAACATGCATCTTTAACTGGGCTTTAGCCAGGAGCAGATACCAGCACACTGATCGGCCTTCGCCTTTCCTCTTTAGAAAGATTTAAAAATGCTGCACAATATTGTTTAAACTGAATGTTTTTAAACTGAATGTTTTTTTAACACTACTTATATATTGATAGCTCACAATCACATGACATTGTTTCTCTTTTCTCAGGTTGGAATTGTACAGAAAAGTGCCAAATCTCCGCGTCCTTGCTTGTGGAGGGGACGGGACGGTAAGTTTTGACTTTAAAGATTTCCGCCAGTAAAGCAAGCTGGAAATATTCCCTAACATTGCGGTTCAGTTCTCAAATCTCATTGGTCAGAAGGTGTTGATTTATTTTCTTTAACAACATGACTGAGAGTAGTGTTGATTGTAATTCAAGTAACAGGTTTACACCAATCAGCCATAATATAAAAACCATGATATGTCTTGTAGACATATAAAATGCCCCATATTAAATGTAACTTTTAACAGATAACCTGTCGTTCTTTAATAAATTATAAGTTGTAATAGGCAACAGATTGCTGTTGTGTAAGAGGAATAAAACACAACAGGTCATTTCTCTCACTAACAGGTTTATCCTAGTCAGGGTTGTGGTAGATCTACTGTATATCAGAAACACTGCACATGCACACACTTATTCTTACCTAAGGGAAATTTATCCTAAACCATGCAAGAGATGAGAGAAAACCAGAAAACTTGGAGCAAACCCTGCATGTGGCATGTTGTTGGAAGAAAATAATCAATGCTGTGATGCATTACAAGCCCAAAGTTTTATTCCTTTTGTAAACAACATTTGTTCCACGTCATTCTTTCCCAGTCCTGGTCCTGCAATTATTGGTGTTTTATCTGCTCCCAGCTCTTCTGATTAATCCGATTAACTAATTTACAAGCCCGAACTGGATTGATGTGGATGTATTAGAGCAGGGAAGACACCCAAATGTGCTGATTTTTTGTGTCATGACGTATAGAAGGCCTAGTGCAATATGTGTAGTTCCTATACAGATCACACTGACTCTATTTGTTATTTCAGATAGTACACCAGTATGTGTCTGTTTACTGATTACTGCAGGTGGGCTGGATCCTATCTGTGTTGGACGAACTCCAGATGAACCCACAGCCTCCCGTGGCTGTTCTTCCTCTTGGCACAGGAAACGACCTCGCCAGGACACTCAACTGGGGGGGAGTGAGTCATCTTCTTCCTGACCTCATAGAAAGGAATCATATAAATGATTCACGAACTGAAAAAAAAACAACAATCGATTAATAAACCATGTGCAACCTGGCGTCCGTATTTCGGAGAGCACTCAGTTGGAGCTGATGCAGTTTCGATTAGCATCAGTGCCATTCAAAATAAATGCACGCTCAAAACAAGAAGGAGCCAAAGACAGAATAAAATAAATTTGGCATTCTAGTTTTATTTTTATTTTCCAGGATTATTCAGAGTGAGAACTGCAATGCTAACAGCATTGTGCTGTGTGCAACATCCAGCATGGAAAATGTGCCTCTGGCCATTTAGCCAGCTTGATTAGCTGCAACAAAATTACTGACAAAGCAGGGCTTAAATTAACAATTGTAACGTCAGCAACAAATATGCATCATCCTCGTTTTAATTTCAATCTGCTTGCAAAATGGAAATAATAAAATAAAGTCATACTATATCATTAACCCATTTATTTGTGCCACTGCTGTTGTTATGCAATTAACAGCATAATGAAAGGAAGTGAAGCACTCACTGATCACTGTGCTTGTACACACACAGAAACTTGACCATTTAACCCACCTGGGCGGTAAAACACACACACTAGTGAACATACACATTAGGGGGCAATGACACTTGCTCTGAGCGCTAGTGAGCACGGTGCCTGGAGCACGGTGCCTGGAGAGCAGTTGAGGGTTAGGTAGCTAGGTCAAGCATTTCAGTCATGTCAGCTCAATCGACCCGGAGACCTTCCAGTCACAAGGCTGGTTCCTTAACCGCATGCCCTCGGCTGCACGGTGTCTCAGCTTATTGTTCAGTTATTTGTTTGTTGTATATATTCGGTAACTAAAATGAATTATTCAGTGCGTGAATAAGTGAAATTAATAGGTAATGCATGTAGTTATAACAGTAGTAATGTATTAATTAGAGTGATAAAATGCCTTATTTATCCTGGTCCTGGATGTTCAATGGATAATTTGACATTTGGCAGACGCTCTTATCCAGAGTGACTTACAGGGTTACTGGTAGTACAAGTAGTAGTGTTAGGAGTCTTGCCCAAGGACCCTTATTGGTGTAGTCCAGACTGGCTGCCCAGACTGAGAATCGAATCCAGGTCTCTCACATGGAAACCCAATGATGTTACCACTGTACCACAACATTTAATTTTAAAACGTTTAGAAATAAAACAACGGGACGTTACCCCAAGCAACAACAGTGAAGTTGACTATTCTGTGTGTATTTAGCCTGTATAAGAAATATGAAGCAAATAATGCTGCATGACCTACCCATGGACCCTATGGTCCTAGAACGGTGCTAATGCTTATTGCACCATTGTTGTGTGATTGTGAAAAGTAAGGTGCGCCTTCACACGTAACCGCAGTTTCTCTTTAAGGTCAGCTCCCTCTGCTTCTCCATCAGCGCTTGGAGCTTTGAGCAAGGGTATAATGAAAGCATGCTTCTGATGCTAATTAGCATCTCTTCTAATGAGAGTGGGGTTTCTGTGTACCATCACCGAAGCCTCTCTAGAGGCAGGCAGCTTCAAAGCAGACAGGAGTGGAGGGAAGGGGGGGCATGGGTGAGGCACCGGGTTGTCAACAATAATTATGTTCACTAATGAAACGCTGCATTAAATCCTGTGTGAGAATCGCATTCTGATGTTGACTATAAAGTAGTGATGAATAACGCAATTATTGTTTCCTTACAAACTGCGTAAATTAGACCGCGAGACATAACAAGCAGCTACCGGGATAGAATGTATTATTTGAGTGCTTGCATGTTAGATATAGAAACAAAAAGCACTTATGGTACAGTTTGATTTATTGGCCTTTTAAGTGTAGCTTGATTGGTGAAGTGGGCTTGATTATGAGGAGAGCTAACTGAGTGGATATTCTCTGAGTATAAAAGCCCTCGTTCTTAACTATGTGCTGTCATTAACCGACGCCAGTGAGAGCTGGGAACTAGCAAGCGGTGTCCTTGACGAGTCTGGAGTTCTCCTCTCTTTCTCTTTCTCTACTGTCCTTTCATGTTGCAGGTGAAATAGTACTATTGGCATCATAATGGCAGTAATGCGCCTGCAGCCGGTCTCTTGTTGTACATTAGAATAGATGCTGTAATCATCTCAATTTATGTGTTCAAGGGCTCTATTTAGCCCTCGAGGGAAAAAAAGCTCCCTCTGGGTCACCGTAATGGCAGGTAATGACTTTCTAAGAGCTTTAAAGTGTCATCACACTCTATCTCTGCCCCCCCTCCTATGTTCTCTTTCTTTCTTAAGGGTTACACCGATGAACCGGTGTCTAAGATCCTGTGTCATGTGGAAGATGGGACCGTGGTCCAACTTGACCGCTGGAATCTGCAGGTGGAGTGTTCATCTGTACAGCCTGAGGAGGGGACTCAGAAGGTGAGAAGCACAGTCAGAGTTCAGGAAAATTGATGTGCATTACAGACTGGTAAAGAGAATGAGAAACATGGCAGTGTTACAATATACTGTATGTTTATGTTGGATGTATTAACACTTTACGCAGTAGGAGGAGGCAACATGATGAGCTTCAACAGTAATGTTTATCTCTGTCTTGTCTTCTTGTTTTAAGTCTCCAACACGGTTAGGTTACTAGCTATGCTCACTACATAGGGTATAACTTAATGTCAAACTTAACTTAATGTCATTTTAGGAACGTTAGTGCTTATGTCCAATTAGAACTCGACATTTAAGATTCAGCCCCTGAAACAGACTGACTGTAATAAGTGCCTTTTGTAAAAATACTTTTAAGAGAATTTCTTACAACATATGTGAAAATAAAGTATGTCATAACTGACATTTTTTTTTGTTTGAGACCCTGCATTTGGTGAGTCGTTTCCTAAAAAGTGCATTGGTCTTTATCGAAACCTAGTTCGCTCTCTATATATACAGCATTTTAAATCATCCTACGCAAGAAAAAAGACCTGAAAATTCCCCAGAATGCTGCCTACTGAGATAGATTATGCACAGAGCTGCCATGCTAGAAGGTTGTATCACCTCAGCCCATTAGTTTGAGTTAGCTTGTTAATCGATTACCCTGTCTAACTAGAGCAACTCAATAATACCTTCTAATGTTCGATGCTTAGTAAGGCAGTAGGCAGCAGGGCAGATGACTAGGTTTTGAGACAGACCCCCATGTCTCAGTTTCCACCTTCGATCGAGATGCAAATATTGATTTTGCATAATCAATATGAAATCTTGAGTAGTATTTAAAAAGGGAAATTCATTTTGATGTAGAGATTTGCATAAGCATGCGGAATTAAAAATCTATTAATCTTTCAATTATATACATTTTATCCTTTTCTCCAGCTTCCTTTAAATGTATTCAATAACTACTTCAGCCTTGGCTTTGATGCTCACGTCACTCTCGAATTCCATGAATCTAGAGGTTAGTGGACTTGTAACATGTAACTGTTTATATTGGCATTACAAATGAAATGAAATGCATTTTTATAGCTGTTCTCCAGCTCAGCATTCTGTGTCTCTTCTGCAGAAGCCAACCCTGAAAAATTCAACAGCCGCTTCCGCAACAAGATGTTCTATGCAGGGGTGAGTACAACTCCGAGTGCCAGAGCTGAGAAACTCTGGGCTGTACAGAGACAGATTAATAAGAGAGAGTAGGAGAGAAAGGAAATGACTGTGCGTGTCTCTGTCCCCTCAGGCTGCCTTTTCCGACTTCCTTCAGAGGAGCTCCAGGGACCTGTCCAAGCACGTCAGAGTGGTGGTGAGTGGTCAATGCCTTCCGAATCTTTCTATTGTGAGAAGGCATTGATGTGGGGGTTTGACATGCCCTGTCTAATCTATTAAGCCTAGTGGCAGTGAAGGCCACCCACATGCTAATTTTATCCAAGTGTGACATTCCTGCTAAAACAATACTCCCTGTATCACAGTTCTCAGTTTTTGTGTTCAGCTTGTTCGACTGTGTGTCTTTCTGTGTCCTACTTATTGACCTCTGAAGTGTGACGGTACGGATCTCACAGCCAAGATCCAGGAGCTGAAGTTCCAGTGCATTGTCTTCTTAAACATTCCAAGGTTTGTGTATGGAGTTAAGAACCTACTGTTGTGCTACTGATATATTTAGTAGACCTTTGAGATCCACCATTAGGAGTGAGTCCACAATAGGTTTCAATTAAAACCTCTTTAGATAGCCAGAGAAGAAGCACTGAGAAACCCTTTTCTATGCACAGGATTCCTATCCTGAATGGTGCATTTGTGCATGCCTGAAAAGTTTACTAGATGTTTCTCATAAGCACAAAATTTTAACAAGTCACTGAAAAGCACTTGTACAAGAACTTGAGTGAATAATGAGATGTCAAGTTTGTTACTTAAGACCTTAAGGACTGGCAAATTCCAGGTTCGAATTAGTTGACATCACCATGGTGTGGACTTGAAGTGCCGCTTATAAGGTTTTGAGACAGAACCTATGTCTCAGTATCTTCCCTTGTTCTTATATCGAAACTGCAAAAACTGATTTAGCATAAATAATATGAAATATTGAATAGTATTTGAACAAGGAAATTTATAGAGTAGAGTAGAATAGAGATAAACTATTAAGCTTTAACTTGTATGTGCTTAGGAACCAATTGGGATTTGGGGTTTACTAGGTTATAGTTAATTTTATAGTGAACAAAATGTCTTTTTAATCCTTGACGTTTTGGTCAAATAGCAGAAAGTGTCTATAATTGTGGTGTAACATTAATATTCAATTCAATTCAATTAAATTTTATTTGTATAGAGCTTTTAACAATGAACATTGTCTCAAAGCAGCTTTACAGAAAATAATGAAAAGAGTTATACATTTATAGAATTATTA
>JAOVVF010000014.1:7855683-7875117 GCA_028565595.1 Duopalatinus emarginatus
AGAGTCACTAAAATCATATTTTCTGATATTTTATGTAAACATTAAACTGAACCTCTTGATCTGTGTGTGTGTGTGTGTGTGTGTGTGCATTACAGCCCTAACACACACACACACACACACACACACATGGCTGACTGATTGGAGGTGTAGATGAATGAACAGGGGTTCAGGTGTTCCTATAAGCTCTGCTTTGCTGATAACAGTGAGAGATATGTCCTAACCGACATTGCTGTATGAAGTCGGTATGTCTCCCTGAGCAGAATGACAGGTCTTGGATTTGGGTGTTGAAGGGTGAGGGCGTGGCTGTGCGCTCGGGTTGTGTGCTGTACTGTGAATGGCGCAGGCTCGCTGAGGCGCGTTAGTAAGAGAGACGAGCCGAAATGCGCAAAGCCAGAGGAGCCAAGAAAGTCCCGTCCCCGCGGGATCAAGTATCCGACAAGAAGCTCAAGGAAGGTCCCAACGACCTGCTCAGGTGTGCCGACGACGGTGGAGCGGCTCCACGCGCCAGGAAGAAGGGCTACAAACCCCCGGACGTGAGGAGCATTTTCGGGGCGCAGGGAAGGAGAGGAGAGGGACACGACTTCACCGAGGAGGCTTCAGAAGGATGGTGTGATGTCTGCTGTGCTATCATCTTCCAGGGGGGCCTGATGTGCACAGGTGAGTCTGAACCTAAGATTACCATGTATATCTATTTATATATTTATCCTTTACTGGATACATCCATGATCTTCAAATCACTTGATCTCCTTCATCTAGCATTAAGAACTTGATGATCTGGATCAAGTGTCTATGGATTAAAGGAACCATATCTGAATATGATTATCATAAATACAAAGCAGGTGTGATGTACAATCAGGATCACTGATTTTTTTCTCGTCCTCATGTGGGAATCATTTCCTAGATAACTCTAGGAGAAAATAAACTGATCTCACTGAATACATTGAATGTAGATGTAGAAATCAAGAGTGTGTACCAGGCCTTTGAACCGATCTTCCAAATACATTTGAGACGTGGTCGAGGATAAGTTGAAGATTTACATTGTGACATTGTGTTAACCGTATCCAAAAACAAAAGCACAGGTGACAGGCGTACACGAAACACACGGACACATACACCTACTGGTATGTTGACAGACTGGTTTTTTAGTAAACCTCTATATTCTGTCACTATCTACCTATGTTCCTAATAGTGTGTGTCTTTTACAGGCATGTATCTGGTTTTGATTTTTTTTGGTCTTTACAATACTGTAATGCTGTAATGCTATGTAATGCTGATGGAGTCAGGATCATATCTAAGGCCTGAGCTTCAGACACTTAAAGCTTTGAGCACTATGTCTCCGGTGGTGTTAAACAAACACAAACAAGCACACTGCTTTGTCTAAAGTGATTTTAGGGCTAAACCAATTTCTTCATTTGTGGCGTCCAGCCTGTATAAGCACAATATTAATTACTATGTACTCTACAGGTTTTTTTTTAATATGTTTAGCATTTAAATATTAGTAGAAACAGCAGTAGTCTTGTCTTGTCCAACATCTGCTGCCTAGTGAAGTGTCATGTTTGTACAGATTCATATCATACGGCTTGTATAATTTGATCCCCCTCAGGACCAGGATGGAAACCTGTCCATTTGCATTCTTCACCATGTTCACTTTCTGTCCCCAAAATGCCATCTCTAGACTCTGGCCTTATTTTGTATTTCGTTAAGTGGTTGTTCATTCACAAGTAGTTTGCAATGTGTCCACTCAAATGTAACACTTGGACAAAGGTGACTTTCACTGCAGCTTGACAATTCTTTTGCCCCCTCCATAATGTGACACCTGACTAAAGCGATTAAAGCAGGCAAGTGAAAATATAAAACAATCACTGGATCTAATTTTTATATACCCTTCCAGCTGCAGTGCTTAGAGGCGACTTTCAGAACTTGTAGCAAACGTATATTTATATGTGTAAATAATTGTTGGAAATCTAGGGAAACCTGTTGCATGTCCTATTGTGACTGCTCTGGCAAAAAAAAAAGAAAGAAAAATGGGGTTGTGGTAAAAAAAAAATTAGGTTGTGGTTTTTTTGGCATATAACATACACTATATGGACAAAATTATTCAGACGTCTACACATTACACCTACAGAAGATTTTATGGCGTCCAATTCTCAAACCATAGGCATTAATAGGCATTAATTCTCAATCAATAGCCACAATAGTATTTGTAAGGTCAGACACTGATGTGGGACAAGAGGACCTAGCTCTCAATCTCCATTCTAGCTCATACCAAAGGTAATGAAGGGGGTAAATGTACAGGCCAGTCTCACCCAATTATGCCTTTATAGACCTTTTTTTTGTGCACTGGGGCACAGTCATGCTGGAACAGAAAAGGTCTTCCCAAACTGTACAAGTGTTCAGAATGCCTTGGCATGCTAAGGTATTACTATTTCCCTTTACTAGAACTAAGGAGCCTAGACCAAGCCCTGAAAAACAAATCTATAGCCTTATCTCTCCTCCACCACAGGTACAATGCACTTGTTCTCCCGACATTCACTAGGTGGTAGATTTTTTTTACACCTGTGGGACTGAACGAAACCCCTAAATTTAGTGATTATGAGGTGTGTCCCAAACCTTTTGTACATATAGTGTATAAATAGGCAATAATTCCCATAGACACTCTAAAATCTTGTAGAAAGCCTTCACAGAAGCTGTCATAGCTGCAAAAGTGTGGGCAATTTTATATAAATGCCTATGAATTAAAAAAATGAGATGTCATAATGAGATGCCTGTATGTGTAATGTGTGGGTGTCCGAATACTTTTCTCCATATAGTGTATTTAAAATTTCTTAAAATTTAAGAACCTTTAAATATATTAAATTAAAACAATGTGGAAAAAACTCACCTAGGATTATATTGTAAATGGAACAAGTTTAACAGACTTAACAGACTGTTAAATAGCTGTGTGCTGCAGATAAAAGGACATGTGCATAATCAGTTTGTAATCAGAAAAGTCCGTAATCAGAAAGCGGATGAATAGGAGTGGAGTTGTTTCAATCAGAGTGGAATCTTTAAATGAAATTTTTACTCTTTGTACTTTTTTGGTGGCCTACCATACTTTAAACTTTTTTATAGTATATGAAAACTGCTATCCCAGGTTTCCACATATGCATTCAATATTCCTGTTTTAATCTGATTAGGTTTTGTATCTTCAGTGTTATAAAACGTACAGCCACCCTAAGACAGCTGAGTGGGTAAAAAGAAATGAATTGTGGTGATCTCATTTTACAGTGACTTGCTAATGACTATACTTGCTTGGTGACATTCTGATGGCTTAAGAAAAATCATATACATTCATATACATTCTTTTAGGAAGGTAACTCCTGCATCACAACATAGTGATGTGTAATACGAGACTGAACACGCTGCAAATGAGCTGCTGACGTTGTCAGATAACTGCCGTATTCACTAATTATGTAGGATTGCTACATCTGTATTATAATTGAGTAAGTATGATAATAAGAACATAAGGTGTGAGAAGGTAGACAAATAAATATACTATAAATATGCAGTAGTAGCAGCAATATGAATAAGAAGAATACAGCGGTATTATAGGTACAGCACTAAATGGGAATATCAGAAAATGTGCAAAATACAGGATTCTGGTGCACTATATCAGAGGACTGTCCATGAGAGACAGCAGGCCAGGAGAAGGAGAAAATTAAGTACATTGCCATTGCAGCAGTTTAGCTACATATCAGTAAAAATCTGCAAAACGGAGAAAATTCAACTGCTAGAAACCTACAATGCTCCGATAAAGAAATACAGTCCATGCAGATGATTTTCTATTGCATTATCTAAAAGTCATTACCATAGTAGAGAAAAAATAAAAGAAAAGTAAAGACACAAACACTTCCACTGTCCACTTTATTAGGATCACCTGTTCACCTACCCATTAATGCAATGGCACAGAATAAAAACAGTTCTGGGAGTGTGTGTTTCCTGTAGTCATGGATTTGGGACAGTCATTGGCTCGTGGTTAAGGAACCAGCCTTATGACCAAAAAGCCCCCAGTTTGATTCCTGTACCTGACATGCTACAACCAATGTGCCCTTGAGCAAGTTACCTTTAGTAAGTTGCCTTTAGTATTCACTAGTGTGTGTTTCACTGCACAGGTTTAATGCAGAGGTCGATTTCCTCTGTGTCCAAAACCAATAGGCCAATAGTTCCTTTAATTATTTAAAAGTGCTGCTTTTGTAGCTCTGCGGTTTGGGAAGTTTTGCCACCTGTGTTGCTGTTCTGCTCACTACAGCTGTAATGAGTGGTTATTAGAGTTAGTATAACCAGGCTGGCTATTTTCCTCTGAACTTTCGCATCAGGTAGGCATTTCCGCCCACTGGACATTTTATTGTTTTCTGTATGTTACCCACCATTTTCAAAGTAGTAGATGTTGAAAAAATAAATATATATTTCCTCATAGGAAGGTTCATTATGTCATGTATATATGAAGGGTTTTCCATACAAGTTCTGCTGTAACTTGTTACTATGGAAATGATAATCCGTTTAAAACAATTGCTAATGATAATGAATGGCGTTTGTGTTTGTACATTATGGCACAACTATTATGCTTTATTTATTTATATCTATTACAAGAATGGCATAAAGTCAACAGAAAAAAAGTCTGACCATGAATAGCCCTTTCTCTAACTGGTCTGCATTGTGTCTTGCTATTTGACACCCACCTGTTGGCTCCTCTAATATCCGTCTGGTTGTTTGTGTAGCAGCAGTGACAGTGTGTCTAGAGGAGACGCACTGCCCTGTGACAGCATAATGGACCCCAGTGGACCACCTCCTGACCGCCATGACTGAGCATAGTAGAAAACCCCAGACAAGCATGCAGACACACACAAACACACACACACTGGACTCTATGAAGGGAGCCTGTGGACTGAGTGACAGAGGCAAAAATAGAGGGAAATAGAACAATTCACTATGACCAAAACAGTTGCTTATCGCATATGTGGGAGACGCCGCTGTGTTTGGACTTTTGTATGAGCTTTTTTTTGGGGCTGTTCTGTATAAATGATGGTGTTGAGGAAAGGCTTCAACAGGACTCTGAGGAAAATATCCATGTTCTTTTACTGTTTCTCCAAAGTGATGCACCGCTCAGGACGCATGGAGCTCAGCCTTCTGTGGAAGGGTTCTGGTGAGTCCAGTGCCATGCAGGATTGCTACACATGGCCAGAGAACTGATGTTTTTTTTTGCTGTATGTGGGTTTATTGGTGTTGCGATTGGTGATAACATTGATTACTGAGATTTGCTTTTTAGAATATAACCCTGAACCCTGAAGTCAATACTGTAGGGTAATAATTTAGTCTGTTGAAATACTGCAGGGTGTTTCAAATGGGTCATATGTAATTTATCTGTTAACAGAATGTACTCATCAGTACATGTTTGTAATACAAAATACAGTTTTGTGATTTTGTACTTGATGATTCTAGAAGGAAATGATATGTGATTTCTATCAATATACACTTATTTGCTGTATTTGTAATATATTTCAATAGGAAAGGTGAGTTTGATTTGGTGACTGCAAACTGACATCTTTTGGATGTGTTTAAAAAAAAACGGCATCAGCCTCAGAGCTGCAGTTTGATGTCTAGGACAAACGGTCTGGCAAAAGTTTTTGAACAGTCTACATTTTGGCCTTTTTGTTTAAATTACTTCATATGTCATTCTCTAAAACCTCCCCAAAAATAGTTAACAGTGAATTATCAATTGTTTAGAAATAACTTTATTTTACCGAAACAGATTAGAACTAATGCACATGGCCATCTTTTGCTGGACAGATTATAAACTGATGAACACTGCCAGTCACACAGCTAAACCTAAATCAACCTAAATCTTTGTAGACTTAATATTTAATAAATTGCTAGTATCAAGTATATATAAGATTGTGTATGTAAGCTGGTATAATTTAAGTTCAACAATGGACCTTATGGCCTAATGTTATTACTTCAATAGATAAAGGTAATAATAATAATAAAAAATAAATATTAAAAATATAACAGATGTATAACAGTCCCTTTGAGCGTACCACTAATCTCTGAATATATAGATTATCAAGCTCATGTTAGTTTGTTAGGAGGTGGAGGAGGAGGAGGAAGAGAACAGGTTGTGTTCAACTGATTCTATCTCACTATACATATTTTACTAAACTAGAGATTCTTTCATGTAACAGAGGCAGCAGGTTGATCTGAAATGTAACAGAGGCAACCGTTAATGTTTGGTGGTCAGGATCCGCTCGATATTAGAATCTATTCAGTTCTTAGAATCCTGAGTGTAACACTCACATCCTTCTCCTCTTTCTGTCAGTTCAGCTGGTTTATAGTAGCCCAGGCTTTTAGACACAGCATGTTTCAGAACAACAATTTCTCAGTTCTGGAGTGCAAGGTTAAAGTTCAAATGGTGGGATGTCTGACTTCCGTGTGTAAATGTGCTCACAGTAACCTGCCAAATGCAGATTCATCCTCAATGGATGATCTGTGACTGAGGTGAATGATTTGGGAACAGTAAAGGGTTGATATGCAGCTGAGTGACCTGCCCATGGTTTAGCAGTTTGGTGTTGTTTCAGCAGCCTGTTAGAATTCCAGTCTGTCAGGAGCCAAGAGGAATGAGGCCTGGAGTATGTGGAATTCTTCACTCAGGTTGTGCCGGAAGAAAAATGTTAGATGAGCATATAGAAATCTCTGTTCCTGGCTGCATCTGCAAATAAGCACATCATGTCTGTATTAGTCAAAAAGAAAGTTCATTGGTGCGAGGTTGGGTTTGCCTAAATAGAAAAAACATGCTTGAGTTTTCATTTTTAGAAAACAAGATGCTTTTGTAGCTTTCTGTTAAAAACACATGCATGGATTTATAGAATGTATTTAGCTGAAGGCACATTATTAAAACCAGAGAAATGCTACAGAGCTAAAGTCATTGAGTCTTAAAGTTTTTTGGTTTTTTTTACATTTATAGACTACTAGAAATATGTGTTTATTCTCCTTGTTTCAAAATCTGTGATATTACTCAAAAGTCCTAGCATCAAGTAATCTTATAATAATCTTACAACCTTATAATCTTATAATAAAAATCTTTTATCATGCTAGTTGCTTTTCCAGATTTTTGCAAAAAGGGAACTTTCACAATCGTAGAGATCTCAGACAGTGTTTTTGACAGTATGTGATTTTGGAAAAAAACAGATGAAGGCCTTGATGGAGAAGTAACAGGTGTTCCTGAAAGCAAGACACACACACACACACACACACACACACACACACACACTCTCACACACCTGTTTAAGGAAGGAGAGATCGACATTTACAGGTGCACAATCAACATCCTTTGCATTCCCTTAACCCAGTCACTGCAATCTAACGTGGGTTTTGTGTTCCTCATACTCTCCATGTTAAAGACACTATTAGACTAGTAGTTTAGATATCTATACATTTAATTGAACATTGCAAAGATTTGTCTCTCTGCAGGAATACTTTAAAGTTTCATGTCGAACACTAATACTTTTAAAAAAGGGTTGTTTAGGTAATTAGAGGTTCTAAGCTTTTTAAAGGGGTTCTGTGTCTTTTTAAGGGTTTAACTGGACCTTTTTTGTGTGAGCGTGTAACATGGGGGTTTCTATTTTAAAATAGGCTTATGAATTGAGCTTCTTTACAGAGCAAATGTACAATTAATCATATGATAAATATGCCCTTCAAATCACACAATAAAGATGCGAAAATAAATAAATAAATGAATATAAATAATTAGTACAGGTGAATCCCACCTACAGCTTTTCTTTAATGAATTTAGTTGGTTCTCTAAATTCTCCAGAATAATTTGTAATTAATTAAATGAATCTAATCAGAATAAAATATTTGGCAATGGTAAATAAGTGAAAACAAGCAATCTAACATGTCCACTATGTTCTTATGTTAAAGATAAGCTTTGTCCTACAAGTGCCCAACTGTATGCCAGACATCTCCGTCCCCATGCACACTTGTAA
The DNA here is from genome assembly GCA_028565595.1 of Duopalatinus emarginatus. Taxonomy (NCBI): domain Eukaryota; kingdom Metazoa; phylum Chordata; class Actinopteri; order Siluriformes; family Pimelodidae; genus Duopalatinus; species Duopalatinus emarginatus. The sequence goes on from JAOVVF010000014.1 coordinate 7,863,702, forward strand.
AGACCAAACTAGCCATGACTGGCACCAGCACCCTTGAATCACATTACATATTAGAGCCTTACAGTTAATGAATATGGGCCAATACCTGGCAAACTACTATAATTCAATCCCTTGTAGATCCTATATAGTGTATAAAAGGGTTTTTGGGACTAAAAAAGTCTCAACCCAACCAATTAGAGACTCTTTAAAAAAGTATTTAAAAGTCATAGAGACTCAGTGTGTGTTCAGGTATTTTCAAGGTCACAAGATCTTGACTAACACTGGTAGGCTAGGTTTTTTACATGGTTTCACACTTTGCATGAGTCATTTGCATTAGAGCTTCAAAAGTGTAGGGATAAAGAATTCTTTCTTATCAATTCAGTTGAAAGAAAATAAAACAACATTCATCCATAAATAAAATACAGATTTGTTTTAGCTCAATAAGAAAAAGGCTTTTGGGTTATAGTTAGTATTTTCCTAAATTACAAAATAACTAACAAATGAAGAGCGAGTAAGAGTGCACAAAAATGTTTGGTTGTGGTATCCATGCAAATTGGTAGGCTATAGATTACTGAATCATTTAAATATAGTTCATTCATATGCAGTTCATTTATATGCACAGGCTGAATTCCGCCTGTAGGCATTTAATAATCTACAAGGTAAACGCCCAACTTGTTCAGTATTGGAAGTTGTAGGAAACCCATGCAAATAAAATCAAATCTCATGTTAAAATGAGTGTTGTGTCAAGAACATTTTCTAGTTGAAAAGTTTACATTCATCTATACCTTAAGAGAAGCAGCATTTCTGTAACTGTAATCTGTCATGATGGTCGTTTTCACTAAGTGACGAATTTTGTGTGTGTGTATTTACTCAGACACACCTACTCAAGACTCGAACGCCCTTATCAGTGTGCTGAGTGTGTGCTGAGTGCTGAGTTTAGCTGGAGTGGACTTGATCAATAGTACCACATCCACATTATGGGAAGTGCAATTATTGCCTGGGCTAAGCAGTACTTGTCAAATTCTCCAGAGAGCAAAACTGTGTGAAAGTGTGTTGAAGTGGGACAGAAAAAGGAAGCGTACACTTGTACTGTATGTGTTTATGATCTTTTAAAGCTGGATAAAACACAGCTCACATTCTTTTTCTATCATGCACTACTAATATGAGGCTATTAGTCAGGGATGAGATGTGTGTGTGATTGAGAGTTAGAGTGAATTTGAGAGCACTTGATGTAGGACATCAGCAGCACCACTGTTCCACCTCTTACAAATGGTAAGAAATCATACTCAGGAATCTGTTCTCATGTGTTTAGAATGGGGGTGTGGCAGGATGTGGTACAAGAGTGATATAATATTAAGGATTTAATTGATTGTAATTGTGAAAAATGGTGGTGCACATGCAGTGGGCCAATACTGAATCCTTTAGTGATGGTCCAGGAGTAGAAAGTTATTATTCAGACGTCTCCGATATTCTGATGTTACAGTCTATTACAACACCTAGAATTCTCTATTCTATGTTGCATAATAGCAAAAAAAGGTTGGTTGTAATTTGCAGAGCCCTGTGCTGCCTGTAAGGTGAATATAATTGCAGTTAAAGCCGTACAAATTCACAGCGATCATTCATTTGGCTGGTTTGAGCTTTCCACATATTGCTGATCTTCTGGGATTTTCACACAGAATAGTCTCTTGAGTTTATGCAGAATGGCGCATAAAACAGAAAGACAGTTCTGTGGGTGGAAACACCTTGTTAAGTGTTAAGAGAGATCAGATTGCTTTGAGCTGCCATGGAACATACAGTAAGTCAAAGAATCGTATCCGTGGTGAGCAGAAAACATCTCAGCCCAGCAAAACCTGGATGCTACAACAGGAGAAGACTCTGACTTTATCCTGGGCTTGTTTTGATAGCACTTCTGTCTTTACAGTGGTATTAGGAATGATCTCTAGCAAACCCTGGGAGCTTTCATGAACTGAAAAATGAATATTGAGATATTATCTAACTTTGTGATTTTTGATGGCAACCTGCTGCAGTCACAGTAATTAATAATTCTAATTAATAATTTTGTGCTGACTCGTGACTAAATACTTGTACGAGGCACAAAAAGTGCAACAGTTTTCGGCAGGGTTAAATGCTTTTATCTTTTTTTTTTTTTTTTTTTTTTTAACAGTTCTATAGATCTAAACCAAATAGACCAAATTATATAATTTATTTTTATATATAAAAAAAAAACCCAATAAAATATTCTCACCCACTTCGATTTTTAAATGCATGGCATGAGTGGGTAATTTCCTTCATCTAATTTACTTTTAGCCCACACAAACATTTTCTCACTACTCACCTGCTCTTGTCCTCTGTGTCCATCACAGTTCAGCCAGAGAGACAACATTTGATAGGCAAAATCACCTTGCTCAGCACAACGAGAATGAGCGAGAGAATGGCAGAGAGGCAGAGTGAGAGGAAGTCACAGATGGCTTGAAAGTGAACTGTGAGAGAGTTGAAGGATTGATTAGTCATTTTATTGTGCACAGGTAATAGCATCTTGATGTATCTCACAAGGCTGTGCAGTCCCAGTGCTAAGTGGGTAGAGAGAGAGAGAGATGGAGGGAGGGAAAGAGAAAAAGGAGAGGTCTCATCGTCATGAGGCTTGGCTGGAATGGGAGCAGCAGTGTGTAAACTTTCTAGAAAAATCACCCCACAGTTCAGGCGCAAATCCCCAGGTAGGTTGTGATAACATGGTGACTGACATGTCATGGCTGATCTCTGTATGTCTCTTCGATGCTGTGCGTTGTGCTGAGAACCACGCCCTCGCTTTGCTTTTCAGTCTTACATCATGATTAAGTTGTTTTCCCCATCATTTTGCCCTTAATGTCAGTTTGTTCAGTTTGTTTAAACAGATGACAGTAGGGACAGTCACAAACTTTACTCTAAAAGTCTGAAGATTACATTTGCTGATGCATGCGGAAACATCTCGTCATTCTGCTACTGTCACGTCTTCATGCTTGAGAAGTTTGTTCTTCACTGGTGAAATAAGGATTGTTTTTGTTCTCTTTGTTTGGCAAATAGGAGTGCCTGAAAGTATGTATTGGTCTTTCTGCAGCGTTTGCATATCATGCAAAGCGTCACCCTCTCTCTTTCACAAAGTCCACAAAGAACATGTTATAGGTTACGATAAACTGTGTTGTACATGTATGTTTTTGATTAACAAGATATAAAATGTAAATGTACCAGTAATGGTAGGACACAATATTTGTGAAGGTATAGTTTACCCTCTAGATTTCTGTTTTTGAATTAAGAATCTGTCCAGTAAAGACATATTTTTTATGTTTTTGATTGTTTTTATAGGCTATGTCCAAATATTACGTAAATATTAATGTAGGGAAAGATCGTTGATTGGGTGATTATCTTCCCAGCATCTTCAGATCATGTAACCTACATGTAGTTTATGACTCAAAGGTTCTAGATTTTGTCTTTAATAGATGCAGTAGGTGCCTTTAAACCTGAAACAATCAGGTTCTTTATTTTCCTTTATTTGATGTTTTCTCTTGTCCAGTTTAACATACTAAAAGCAAAAGTCAATTTAAAAATGAGGAATAATAAACACGACAGTAATATGCATAAATTTCAATAGTAACATGTCACTATATGCATGTACATCAACTCAATACTATACTATTGACTTGTCTCTGGTATTGATCACACAAAGATTGAGAAGCCCAGCTATTGGTTCTCTGTCTAAAAGTACAGAATACCACTGAGTGTACAATTCCAGTGATAAGCATTTATATCCTGGATGAATTTGTTAAGTGCTGATTGAATAATTTATCTACTTATAGACTTTATATAAGACGGTTACATTAAGATGTTTGGTCACCTCTTCTCACTTATGCTCCTCAGGTTGTAAGTACACCTGTCATGCACAGTGCCGTGATCATGTGACACTCGACTGCCACCAGAATGGACCTTCGAGTGACGTTCCATTAAGTCCTCTAAGCCAAGACCACCTCAACAACAACCAGAACATCCACAATGTAAGTTCTCAGTACATGTCTGTTTGTGTTATATGTAGCTCATGCTCAAATCTGTGTTTGGTTTGAAATCTAATGTTTTCAGTGTGAGATATCCCTTTATAAAAGGTTATTTAACAAACCTAATCTTACTGAAAATTATGTCAAATGTTTTTAGAAATTTAGATCATCATTAGATCATCATTAGATTAGATTTTCAGATACAGTTACATTAACGTTTACAGTATTTGACAGATTCCCTTATGCAGAGGCACATACAAAAGTGAAATCTCTATAAATAATACCATCCTGATGCAGGTTCACGAGGTCACACACTAAGAGTACACTGTTAAAAATTAGAAGATCCTTGAGGAACTTTTTAAGGGTCAAAAATGTGAAGGAACCTCCTTAGGTGCTTTGAGGAACCTTCTCAGTTATATCCAATAAAGATCCTCTAGGAACCTTTATTCTAATGGGTTCTTTGAGGAACCAGATTTTTTATACTGAGGAATCCCAAATGTTCTTCCAGGCACCTCTGTGAGCATTGAGGAACAGTAGAGTTCTTGGAATGACCTATGAGGTTCATTAAGGAATTACTCAATTTTACAGTTTATGATCTGTAATAACCAAGTCTGGCGGTTGCAAATGGGCTAGCAAAGGTAAACCCAAGGTTCTGTTTTATCAACAAGCCATTTTCAGGTAAATGCCCTGAAGCCGATTTAGTTTTATGTTTATGGATCCAAGAAGTAAAGCACCACCCCATATATGTTGTCCATTGGGGTTAATATACTTAATCTCTTTTCAGTGATACAAACATTCTTTTTTTTTCCATATTTTTGCCATGTATATATATATATGCCATGTATATATATGTACATTTAGGGAACAAATTAGTAAATCGAGGGAATGGATTGGTAAATGAAGGGAATGATTTAGGTGTCTAATTTTTTTTTGCCAACACTTATACTCTGTACGTTTGTGTTTATAACAAGCACTGACTACAAGAGGGAGCCAAAGCTCAATAAAAACATTTGACTGCTGCATCTCAGCACATAGAGAGCTAGAAAAGCTTTCTACAGTCATGCCATTTCCTTCAGAATTTTAAATGATACTGGAAACATGATTGTATTACCATAGTGTAGTTATTATTATTTTCATGAGTAGAAATCATTTACTGATACTACATAAAACCATTAAAACATTAGACTGGTATTAGAGCACCAGAGATAAAGTTGAGAAGGTATGAGGATGTGTATGGATGTGCCTTATTCCTAGGCATGGCCAGAGTTTTTAAACATACAGTTATTTTAGTATTGTGTATGGAAAGTGCTTAAGCTTGTGGGTAATTATCTGTCATTTAGTGTTACATGCACACACACACACACACACACACACACACACACACACACACACGTTTAGGTAGATGGTTTACCTGATAAAGCTACAAAAGCAATGGCTTTTGTATGAAATTGCAGTAGGAGGCAGAAAAGCAGGATCCGTCTCTTTGTGGCTCATATAAACTAGATGAAAGGTCGGTAGTGTTTAAGACGCACTATAACCAGGCCATACACACTCGTGATAGAGGCTTGTAGTGTTTGTGGTTGTGTAAGTGTTCCTAGTCACAGTCTATTTTTTTTTTTATAATAAATATACATGACATACATGTAATATAAATATATTGTATTTATGCAAATGAGAAGAATAATCCAAAAATAAAAGAATATTCAATATTCAGTGAAATGATTGGTGGCTCTGAAGGGCCCAATGCCCTGCCTCCCAAAGGGTGATAAGGATGATAATATATATTCTCATCCTCCTGATCTGTTAATTCACGTGTCATAGTATAAGGGTGTCGTACAGTAAGTTAGCTGGTAGTTTGGGATTGGATATGAGTGGGGTGCACAGGACAGGACAGGGTAAGGATTCAGCTGTCTGTGTCCTTCTCAATATGGATTTAAATTTGCAATTAAAGAGAGCAAGAGGCTTTATGTTTCAGCCCTGAAACATTTCAGGGTTTTACTGTGTACTGTACACTACAGTATATGGTTGAAATGAAATTAAATTTCACTTGACTTGACTTGAAACACTACAGGCAGCACAGAAACGTGTACAGTACGCAGATAGTCAGAATCATCCTCCAGTACAGTACAGTGCTTAGTGAAAGAATTCCCGTGCTTCATTTCATTTTGAGATACATTTCGCTCATGTAGGCAGACATGTCTGTGAAGATTTCCAAAACCATTTAAGTTCCTGACTGCCTACTCCCCAGTGGTGGTGATTGTGGTGTCATTTTACAACCTGGCCACATCAATAACATTAACATCATACCAAGACATTGGCAACAGATTCTTCTGTGGATTCTCTGTGGGATTAGACCAGCAAGACCAGTTCACACTCTGTGCACATACTGTAAGTGAGCCTTGGTCATCCGTGATCCGGTTACCAGTTGTCCTTACTTAGACCACTTTTGGTAGGTACTAAACACTGCATACCAGGAACAACCCCCAAAATATCTGCTGATATAGAGATGATCTGAATTAGTCGTCTAGACATGGTGGTTAATATATAAGAGGTCCAGGAAAGGAAATTGGCATGAGGGTCTGAACTTGAACTGTCATAAAATTTTTCAGGGGATACTAGATTTTTGCAAGTACCAGATTTTCTTTGTGCAAGTGTTGGTTACGGTTCTAAGAGTCTCACAGAGAGAATGACAGAAGTGTAACTATGATCCAGGGGATAGAAGCACAGACAGATGCAGGAAAGAGAGAGTTTCCCATCAGGAAACAGGCACAGGATGCAAAATGTCTGGGCCTGGCACAGCCATGTGTACACGTACATACACACACGTACATACACACATGCACACACACACACACACACACACACACACACACACATGGTACAAAAGTATACATTCCATCCATCCATAACCCAGCTAACATCCCTCATCAGAATAAAATGTTCATATGTACATATTCAGTCGATTTGTATGTAGTATATTACATAACCTGTTCGACAGTCCAAAAAAAGAGTCAAAATTCAAGCAAGCTAGAAATTAAACACTTAGGAACTCGTGGGTTCGGCACACTGGCATGACCTTAAAGAGCTTTTCTGTGGCTTGTTGTTCTGAACGAAAGGAACGTTCTACCAAGTCCCAGCTTAGGACACAAATTGCAGGCAGTTATGGGTTTGATCTTGGTGAGAATTTCATCTTTCTGTGTATATGCTATTTTCTGGCAGGCTGCTGGAGCCAGGGTGCATAAACATGCCCATTAAAACCACACAGTTACATAACAGAGCAGAGACAAGTCACAAAGCAGCTTTTATATAGTGATTGTTCTTAGAGAAATTCATTTTCTTTATGGTGGTCTTTTAAGTTTCGTGTCAGTACACTAATAAACTGTCAAATTAAGTCTGACAGTGCTGACAGTAATACATTTTTTTTTTTGGTTAATGTAGGTGGTCCATTGTAACATGCACTTTCATGCTTAGTGTTAGTACCATCTAGCCAAGACTTCACTTCCCAGAATTCCTGGCAGCCATCTAAAATGGCCACATCCATGTCTGCTACTTCAATTTCTTCAGTCATCAGAGTTTTAGCTGTGTTTTTCCCACCTGTTTTATGTTCTTGATTACATTCACCTGTTTTGAGTTTGCATTAGTTAGTCTGTCTATTGGTTCTGCATTTTGGTTCTTTAAATTGCAAAGCATTTAGTTGCCACATGCCCCAGTATCAAGCCACTGGTTATAGTCTATGTTATTTGGTTTTGATTTCGACTCATGTTTTTGTCTTTGGTTTAAGTCTCTGTCCTGTGCATACCTGCTTGCGGATTGTCTGACTCTTCTGTTTGTTCTGTTTTTTGATTGATTTTAGATTGTGATTTGTCCAGTCCCCACCTTGGCTAGTATTTTTACACTCAACACCTAACACTCAGAATTAATTTATGCTATGCAATACATTACTGCTTTAATAATGTTAAGAAAAACAAATTTGATTTATTTTGTGGACTGAACTTATTTATTTATTTATTTATTTATTTATTTATTTATTTATTTATTTATTTATTTGAGTTTTTAAAAAAAAGCCAAATATTTTATTGGTTAAAATGTGGTCTTGGGTCTACCGGTACTCTTAATTTGGCACAGCATAATAATTCTGGAGTCACTTCATGCTATGAAAAGCTTGTTTTAAACTATATTTGTGTATGTCACAGCAGTTTGTACATATATTTATTCAGTTTGAGTGTTTCTTTTGTGTGTGTGTGTGTGTGTGTGTGTGTGTGTGTGTGTGTTTGTGTGAGGTTGGCTTTCTTTTATTCTGCTTTCTGTCACTGTAACTTGGTTTGTGTGAGTCAGGCTGATTTGATTAGGCTAATTCTGGTCATTATTAGATCTGGAGTTTGCCAGTAAAACATCCTCAGCTTGTCTTGGTACATAAAACTGCTGTATTTGTATTTTAACTGTTGAGGATTTTTATAATGTTGTAAGACGTAAAAGATTTAGCCTTGGTGTCATTGCTGTGTTTCCACCGGAGATCTTATTTAATCAGGTTCTATAACTGAAACCTGCCACTTAAACCTAAAAGGTGACACGCATGGGATAAGTGGTTTCTTTTGTGTATTATAGTCAATTACGGACAAAAAAATCTTTAACTGATCCCCGGGTGTTCACTATAGGGTGTGTTTCACAGCACGGATGGATTAAATTCCACTTCTGTATGGTGAAAAGTGGTTTGTTTCTTTGTGTGGTAACAAGTAATTTAATTGGGTGTATTCAACTCGAATAAAATAGTTTCATTTAAAGTATTTATTTGGGATAATCCAGTTTAATTGCTTGTTACCACATTAAGTAATTTTTAAGTTGTAACACACACCACTTTTTAGTGTGTGTGTAGGCAGTGTATGTCCGTCACTTCCTTTTACTCTACTTGTAATTGGAAAAAACACGTATGTTGTATTGTAAGTCTGTAGTTTTCGAAGCTATACAAGTAGAAAATATAAGTGTGTCAAGAGTTTTCACAGTCTGCCGCTGCCACGTAAAACCTACAGCCTGCTCCTATAATAGTATAATAATTTAGCAGTGCTTTAATTTAAGGGTACTGGGGACCTTTTTATTTCTCCATTCATGTTCATTATTGTTTTCAAGACCTACAGATGCTGTATGTAGTTCAGTTCATTCAGTGTTGGGGAAAATTGGCACACAGTCTCAATGAATACTAATTATTCATCTTTGAATTACCACTTCCATGTCTGGCAAGCATAGTTCCATTTATCTCTTCATGTCACTAGAAATCAGAGGCTTGTCCGTAACTCAGCCTGAGCCCACATGATTTCCTGGCACTCATTTCTTTAAAAGAATAAGCAGGAAGATTCATTTTTAGATCACAGTATGTCTGTCTGTCCTCAGGACTAATCCTGCATTTTTGTCTCCTTGTCAGAAAGATCCACATTGGTGCATCATGCTTCACACACTTCCTTCTACTTTCACATACAGGGTTGTTCACCAACATGCTTTCCCTCCGTTTTTATTTCCACATATTGATTTTGCATCAAGTTAAACAGACACACAATGATACTGTGACAAACCAAAGAAGTGGTGAAATGCCTGAGACTGTAGAACCTGTAGAAGTGTTACTGTAGAAGTGTTGCTGTAGGTACATATTCGGATCAAACAGTAATAAACTGCTTTTCCATGGAAATATAACCTCAGCCACACCGTGTGAAGAAAGGCACGCTGTTAATTGCTTCCAGCTTTGACCACACTCTGAATTAAGCTTGGCTGTTTCAGCTCCAAAAGGAGAAAGCTCAGCAGTGGGTTTGGCCTTGGGCATGTTGTCCTGTAACTCATCTTTTTAATAACAGTTCTGTTATCCTAAAATGTTAAGTAGTGGAACTTAAGATTGTTCACCTTTCATTTACCTCCCCGCTTTAATACTTAAGGAACGTTAACTCAGTCATCAATAAAACATATCCCAAACGAGGGGAACCACAGACCTCCCTCTTCTGGGAATGCTTGTTTTTTTTTTTTTTTAGGTATTCAGGTCCTAAACCACAGGGCTGTTTTCCTTGTTTTGCACTGTGCATACTGGTGTCATCCGGTTTTCATTAAGCCAATTGTAAAGAGGCACCGTTCTACCGTGCAGTACTTAAAATTAATGCAGATCTGTGAATCTTGTAGTTATAGGACATAGATGCTACCATTAAGTGAATACGCTCCAGCATTTTCTTAATGTTGGGAATGTTTAGAAGTGTACCAAAGCCAAAAGCTAAATTCCGGACACTCCCCATTACTGTTATTTTATATAATTTGTGTTTTTTTTTCCTGTTGCATTAATTTTAGCATTTTATTTTGCCTAGTATGCTTTTGTAATGGTTTTATTTTTAATTATTATATTATAAAAGCTACAAGGCAATGACAATACACCTTTGTAAAAATGCATATTTTCAGTAGTACATTAGTCCACAAAACTAAACTTAAAAAATTTTATTCCTAGTCCACTTTAATAGGAACACCTGTACATTGATGCAGTTATTTAATCAGTCAATCATGTGCCAGCAACACAATCATGCAGATACAGGTCAAGAGTTTATGTTAAAACTCACAGCAAACATCAGAATAGGGAAAACTGTGATCTCTGTGACTAACTGTGTCATGGTGTCAGATGGGCTGATTTAAGTATTTTAAAACAGGAAGACTCTAGTAACTTTAATAATCACTCTTTACAACCGTGGTGAGCAGAAAAGCATCTCAGAACAAACACATAAAATCTAGGTGACAATGCTACAACAGGAGAAGACCATTTTAGGTTCCAGTCCTATCTGGCAGTAACAGGCCACTGAGGGCCGGCTCATGAGCACAGAAACACCCAAACTGGACAAAGACAGACCAGGTGATATATTTTTCTAATCTTTGACTGTCCAGTTTCAGTGAGTCTTTCATTAAATAGTGCACCTGGAAAGGAGGCTCTCATTCCACACATAGAAAAACCCAAGACCCAAACACAAGCTTACTCCATGTGCACAGTGTGGCCTTCAGAACGCCACACAAGCTTTTGATTACAGAGCGGAGTCTGACAGACAGGTAATTTTTAGAGGCTTTAAAAGTCTGCTGAGCCTCCATGGATCCACCAGAAGACAAGATGGAACGTGTCCCGAACTCCATTTCTTTTGTGTGGTTTAGTTACCTGGTATTTAGTCTTCAGGGGCTGTCTGGGTCTGTTTAATCTTCAGAAGCTTCAAAGTTTGGCCACAGGAAGTGTGATTTCCAGCCTTGATTTTATGTTTGGAGGAACATCAATGGGGGGCCTGTATCTTTGTCGAGCACTGTCACTGCTTCCTTTGGCTGATAAAACATATGAATGCTTTTAAAATGAACGAGGGTCATGTGTTAGACGATTTCACAGGCACAGAGATATTCTTTATATGTTTTCTTTTCTA
>JAOVVF010000014.1:7875217-7901271 GCA_028565595.1 Duopalatinus emarginatus
AGGTTTAATCTCTTCATCACGTGACAATGACTATGTGACCTTTGTCTTGTAGACTTAAATCTGATTATCCATCATAATTATGTGCTTTGGCAAAATAATCATTTTGATTGTGGTTGCAACAGTTTGCTGAACAATGATTGTATTCTGACTAGAATAACAGCATACTTATTACAGTTGTGTATTCTTGAATAACTGAAACCTCGGAGTTATTAAATCGATATTACTCATCTGAGATGAATTACTCTACGAAGGTATCATTTTCTGTTGTACTGGAAGCACTTTTCCTGTGGGAAATATACATATAGTGTCAATACGAGGACATGTGGGTTAGGCATTATAACTTGGCACACAATAGTAAAATGATCATGTATTGAGGGACTTGATCTGGCTTTATGACACGTCCAGTATATACCAGTATGCACTCTTCCCAGCAAAGGAATGTTGGTAATGTGTACCGAAGGCCATGGCTACTGGCCAAAAAAAGGCTAGTGGCCACAGGACACTCATCTGTCTCTCCTCTGACTCCCTCCCACCCACTCTCTCTCCCTCTCTCACTCTCTGTCACACACACACACACACACACTTTCCTAGATCCTATTGTTTTAGCAGAGCCGGTGGAGCGGCTGGGAAATTGTTGGACGCTGAGTGAGACATCCTTTTCACACGCACCCTGTCCGCTTGATATTTGAGTTTTTGCTTTTCTTTCACTTGTAATATTATTTTATTTAAAGCAACAAGACACATTGTAGAAAGTTTTTCATGTGTTCGTCTATTTTATATACATTTTCAAATAAAAGTAATACAGTATATGTCATGCCACATACCATACTCAGGTTCTATTTAAAAATGGAAAGAATGTTAATGATATACAAATGTCTAAGTGGACGGTATGAATGATCATGGACAAGCTGGGGGCCAGTTTTGGTTTGGCTGTTCTCTTTGCTGGGTTATTTTTAGGCCTTCTTCATGCGCTTGGGTTTTAAAAAAGCCCTGTCCTTTTACAAACCTCCTGAAAGCTGCTGTTTGTGGAGTATGGTTAGCTTTGGCCTTTGTCCACGACAGATGTTGTCTGCAGATTTGACCGTGTAGTTTTGCTGCATAGTTAACAGTATGTGTAACCGGTGTTAGTGTGCTGGTGGGCTGTTATACTTTCACACTTTAATGAATTCAGAATGTGAGCAGTAGTTGTATCAGAAGGAGATGGGCTATTGGAGGAACAACCTCATGATGACAAATTCTATAGGGGCCATATTTAAATAATGCCGGCATAGTGAGGAGTTGTGCCATCATCATCTGCCATCTTCTGATAAATAATAAATGATGTGTGTCTTGCTGTTATATTACATAGCATGACATTTCAGAGCAAAAAAATGTATGATCTTCTTTGTCTGTCTCCTGATATTTTAGAATTAAATTCACGTGGTTGTGTTTAAAGGCTGTTGTCTAGACAATGTCATCTTGTTATCAATGTCATATATGACAACCTCGATGAATTCTAATGGACTTTTTGGACTTAGGTTACTGACTCTAAGGATCTTAAGGAATTAAACATAGACTGAAATCAAATACAGACAAAGTGTTGAGTGAGTTTTCTAAAGCATGAAAAAATAAATGTCAAAAAAATAATGTCAATTTATTTAAATAATTTTATTATTTCAAGCATTACTCTTATATACTGCTACATTTCTACAATTCTTTAAAGTTATCATTCTGAATTTATATAGTGTTTGTAACATGTTTTGGTTCCACACACTACTGACGCCACCCATGTGAAAAAATATTTTCATTAAACAAGCAAGAGACAACGTTTTTGGTCTTTTCTGCAGAGCAATTCACCTCATTAATCTTAAATGATTCCATCATGCATTCATATTCTATTAATATAACATTTTTCCTGCCTAATATTAACCAAAAACAAGGAGGTTCCCACTGTGTTCCTGAGAAGTCTGCCATCAGCAGCCAACCCCAAAAAAATGAGCGGTTTACTCATGGAAGTGCTTCCAAACCAGACCTAAAATCATCCTGTGAACCACAGGGATAAACGTGGTTTGTAATTTGCTGTGTGCTGAAAGAGCACCAGCATGCATATGAAAGCTCCTCTCCATATCACCCCAGGATGAGACACCCAGTGGACCTGAAAGGTCAGAAGGCTAATAAACCAGGTTGAGCGTGGCTATTCATTAGTGCCTCCATTGCTACAAAGACTGGTCCAAGCATACCACTTATATACCACTCACTAGTGATTTATGGGGTGTTTTTTTCAGAGATTATTTAAATTACAGGTCAACCTACAAAACACACTGGGAGTTTTTTGTAGACCATTCATTCTGTTATTTTCAGGCACATGGTCAAATTTGGACATTTTCTACTATATATAATATACTGTAGTTCTGAAAATGGTAGAATTTCGTCTGATCTGTGTGTATAAAATAAAAATAAAGAAAATAAAGAAAAATATAATAAAATAGACATCTTTAGGCAGAGGACTGTGTTTACTGGTATGTATAAAAACCAGATCATTATTCAGTATAATATTTGCAGATTGATAGCCTAGACAAGGCATCCCAAATAATAAATAATTTCAATTTTAGAAAAAATATATTTATACTTTCCTAAAGTCAAGCTATCAAAGGGTGTTATTTATTTAATAGATTTATCCATAGTGATATCCTGTGGATTATCTAGGTCAATAACGATTATTTTTAAACTATATGTAATGTTTAATGATTTTGACCGGCAAAAATAGTTACATATGTATACATACATAAGGAATTTGGTTCAATTCACTGGTGACTCTTTAGAAATACATATAATACACATATAAGACACAAACAATATACAGGTTATACGCTGAAGTTACAGAAAAACTGGTACACCACTTTAATATTTGGTAGCTTCCACATGAGGCATGGACACAAGCTTGCGGAAATATTCTATAGGATGGATAGAGACAGGGGTCTGCCGATAGGTATAGGGGTCTACCACTGCTCTGAGCATGTGTGCCGACTACTCACTAGTGTATGTTCACTAGTGTGTGTATATGTGTGTTTTCCTGCACAGAGGGTCAGATATAGAGGTCAAATCCACTACACAGTGGTCAGAAGTGTAGGTCAGTTTTTTCACTATATAACCTCAAGGGTGCTGTTCTTAATATTTATCATCCAACCCTAGTGTAAACAGATTACACTATTTTGGTGTAATCCTAATCCTAATCCTAATTGAGGCTAGGTGTCTAGGCCCTGTGTAGTGCACTACATGTCCAGTAGAGAGCGGTGTGGGGCGGGGCCGGTGGGCGTGTCTACTGTACCTCCCTCCTGTTCAGTGTAAGTGAGTGTGGACACAGTTAGAGAGAGACAGAGACAGAGACACAGAGGGAAGTCGTGACAGTGAAGTGGTTGAAAACTCGGTTTGAGACATATGTAGAGGGTTTAAATAAACAACTTAGCGTCTGTTGTATAACTTAAACAGACAGACGTATATACTGTATATATAACAACTAGAGATATATTTCTGTGTGTGTGTATTAGAGTTAATGTGAACTCCTCTGACATCTGACTCATCTACAGCGCCGTCCTCTGGATTTGCACCTCCGCGTGGACTGAGTTTCTTTTTTTTTTTTTTACTTCAGATTCACTTTATTTATTATTTTTTTTAATGAGGCAAAAGTTAGAGAATTGGACTTTTCCCTTCAAATGACGTGGACTAGCACGATGAGTAGTGGTTACAGTAGTCTGGAGGATGACTGTGAGGAGTACTTTTTCACCGCCAGGACCTCCTTTTTTAAGAAGCCCTCAGGAAAACTTACAGACATTAAGGTGTGAATTCAAGTTTTTATTTGATTTAACGCTTATAATATAACTAAACAACAAGCTCAAGTCCTTTGTTTTGGTTGTGTTTGTCGTAGACAGCAAGTCAAAATGTAACCTTTTACATTTAAACTCAGTGTTGTTAGCATTACTGACGCTAGCACACTTCTGTTAGCTAATGAGTTACAGTAACGGTTCATTTTTAAATTTAAATTTTAGATGTACTTCACTCTGCTGTTTATGTAACCTACTTCAATTATTATACACATATAAATTGTATTATATATTGTGTATATATATATTATACATTATATTGTGCTATATAATGTATTGTACAAACTGCTTTAACACAACTGCACATGGTTTAAACGCTTCCTCGTTTTGACATATTGCTGTAGCTGTGTACAGATACAGTACATGAGGTGAATGTCAGGGGTGTACCGGTTTACCGTTCTAATACTATATCGTTCGAGGCCACACTCGGACCGATGTGCCCTTGAGCAAGGCACCTAACCCCCAGCTGCTCCCCGGGCACTGTGAATAGGGTTGACCACCACTTCAGGCTCGTGTGTTCACTGCCCCCTTTTGTGTGCTTGTGTGTGTATGTGTGTGTGTGTGTTTCAATGCATGGATGGATTAAATACGGAAGTCAAATTCCTCTGTGTGAGTCACTTAACTTCCCAAAATATTAATCAGCTAAGGGGTGTGGTCAAGGAACCAGAAGGTTTGAGCCCCACAACCGTCAAGACTCGACTGAAGTGCCCTTGTGCGAGGCATATTAACCTCAACTGCACCGCAGGCACCGGGGATAGGATAGCACACTACCCTGGGCACGTGGTGTGACTACCCCCCTGTGCATTCACTAGTGTGTGTGTGTGTGTGTGTGTGTGTGTGTGTTTCCATGCTTGGATGGGTTAAATACGGAAGACAGATGCCTTTGTGTGCAAGTACAGTGGTCACTGAGTGACTGAACTATTAATCAGCTAAGGAGTGTGAAGTTTCAAGCCTCACAACTGAGATTTGACTGACTCGACTGAGCAAGGCACCTAACTCCAGCGCACTGCTTCCTGGGCACTGCGAATGTGGATAGTGGTTGCCCACTACTTTGGGCATGTGCACTCACTGGCCCTGGTATGTGCTCACTAGTGTGTTAGTGGTCAAAAGAGAAGTTTGCTTCGCTAATCAAGGGCTAAAAAGATTTATACCACAACACTGTTTATAACAATTAAAATTGGATACACTTTATTGCCCCTAGGTATGAGTGTGTGAGTAAATGGGTGTGTGTGTATGTGGTACCCTGTGATAGATTAGCACCCTGTCCAGAGGTGTTTTTTATACTCAGTTACAGCAGTCCTCCTTGGATTCGTGTTGTGTAAGAGGAATAAAACAGGACGGGGTGTGTTGTTGTTATAGTCAACAATAGGGTGATGTAATGTAGTCTGATGTAAAGCGGTTTCGTCACAGCTCTACAGAACACTATAAACAATGAAACTAATTGTCATTCCTGGGTAAAAAAGTGCTATTGTTTTTTCTGTTCGCTCCCAGTCTGCAGAAACTCGGTTGCTGTTAACCATGCCCTATTTCTCTGGGGTGTAAATATGAGGCTGCCCACGTGTGAAATCTGTTTGCCATTCATTGTCATGGCAAAAACCAAAGACAAACACAAAAAAGACAAGTGATTGCTGAGCTACTAAAATTATGTAGTGAATTAAAAATATATATAAAATATAATCCTGTAGGCTGTAAGAACAAGCTTCACCTGTTTGAAACAGCTAAATGTGTGAAGATTTCTAACATTGTTCTAGGGATTTGTGAGGCTTAAATTGAGACGTGATGCAGTAAAAACAGATAACAGCAGAATTAGGAGACTTGTAGCTGATGCTTTTGGCTACAACAGACAGTAACCAATTCAAGCATGACTGCATTACCAAACAAAACAGGAAAAACAGGTTGTCATTAAAGGACATTAACATCTAAATTAATCTAAACTATGTAACACGAACACTTCCTGTATGACCTAATGCAGCTTTAGTGAAGTGAGCACACACACAGGAATTTGACCTCAGGATTTAACCCATCCATGCAGTGAAACACACACACTAGGGGCAGTGAGCACATTTACCCAGAGAGGTGTGGGACCCTATCAACAGCAGCCAGGGTACAGTTGGGGGTTAGGTGCCTTACTCAAGGGCAATTCAGTCATGTCAGGTAGTTGCAGTGATTGACCTGGCAACCATCAGGTCACAAGGCTGGTTCCTTAATCACAAGCCAGTGTATTTACTTGATATTATCCCACAGCTCTCTTAAGGTGTTGATTAGTTTTCTGTTATAGCAGGTCTGACAATAGTGGCAGCTGTAAGTTACATCACACATTTGTATTAATGCAGTTGTTCTAATATGTCAGTGTTTCTATTAGAGACTTCACCAATCCTAAACCATTACAATCCCATTTTAACATTTTTTTTTAAATAAAAAGTATCAGTTTGGCTGATACTCAGGATTTTCGAGTAAGGAAAATAAATATTCATGCTATTTCTAGTTTCTGTAGTAATTACTTAAGGGGCATGTATAGCAGATATGTCACATAATGTAAGACTATGATAAAGTAATGATAATAGTGTATTAAAATTGGTCATACAATGATGATATTTGAGAGTGTTTACTTGACACTTATAAAATTAGTCTTCAGGAGTTTGCCCTTTTAGGTTTCTTGGTAACATGAGAAGCTTCAGGGTTTTTTTGGCCTCTTATCTTCAAAAGACAGATATGGCTAGAGCTAGAAATAGTCCTGACTGTTGATTGGTCAAAAACAGTTGACAATCAAAAACAGATTTGGCCTGTTTTTGTTTCTGTAGGTAAAATGTAGAATAATAGTACTGCACACCAGTCTGTAATCTAACCCTGTTATTTACTGTCACGTTTCTGTGTGTTTCTTTCCCCTGATTCATATAATACCAAAACTATCAAGTCAGACAGAATCCCAGAAATCCTTATTCACCGTGTTTACTCACTACACTGGGTAGAAAATAATGCATCAGGAGAGTTTATGTGGATTAAGTAGACTTTAACATGCTTTGTTCTCAGTACAATGTCGTTTGTGTTTTCAGCCACACAGAAGAACTGACTCATTGTATATTTATTGGTTGTACTTTGATTGTGTGCCAACTTCTCAGTATTTACCCAGTGATTAAAGTACTGGCACCCTTTGGCTAGTTTTACTATTAGAACACACCTGTTGTTTTTAAACAAAAATAATCCACATATCTGTTTATAATAGTTTGTCTTCAAAGCTCTTTTATTTGTGTTACTATTGACTTCCTTTACTAGTCACGGCTTTACAACCTCCAGAGAACTCCTACTTTCATAGGTATTACTGAAATGAGAAACCCACATAACCGTATCATGTGTGGGGTGATGAGATGAGTGCTTATGAAAGTAGTTACAGCAAGTTTAATTTCGTTATGGCTCTGTACTTTACTTTTTTTCCGCATTTTATGTCTAATGCTTTAGAACATTACTTTCTTCTCAGCAATGTGGGTTTGTTCCAGTGTGTTACATTTACATAGCTCAAAAGTCATTCCCTCATCAACAACTGTACTGCATTCATCAGACAGATTCAAGCTGTGTCCTTGTTTCTGCTAAGACTCCGGAAAGTGTGTCCTTGTTTCATTTGAATGTGCTCTTTTCCACAGTCGCGCGCGTGTGTGTGAAAGGAGAGTTGTGAGAATGTTGTCGCCTAGCAGCCATGCATAATCGCTCCCACACACTCGTTTTTTGTGAGAAATGGACAGAAGTGCTCATCCACTAATGTTTCTCTGCCTCTGCTTTGGTGTGTGTCCTGTCTGAAGGACTGTGGATACTCGGCTACTTCATCAGAATTCTTACAGCTCACTTCCAGTTACTTCATTCCGAACCACAAGCCTGAACCAGAAACCACAATTTCATCACCGCCGAAATGAGAACATATTTCAGCACAAGTTAATATTAGCTTTCTTTATTTATTGTCTGTGTGGAAACTGTGTTTGTTTCCCCCTTACTTAATCTTGTTTACCTTGGTTTAGACGTGGTACGTAGGTGTTTTGTGGATGAAGTGCGCTTTATAGAGTCTGTATTTATGTCTGACATAAGTCTGCTCTGTCACCTCAGTAGTGTCGGTTTAAACAAAGGATGAAGGAGCGATGAACTGGCAGAGTTAAATGTTTTAAACAGCAACGTGAAGACTAATGGCAGCGCTGTTACTGTTACTGGCATCTGTTCAGTATGGTATAAAATACGAGTATGTGATATGACAAAAATACTTGAACATGGATTCTGACGTTCAGTTAGCTGTTTTAAGTAAGAGTGTTCGAGACGTTTGTACCACAGCACTGTTAAGGTCTTGATTCTGATTGGTCAGTGGGTGTTGCTTGTTACAGGACATTGTTTCTATCGTTTATGTATAAACGTACATAGAGACTGTCCACATAAACAAATTGACCAATGTGTGTAATGTTTGATTAAAACTAGGGTAAAACTGTTCTTGTACGTTTTCTGATGCAAAAACGTCAGTTTTGAGAACGTTGCACTTTCTGTTTGTTTAACATATATTTAACATTAAGAGAAACAAAACGAGATGAGTGGGTGACTGCATCTGCATCTTGTATCAAGGATGATCTACATCATGATCTGTAACTATAAACAAATAAAAAAATATGCGTATGGAGAATTGCTGTGGTATAAGAGAAATAAATCACTTTAGGATATGTTTCTATTGCATGGTAAAAGTAGCTCAGGCTTCACATGAGGCTGTATCGCACTACCCTGTTGTTTATTATTTATTTCCTATAATTGCTCTGTTTTAGTTCTATTCCTTACATGAAATTAATATATCTAAAGTACTTGATGTAGAATATTGTATTACCTAATCTAATATAAGCCTAACCTCACATAGCCAAGCTCAAGCAGAAAGCCAATTGTACTTACTTTTATTTATTTGATTGTGATGTGGTTTAGGTTTGCGCAAAGCCAAGATGTGGTCGTATTTGTGTGAAAAAGTGCTCCAAAGGTTTGTATATCCTTTGTTTTTATTATCAGAGCTCCACAAATCCAACAGCTGCAGCTGCTTTCCACTAACAGCCTGTGAGAGCCGATGATGCCGAGTCAGCACCGACAGTCTTCCTGTGGCTGACTTTATTTTTATAGTCAAAGAAGGAATGTTAATTGTGTTGTACACACCGCAGACTGCACCTATACTTCCTGGTTGCTGGATAGTGTAGGACAAGGATGAGTGAACTAAGAGAGTATCTCGTCTATATTATCATTAATTAGGGTTTTCATTCATTCCACTTAATTCAGGTGTCTCTTTTTAGCAACTAGACGAGCAAACCGTTTTAAATCTAATAAATCCTGTTTTCTTGACCCAACTGTCCTAAACAAAATCCCACTCTTCATGTTGTGTCCATACTTCGTGTACTGACCGCAGTGAAATTGAATTAGTGGCTGTTCTGAGTGGGCTGGATTAAATACAGTTGCCTGCTTGAACAGCTGTGGGCAGCAGCTGTAATCTTATTATGATCTGCTCAAATCTGCTTATAGACCAACTGCCACGGGGGTGGATTGTCTCACTTGCAGACTTTGCTCTTATCAACTCCTTTCTCCGCCTGCGAGCATGTGCAAGCAGTCACAAGGCAACTCCCGCTGCTTTGTGCATTACATCACTGTCCTTCAGGCGACGTGAGGTCAGCCAATCAGTGCGCACAATAGCGCTTCTGCTAAAAGCCTTGGACAAACACTGAACTTTGACTCCTGGCTTCAGAGACGCTCCTGCGTAAGGGCTTCTGATCCATTGTGTAGCAGATCCGGAGTGTTTTCCAGGTTTATCCTGTACTCTACTACAGCGGCACGGCAGCCAAAACATATTTGCTGCTGCAGGCCTGGTCTAGGCCTAATGGATTATAGCGTTATCCATGAAATATATCAGCAGACTTGTAGACTTGGGAGCAATGACGCAAATCGAGGGTCTTGACAGACTTTGTACTGTGATATTTCTGTCACAAAAAAATGACATGTAAAATAATTTATTTTATTTAGCCATAGAATATGTATTGTGACAATTTCATGGGACCCTAGTGACCAAAGAGAGTCAAAAAGGAAGTCATGGCAGTGACGGAAATTACTATTAAACTTTCAGATTGTATAGTGTGACAAGCATTAAAGCATTATAACCATAAAAGACTGCTGTAATTGCACAGTACAACACTGTGTTAAGGGTGAAGCATGCATGTGATACTCAGTTACAATCACAGTTATTATCACAAAATAACACTTTTGTGATAGATCACTGGTCTGTACTTTTACCACAGTGACTCACTGACTCTCTCACGGTCACAAGTTGTGATTGGGATCCGATTGGGTGTTAAGGTTATATTTTTGTACTACTGGATAGCAAACCTACAGTATGTTGTGAATCGTGAAAATGTCTTTAAGTATGATGGTGATATTTTAACCTTACACTGAAGTGGTAGAACATCACTCAGATACTTTGTAGGCCTCCCATGAAGCATGGGCTTCACAAGGTTGTGAAGATATCCGCTTTATAGGTTTTTTACAGAGATGTGATCCACAGCAGTTTTCATGGCATCCCAGACGTGTTTGATAACATTAAGATCTGGTGACTAACCCCAAACTTAGATGAGTGTTCCTCTAACCATAATTTGGCGTCTTTAGACATGTGTGCTGGTGCATTGTCCTTTTAGAAGAGGCCGAACCCATCAAAATGAATGCAGGACATAAAAGGGTGTAACTAGTCAGAAAGGAGGCACATAAAGCATTCACCTGTCTGAGGTCTCATGTAATGCCTGTTAAAGAAACCCTATGCCATTATTGACTGTACAGTTTTTGTGCCAGCCCTGAGACTAACACAAATAAGTATATTTTTGGAAAGATGATTGGAAACTGTAAATGTCAGTCAGACAAAACTGTAAAGACGGATCAGACATGTAACTTGAAGTTGCATTCATGTAACCCTGGTGCATTTTATGAGAAGACTACAGCGAGACTCTTAGAAAGCTTAATTAAAAATTTAAAGCAAATTTTTAATAGCCACTTTAATAAGACCAGCTACAAGATTATAGCAGAGCTCATGAAATATATTTGGTTTAATTTGCCTGTTCCCTACTTTCTCTCTGACATAATTAACTTGTACACATGTTGGCGGCAAACAAATTTATCTCCTTAGGAGAAATGAAGTATATCTTATCTGACCTCGGAGACAGAGAGAACTGCCAGCCATGATGTTTTAAAGCAGAAGATCTGAAGCAGCCATATGTTTACATTTATAATGGTGTCTGGGTGGAGCTCACTGAACTCAGATGGTGGTGTTTTGTCCATGTTGTGTAAATCTACATCCTCTTTTAGTAGTTCTCTTTCACAGTTCTGTGACAGAATAGAAAGTGTTTTTCCCTTAAACCTAATTTGCAGTTCAGTAAACGAATAGTTTAGAAGATCTAAAAAGATATTTTGTATAAATGTATAAATGTCTAAAATTTTAAACAACCAACCATTTTTGTTAGTAATCCAAGTAATTTTGATTGTATTATACTGGATGTTGGCTGTAATGTTGGTTTTAACCTGGATGCCACTGCTCAAAAGCAGGATACAGGTTAACGCGATTAGATTTCCATACGTCCTTGTGCGTCATGAAGCAGATGAGCCGTGTGATGATAGGCCAGGTGTGTGCATGTGTGTAAAGTTACATCATTGAATTAACAAAACACCAAACAAAATTCATATACATATTTATATGTTATGCCTTAGAACTATTTACCACCATATTTCTCTTTTGTTCTTCTTTTAGTTTAGTCAGGAGTCTGAGAAGTTTCTCTCACACTGTGGGCTCAGTCCTGCCCAGTGTTGTGTAGCATCTGGACACAGTTTTTAGAAACAGGGATGTAATTACCGCCATCAGGTGGAACCTCCATGGATGAAGTGTAGCCTGTAGTCCGTGTCTCAACAAACCTTTGAAGTTGCAGAACGAGACGAGAGAAGATAGCTGCAGAAGTGAGACCAGATGAAGTTTCAGCGTACAAAGTGATCACGAGCAGGCATACTGCTATACTGCATACTGCATACTGCCTATTGCGTATTGCCTGACAGCAATGCTAGCAACTGGTTAGCATTTTTACCTGGTAAAAGTAACTACAATTTTACCAAGCCTGTTTAAGATATACATTTAAATATATTTAAATAAATTGCTTTATTTAAATGTACTATTTACTAACTAGCACAAGACATCATGTTACCTGCTAGCTCTGTTGGCAGCATAGCTAACCGTATTAGGCATATACACTCATAATTTGCAGGGAATTGAGCAAAATCTCAGTTTGAATATAGCACCTTTGTTTGCTGCTGTTGCTGAAATCACAGAAAAGATGAATGGTTGCAAGGTTGTGAGAATCAATGATACAGCCTTTTCTTCTCATTATTGTAACATAAAAAGTAAAAAGTCATGAAAACTTCTCCATAATTGACCCGTACCAAAGCCCGTATTTGTGGCATGTGACCTCGTGACCCGTCTGAACTCCTGACTTGTGAGTGCTGCGATAGAAATGGACCTATTTACACAGCAAGTGCTACCTCATGACACAAACGTTTTAAACGACTCTTTGATGGTGTGTCATTGTGAAGGTTCGATATGTGGCGCCAACTGGCTTTGCCTTCAATTTTGTTAAGTCTTATCATTTCCTTTTATTTAAGGCTCAACACATGATTTGTATCCCTGAATTACATACACAGAGCTTTGTTCAGGTCCTGTAATCTGATGCACTGCTCACAGTATCCACTGAAGATAACCACATATAAAAAAAGCTGCCGTCAGGTATTATGCACACGTTGTGTTTTTGAAGTTTTCAATATAGTCTCAGTTCTGTTCCCAGATGACCATGCAAGAAAAGTGTAGACAGTCTGGTGAACATGGCCTTGAAATGGGATATCTGCCTGTTAGGAGTGTGGGTTAAGTTGCAGCACCTGGTGTGTGTCTGATAGCAGGCTTGTTCATTCAGCCTCAGAGAATGACCTCATAGCTTAGACGTGAGTAGCCAGGTGACGTGAGTAACCAAACAAAGGTCTCTCTCATTCTTCATATCTCAACCACACAGCTATATCTCCTCCACACACCACGTCCTAATCTGGCACAATCTTAGGAAACGTCTTATCGCTAGCTGTGTTTTTAGAGCTGTTATTTATCACAGTTTTTAAAAAATGTTTTGCAGGGTGGATATGAACAGTGCTCATTTTTCTCAGTCCACTATGAGCACTACTTGGTTAATCATTTCCGTGGTTAATGGTGTCCAGAGAGGGCATCCTGTTAATGATACATGAATAAGACTGCTGTTGATCCCACGCTGCACTTAAGCTTGACTCGAGTCAGCGTCCAGCTCTGACATCACCTCTGCTTTTTATAAAGGTTTTTAGTTTAATTTTAACCCATTTTTTCCATGAACGGATGCACAGACTTTCAAGCAGCATTAGCGTGGCTTAACATTTAGCAATTTCATACCATGTCCTGTCTCTTTCATCAAGTCTTCAAATGACATATTCCAGAAATTCACTTATCACTTATGGTGTTGTAATAAAAGAGAGAAATATGTGTAAAAACAGCAGGTGGATGCTGATGTAAAAACATTATACCATGAGCTTCTGTTTGCAGTGTTATTTACAGTATTATATACAGTGTATTGAAGGACTTTGCCCACTTTGTTAATGTTTAATCCTGTTGGGCAGGTCCCAAAGAGATTGCTGTTTGATCATTATATCATGGTGCCTCATATCTTTGTGAGCACGCGGAACGACTGGATTCAGTCCCACTCCAGTCTAGTTTAATCTCTGGCTGGAGAAATGCTAGCTTCTTACTAATGAGTCCATCTACTTTCTTTTTATCAGGTCTTTTTGAAGTAATTTCTATTACTCTGTCAATGCCTTAAA
Organism: Duopalatinus emarginatus; assembly: GCA_028565595.1. Lineage (NCBI taxonomy): Eukaryota > Metazoa > Chordata > Actinopteri > Siluriformes > Pimelodidae > Duopalatinus > Duopalatinus emarginatus. Next base: position 7,888,984 of record JAOVVF010000014.1, read on the forward strand.
GCCATTGTGAGTGTTGTGTTGCCAGTATGACATGAAAGCCTTATAAGTTTGATCTATGAATACACTTGATCAAAAAACGTAATTTCTCCTGATAAATGGACCCCGAACGCAGAGCGTGTGTATAAAGGAAATGTCTGTGAGGTGCTCGATAGGTCCAGGTTTCCAGTATGTGACTTAAATGTCATACTGAGGAAGGGTATATTGTTGTAGGTCTGTTGCACTCTGTACACTCTTCAGTTCTGAGGAGTCCAGACGTTTGAATTGTTCTCGCTTATCTTACACACCCAGGGCCCAGGGTACAAGGAGTCCTGGCTTAACGTATTATATTATCCAGGATGCTGAACCTGTTGCTGGGTGTATCCTTCACTAAGCAGACTTAAAAATGGTGGCCTAAAGAATGGTGGGCGAACGGTGCATGGGCAATATACGTGCAGTATAGCAGATTATAATACAGAGCAATAAAAAACCCAGGCATATGATGAGACCATCTTTTAAGTCTTTTCATTGGGTGATATCTCCAGTGTTCCCTGTAAGTGATCACAAGATAGGCATAAGACTGAAAAACAAAACTGCACTAGGTAATGTTAGGGGAATTACAAAAGAAGGTTGATAGAATACGACTAAGGAATTTCCAGTTACCTACCAAAGAAAATAATAATCATCGCATGTGATCCTGTAGACCCGAGTGAACTAATATCTTGATTGTCCTGGCTGAAGTGTTCAGATTTTGTCTGTTTAGCCTGATGTGATTTCACAAACACTTTACACGTGGTCCTCTGAAATAATGTTAGTCAGTACTTCTCTTTCCCAGCCCTGGTTGAATCCTCATCAAGTGAGTCATCAACTAAATACCTAAATCATTAGATGGTGCCTGACTGACCTGGGGAAAGCCAAAACTATATAGTACACTTGATCAAAACTGTGCAGCATCTATACTGACTGCTCACCGTCCTTTCCTTCCCAGCTGAGCAAGAATAAGTGCCAACTGTGATAAGTGGATCTTCCTTGCTGGCAAGGTCACTTTCGCATACAGTACAGCCTGGATCAGAGAAAATAGACTGCTTAACACGCACTTTTCCAATATTAAGGGCTGGGTTGATTATAAAGAAAGGTAATTATGTAAAGAATGTATTTGGACGGAAAGGTGTGGTGGCTGTGGACTTCCTGAACTAGACGAGAGGAAGGAGTGTACAGAGGGCCACTGTTTTTTTTTTTGTTTTTTTTTTACTTGAAAGTGCCTTGTTCACTCCTGGTTTCCTTGGCAAGCCCATAAGATATTCTCCAGTCCTGTTTAAAATAGGAGTAGTTCTTCCCAAAAATGTCTTTCATGTGCCAAAACTACATGGTAGGTTATACACGGCTGGTTTCAGTCTCTAGATTTTGATATTGCTGATGCATGTTGCTAGTGCACATTACTCACAGAAAAGATAACAAAGATCAGTAGTTTTGTCAGACAGGAGTGTCTCAACAAACCTGTCTGACCACAGATCCTGTTCCACTGAAGTCTAAATACAATGGGAAGGTCATACATGACCAACAGGGTGACGGGCACTGAGCTCACCAGTCTATCAGCATGTAGTGCATGTATCACGTCTTTACTAGCTAATGCATGGTTGCCACATAGCTTCTTTTTGGTGATAGTTAGAAGCACACTGTAATGCTTTTCTCCTCAACGTAATGAGCTTTGACGGAGTTAAATAGATATGTTTATGCTTGACAGATGGACCTTGAGGCCTGCTCGTTGTTGGTTCTGTCAACCATCTTCTTTACACTGATCCTTGTGTGTAGGCGAGAGAGGATTCGGCAACACGCAGCGTGGGAGGCAGGGCTGCTTTTTTTTGTGCCACTACCTCACTGACAGTGTTTGTTTTGCCTTAGTCACGCTTGGCCATGCAGTACAGTCCGGCTTAACCCTTTGCTTTTCATTTTTCTTTACACTTGTTCTAGTCAGCATGTTGTCAAAATTGTAAATTTGGTGTTAAAATCCATTATATGAGCATATATCAAATAATAGACAGGTGCAGACTGCGTGAAAAACCATCGAATCAGAGACTTATGGCTGGGTGGGACTACAGTACTGGTTCTTTCATATATCACTGTTTTGTGAAAGTGTCAGCACTGTCTTGGAGGTCTGGCAGCGAGCTAGACCGAGTTAATTCGACGCCAGACAGTTTACATAAACACAAGTTTTCCAGCCCAGCCCAAACAATGAGCCACCATAAGAGAGCCGACGGGACCCACATCATAAAGCTCACCACATCAAGATGGTGTCTGTCGCTAGAGGGATTCTCCACAGCACACATTAAAGGTCCATCCTACAATTCTCATGTACAAAGAGAGTCAATACAGCAGCTAAAAGGGGCTTGTGGAGCATGTTTAGATAGCTCTTACCATTTTTTGTTTAACTTGACAAGGCTTTAGGGGGGATTTTGCTCATCATTTTAACATGGATAGAAAGTGTGTGGTGTAGTTAATTACCCTGCTGAGCTTGTGTGGTATTGGAATCCCTTCATTATGAAGTCTTTTCGCTCTTGTTTGCCATCGCTTGCATGGAAACCAGGTTAATGTGGGTGAGATTAAAAAGGTGAGATTTACAACTGGATTACATGTGTGGTGTGAGAAGAGCTCTTTAGCTGATGTACTGATTTAAGGCCTTGGAGGCTTTCCAGTCAGAAACATCAACACGAGTATTACTAAGACAGTGACTAATATGATGCCTGCGATCGAGTCGCATGCAGACAACCCTGATTTAAATCCAGTTATGTAAATTGTTGAGACTTACGCTCAAGGCACAGGTGATAGGGATGGTTATGCCTCACTCTTGGCACATGTCCCTGAGGCCCAAAATACACTTAGTCACATAACGCATTAGGGTTGCACCAGAATAGCACCTGTCATTAGGCTAATCCAGCGATGAATGACTCAGTTAGCAAGCGAGGTCAAGCTGAAGCCGTTCCAAGTGTCACATCCCCAAACAGTGCACAGAGGCCTGCACGTTCCAGCGCTAACTACACATAGTACATTTCTAAACTAAAATATTTTTACAACTTCATATTCATGACTGAGCACAGCATATGTGGTTAGACCACAAGGACATCGCCTCGCTCTCACTATTAGCAATACAGCTACAAGGTGCAAAGAAACCCCCTGAAACCTTCGGTTATTGCCTCGGGGACTCAGAGGGACTTTTGATGCTTACAGCAGGGGGATGTTTGCAGCATCTGAAACAGGATCCAGCTCTAGGGCTGGTACAGTATTTAAACAGTACTCCACACTGTCAAGGTCCTTGTGTGTCGATGTGTTGGCATTATTGCCTGAGAGAAGAACCTTACCTTATAAGGGGCTCCGTGCCTTCTGCGTTAAGCTGTGCTGCAGGCTTTCAAGCTTTGTTTTGAGCAGACCAGCTCGCGAAAGCAGACCTGCTCCTCACTGCCGTCTTATGACCATGTAAGACCAGAGTTCACTCGAAGCTGCTCGCAATAACAGCCCACAGAGCCAGTCCAAACGTGTCTAAGATCTTTTACTCAATATTCCAGCTTGATGTTTAGTTGGAGTAGAAGGACCTAAGGAGCAGTGTAGTGGCCTGTTTCATAGAATCAGGCATGCAGTTAACTTTGCATATACAGTCGACATTTCTTTAGACTATAATTGTGTTTTATGGTATGAGTAGTATTTTAAATGCACATGGCATGTTGGGTTTAGGTACTTTCCATGGGTATAAATATTATTCTTACTTTCTGTTTTACTCATCAAACCATTTAGTGCAGTGTATCAGAATTCACTGATTTGTAGCCAGTCGTCCCCTGTCGGAAGTTACACAACACGAGCGGGACAATGAGATGTTGCAACAGTCTTTTTCCTTCAGGGGTGTTTGAATATTTTTGTAATGATTCTTCACTGGGTTGGGCTAATTTCTGTTAGTTCATCAGTACGTCAAGTCTAGAAATAAGTAACTAGGGCTTGGCAACGTGACAGTATAATGGGAATATTCTGTTTAATTTTTCAAATTAACTGTGTCCTAATACACTCTTCTGTGGTATAAGTTTCGTGGATACGTAACTTATACTGTTTTTTTTTATTGTTTTTATAATTTATACTAAATATTTACTGCATTTTTTTCTTCTTTTCAGTGATAAATAATTTGTTGTACACAGTAAATACAAGTATAATTAAGCTAAGGTTTTAAACTACAACAGAACCATTTTGCACATATACACTGAATAAGCATAAAAGCTAGTACACCAGTTTAATACTTGGTAGGTGTGAATAGCAAAAACCACAAACTCATATCAGTGCTCCTTTAACTATATTTTGGTGTCTCTTTGGTGTTTAGGATGCCGAGAAGGAGAAAGACCTCCGGACTCATCTCAGTTATGAGGAGATCAGGCACAAGATCGAATTGTATAACGCAGCCACACGAGACCACTTTAAAATGACACTGGTGAGTTTCTCATCTCTCTTGTCTTCCACCTGTCCTCTCTGTCCACCAACTGTCCAACATTTATTATTAACCACTTAACAAACAGTACCGTATCTAGGTGCGGACATAATCAAAGGGTAAGATCTTTGCTAATAGAGGGGAGATTATATTTCTGTGTAAACTGTGTGCTTGGGAAGTATTCATCCTTTTTATTGGTATGTGTATGGGGAAGATAATATTATAAACTATACTGTTCCTGTTTAGTTTTATAAGCGTACCAGCCTGTTGCCCAGTCCCATGCTTGGAAACGGACTAGGTCAAACAGTGGTAATGTAATATAATCAGGCTTTATTCTCCTCTGTGGTGTGTAAAAGATCATATTTATGTCTGGCTAGGCTACTTTTCTGCCACTATGTTTAACCATGAGGTGCATATAACAGCACATGACTGATTTGGACTGGACTTTATTTTGCTCAGTTTTGTCACATTTCATGTACTTGCATGTTCCTGAAAGATTTTGAAAAGATGTCATTGGGCTGCAAGCTAATTCATCGGTCTACTGAAAACCAGTCCACTGTCGATCAGATCACTTCACTAATGTGTGTAGTGCAGCAGACGGTTGGATTGTGCTATAACGTGCATCGCATTTCCTTGAAGCACACTTTTGCTTTGAGAAAGTCAGTAAAGAGTAGGGTAGTGACACAGCCGTTTAGCTGTAAGGTCTCTGTCTCTCCTCTCAGAGAGACGTTACTCATTCTGCCGTCCTTGTTCGTCTCTATTCAGCCTTGACTTGTGTAATAATGATAAGACCGGTGTGATGTCAGAGGATGTGCTTTTGTTTCGGCTACCTGCTCGATGATTCACCTATAGATGACTGTAGTGTTGTCATGATGGCTGTTCATCATGGGATATCCGAACGTGAAATAATCTTTGCATAGACAGAACGTTTCTGTGTCTTTTCTGCTATGAGATAAGACACACACACACACACACACACACACACACACACACACACACACACACACACACACATGGTTTTTCACAGAGTATTCAAAATAGAAACGGTGCTTGCTCAGTTTGCTTTAAGCGTCTCACTGTATCCTCTTTTTCGTTTCTTTTAGCATGAGACTGTCATAAGTTTTTAATTCTTTAATTTAATTTTGATTCTTTAATTTAATTTTAAGTCACTTGTGTGTGTCTGAGTGCAATAAACAGATATAACGTGTGTGTGTGGGGGGGCTAGGGGTAGTAGTGGAAGAGCTGGTGTCAGGCCCCTATGTTTTGGCTAGTTAAACACAACCATTGCATTCCAGTGGTGTTTTTATTTTACAGTACACCAGTTAGTGGAGCTTTAGGTCTTCCTCCTGACCTATGATTGCCCCCTTCGTGTCTTCCCTTTGGCACTAACATTTGGGCTAACAGACTTGGAGAGATTGGGTTGCCTGTAATCTGAGGTCCATCTGGACACGACGCTGTACTCTAGAAATTAAGTCATTGCTCTTTGACTCATCCAGTACATACAGCGAGTGGAGCATTGTGCATCTTGTGTCAGTGTAATTTACACTTACTGTCTGTATCTCAGTATTTTGTAGGTAGAAGAAATGCAGATAAAAAAATGCAGATAAGGATGTCATTAAATTAAACAGCATAGTGTACGGATCATGTCAACCTGATGCTTTACCGTAGTAGACTGTTAAAAATGTTTCCTTGGCAAAAAGGTTAAAAGTCTGGAAAACGAGAAGATTGTGCAGCAAGAAGATGTCTGCTACAAGACTTGGTTCTCTACAGAGTTTGACATATTATATAGCAGGGGTCAGGGCCTTTAGGCAGCCTGGGTCCTTGAATGTCAACCTGGTGCTTTGCTGTAGTAGACAAACAAAATACAGTGGAACGTGTGCATACAAAGTAGCGCTGTGTTTTTTTTCTGATTACCGTGTCGGTTCCTAACAGTACTTGTTTTTCCTTGTGCTTTGTGATATTTATTATGCAGAAGCTACATTCAATTTCCTTTTTTATTCTCTCTCTCTCTCTGCCAGAATCCCGATGGCTTGTACACAGGCTTCATAAAGGTGCAGCTGGAGCTGCGGCGACCCATCACTGTGACAGGAGGAGTAGCAGGAATGCAGGCGGCGGAGGCGTTTTATTTACCACGCGGCTCTGTAAACACTCTGCACATCAGCAGCTCCAACACGGTACAGCAGGTGATCGAGGCTCTGCTGCAGAAGTTCACCGTGGCTGACAACCCAGCCAAGTTCGCTCTGTACAAACGCTTTCGCCGCGAGGACCATGGTGAGTCAGGAGTGTTTATATGGAAGTGGATATGTGTGTACAGTAGTCAGTTCAGTAATGATTCTTATGCTACAATGTGGGTGTGTGTGTGTGTGTTGCATTCCATAGCAAAGATAAGTCCAGGAAACAAGCATACGTTTGAAGTGTGTGTATTTATGGACTATCTTGGCTCCTAGAGCCTTTGGGTAGTGCTGTTACTCCAAGCATATAATTTCTGCTTCTTGCGCCAAGAATGTCTGAATATCTCACACACACACACACACACACACACACACACACACACACACACACACACAAACACACAAACAAACACATACACATTCAGAGACCAGTTGTCCACACTAGTTCATTGACAGCTGGTACACTTGTTGCTGGCCTCTTTCCCCACATACACAAATCTCCAGTTAGGGTTCTCTTTGCCGACACACTGTCTAGTTCTGCGAGCTTCCTCTGACTTCCAGACAGAGCGATTTCACTAGAAATCTGCATTAGAGCTCCTCTTCCATCACAAACCATTCCAGCTGTCTTCTCTGTAATCAGGGCTTAGACGTCCTGCTGCTCAGGGCCTCCTCTGACGTCAAAAACACTGCACACATGGCTCAGTGATAAAGTACCTGTGTTTGTGAATTATCCTCAGGCACTGTACAGTTCGGTAGGGGTGGTCCCACCCCCACATACCAGAATATATGGAAAGGTTTGAGTTTACATGTGCACACACACATAAGCAGGCCGAGTGGACAAACAGTTACTCTTTTTCTTCTAGTGCAATGGGAGATATTAAGCTCAATTTTTACACAGAATGAGCAAAGAGGGAGTTTGAACATTTGAGGTTTTGCCAGAAGAGTGGAAATGTGCTGACGCTGTTGTCTGAATGTCTCACTCGTGTCTTCCCTGCGGAGACAAGAATGTCTCGGTGCTCCTCTCTATTTCTTTCCCCTCTGTCTGAAATCCCCTCTAGCTGCAATCCAAGGAATGGGAATGTGGGTTGCAGTATGTGGGGAACACACACACACACACACACACACACACATACACACACACACAGTCAAGCAACTGTTAAATGACGTACTGAGACTGAGCTCTCTTAATTAAATGCCTCGTCTTAGCTAACTAAGCAGCTTTGTGACGAATCTTAACTTGGTGAGAAACTTCTGTTGCAGAGTTTATTACAGAGAACAGAGCATCACTTATTTCAGCCCACATCACAGTGACAAAATGAAAATTATGACACACGTCATGCTATAGACACAGAGGCACTGTGTGCAGTCGCTGTGTAACTGACTGAATTGTATCTTAATAAAGTGGTTTTTATTTTTAAACTTTTATTCCTTATTAAAATTGTATCACAGGGGTAGCAGTCACAATCCATCATTATTTATTATAATCAGTGATTGCATTATGTTTGATTAGTCACTTGAATTTGAAAGGTTTTTGACCCTGAATCTCAAAAAACAAGATGATTGAATATTCATAATTTAAAAAAACAATATCATACACTGAAGTACAAGAAAACATTTACACCACTCTAATACTTGGTGGGACGTCAGAAAGAAAGGACATAGTGTTCACATGTCAGAGACATTTGTAGACGCTACCAGGGGTCCCATGGAATGCCAGCTAAACAGTCCCCAGATCATTATGGAGCCACCAGCAATCTGTACCAGTTTTGTCTGGCATTCAATGTGTAGGCAGAAATGTAAGATACATATTTAAATAAAGAGCCCAATATTTAAAAGATTCGATTGTGTTTATGAAGACTGGGAGGTTTGAGGATCTCTGTTTAATTAAATATTTGCTATTTAGTCCAATATGTCTCTAGTCAATAAAAGCACAGCCTTAACAAAAAGTCAGAGAGGAAGACACTCCTGTAGTTCACCTTCATCTTATTAAATTACATCCTATATTAGTCTAACCTGTAGAAACAATAACGAAACAGACAGAAACAAAACTTGGAGTGATTTGCATGTTTTTAACTTGTAGAGGAAAAGGGAGCGGCTGTTCCCGGCTTTAGAAAGTACCGTAACTGGCTTCAGTGGGGTCAGTCTGGGGTTGACATGGGTGTGTTTTTGATTGGTCATTCTTTAATGTGGTGTCAGACTCACACTCAGTGGACACGTGTGGACTGTTTATGATTGATTCCACAGTTGTCTTCAGCACTGACCCACCTCAGTTCCTTATCACATCCAGATTTACTCTTCAATAACGTTTTTTAGAGGCAGTGTCGTGTAATATGAGCAAAGAGATTTACAACACCAATATCCAGCAGTTTGTTTCTTGGAAAGAATGATGTCATTACCCCAGAAGAGCTCTTCCTCATTATCGGATCACGTGTGTTTGTGTTGCAGCATTCACAATCATTGTATCAACATTGATCTTAATCTTGAACCCCTCTGTTTTTTATGATGACTATAGATAATGGTTATGTGTGTTTTTCTTTACACAGTGTGTGTATGCAAGCTGTCAGAGGGAGAACACCCTCTGCTCCTGCGTCTGCTGGCTGGACCAAACCTGGACACTCTCAGCTTCGTCCTCCGAGAGCAGCAGACGGGAGAAGTCATGGTGAGGGTTCACTCGTGTTTCCTGTCAATAGTTTCGGAATCTGCTTGTTTGAACACATCTATTGATCCGCACTGTGTTTTCTCCCTCCTCAGTGGGACGCATTCTCCATTCCCGAGCTGCAAAACTTTCTGCGTATCCTGGAAAAAGAGGAACAGGATCAGGTCCGCATGATAACCGGGCGCTACAACATCTACCGAGACAAGCTGGAGGAGGCACTCAGAGCGATTACCAACACTAATTAACAGTCCTTTACACACACACATTGAGAGAGAAGCGGACTGGTGTCTCAGGAGGCACACAGAATGAACTATGAGGTGACATGTCTGTCTGAGAAACTCTGAACTCCAGAGAACATGTGGGATTACAACTTTGTGTGCCACACTTTCCCAGAGTGCCATATTTCCATCTCACACACCTTTTTCTGTTTAGTTACCTCTTGAACTTGTGAATGATGCAAGCTTGAGAATCTGTTTGATTATTTTATTTAATTGATAGATCCTATCTGTGGTTTGTACATATTTTTGTTTCTAATTTATGTTGGGAAGCTTTGTTTTGTTTTTAATCTGTAAGAGTCTTATTTTTAATTTTTTACAGATCACAGCAACAATCCAAAATGAATGAATAAACATGAGGCAGTAATAGTAGGTACTGCTGACCTGTTTTCATTTACCAAAGAGTAGGTGAAGTTGACTTTGTTCACATGGAAATAGACCTGACATAGAGTAGGCTGATAGTTTGGGTCAGTATAAAATAGTTCTAGTTTAATTTGGGCCGGTTCTACGCCAAGCACTGTGAGAAACAGAGACAAGCTGCGGTACCAGTGTTAGTATTACCAGCTCTGTTGAATGAAGCTTAAACACAGGAGACCAAAGTGACAATACATTTGCTAGTAAAAGAGGATTTTAGCGTTGGAAATCCAGGCGGAAAGCACAATAATGTAGAAATGTGATCATAAACTTATAAGGAAAGATGAAGAAGGAAGACAGGATGTAGGAAGCACCTAATAAAAGGCACAGGAATGGAGAATGAACGAAACGCTGGTCAATATGTTGGTTTTAAGCTAGGTTGATTCAGAGACTTGTAACTTGTAAAGAAAAGCATGTTGTTATGGAGCAGAAGCAAATGTAGGAAGTTGACATGGATATAGAGGAAGTCGAAATGCATTTAGAGGAACTGTCATGCCCTGGTCTGGGAACAAACTTAATGAATGCAGATCCGGTTATCATGCTGACCTCAAGGGCTTGACTTGTCTTTATTAGTGCCAAACGTTGGGTTAAAACGGCGGTGATTATCTGTAATATCCTCTCGTTATCAGATCATTTAACAGAGACAGAACAAGGCGTGGACTGTTTGCCAGTCGTCTTATAGGGAGTGGGGGGTACCATTGGTCCAGCTTTAAAAAGGCATTATACTAAGTGAAGATTAAAGATGCATGCTGGAGGGCACACTCACTCTTCCAGGCTGCAAGCTAAGCATCTGTATCGTATTTCATCCGCAGCTGTTCCAGATCTCTCGGATTGATACTGTAAATCTGGGTTCGGCAGATAAGTTATAATCATGTGATCCACCGCCGAATGGAAGTCTTGATATTATACGTATGAGAAGAGGCAATCTGCACAAAAAAGATCGCATTATATACTTGTATCTCTATTTTAGACGCTGTTGAACGTACTGTAGTTCATTCTATGCAGAAATCAGCAGAAATGTGTCTTAAAGAGCAGACAATCTGTCAGCAGGCTGCGTCACTACGTCTCGGTGAACATTTACACCATGTTAAAGTTTGTTTAATGATACTTGTGTATCAGTGGTTGTTTTTTTTTAAATATAAATATATACATATGCATATTTTATTAGACCATGTTTCTGCTAGTACTGCATGATGGGTTTGTAGTGGGGGCTGCAGTATATTGTGTTGCAGTGTCTGGTCATGCATCAATTTAGTGGTGATGTGGGGACATCTTCTGGTCATCTGCTGTAATAGCACCTTCACTTCACAGTCCTGTTGCTCATTGAAGATTTTTTTTTTGCTTTCTTTCTTTCTTTCTTTGAATGAAAATTTGTTTTTTGTTTATTTTTATAACCAAAGATATGGTGTAAAATGGGTATTTAATTTAAATTCTGCGAACTCGTCTGTTGCGCTCACAGAGCTTGTATTACTCTCTCTATATAGCCTGTGAGTTCATGTCACCACGACAAACACTTACTCCTAAACACTGGCTTAAATATATTTAAAACGAAATATTTCATCATCGCAGGAGTTTTTCATCAGTGAGATAGACGTTGATGATTAGCAGTGCAGCGACACTGTTGTTCTGGTCTGAAGTCAAGACTGAGGGTTACCCAGAGCTCCTGTGATGTTAATAGAAGTAGATATTAAAACATTTTGGGCACTTTACATTGTAATTCAGGGAAGAGCTTTTATTTTTGTCAGCTTTGGATGACAGTTTTTATTTTCCATTACTATAAATACAGTAACTCTATATTTTATTCTATGAAAGCATAGTTATGTCCCGTGAAGCTTCAGCTGTAAGCTTCTGTAGGTCTGTAGTTGTATAGAGCAATACTGTGAATGTTCCAGCTGTCCAACTGCATCACATGTTATTAACCTGTTCTTTAAAATCTCCACTAAACGCTATGAGTATGTGTAGAACTACTAAAGGAATTTCCTGTATAAATGCATGCATTATATTAATCCATGCATATATAGGTTCTGGCTGTGAAGGACATCACTGGCCGGTGTTACAGCACGTGACTGTTTATTATAGAGAAAGACACTCTTGCCTTTTGAACTTGTTCATTTGTTAAACCTAAGATTTATGATACAGAAATTTCAGTACCAGTTTTTTTTTTGTTTTTTTTTGTAATGTTTGCAGGTCTGCCTTGTGAAAGTCAATCATCTTAATGTCTACTTTTCTCTGCATTTAACAGAATGTTTAAGCGAATCTGAACCCAAACTCTGAAACATGACATTTCTCCACTGGTCATTTCAGGATTTCATCAAGTCCAACCGCTATAAACCT
>JAOVVF010000014.1:7921223-7932927 GCA_028565595.1 Duopalatinus emarginatus
AGTCTGACACTGAGATCTATTAAAAGTATCATAAAGATTAAAACACTGAAGGTAAACTTTGTCCATTAGGTAGAACCCAAATGGCTATGAAATTACATTTTAGATTTAGATTTACTGGCAACTTTGTTACAAGTGCCAAAGTTAACCACATATCTATCAGTCTCCCTCTTTCTGATAAATAATAAAGCTGATAAAGCTGATGAAGCGGGGGTGTGTAGAACGGCCTGTGTGGGCGGGGCTTAACTTCAACAGCCAATAGCTGTCTAGATTCCACCCAAGCATAAAAATAGGTCCAAAATTTTTGCGTGGCAAAAAAGGAAATCCGCGCAGCAAAAAGCAAAATCCGTAACCGGATCTAAATTTTTGTGCACCAGAAACTAAAATCTGTAACCTATGAATGAGATTTTGTGATTGAGAAAGCACGGATTTAGTTTTTTGGTGCACAAAACTTTTGATCCTATTTTGACGCCATACTACTGTTTCATCTTGTGTATTTCAAAAAAAGTCACTTAAATAGGGCCAGGGGTGATGTGGACAAGTTTGAATTTTCTTCCATTTTCTTTCCCGCTGACACTCGACTCTGCTGCATTGATGGGATAACTATGTCTAGCCCAACCCACTGTTAACAAAGTGCATGCTGTAATGTGATTGGTGTGATTACGCGCTTCTTTCATTTTGAAATGTTACATATTTTATGCGTGCATGAGACAAAAGTAACGACATTTTCATAATGTAGTGGAGTAAAAAGTAAGATATTTGACTTTCAAATGTAGTGAAGTTAAAGTAAAAGTCCCCCAAAATAAAAATACTCTAGTAAAGTACAGATACACAAAAAACCTACTTAAATACAGTAACGAGTTACATTTACTTTATGTTACTGTCCACCACTGATTATTAAACGTATGTAGTTTAACTACATGTCTACATGTAAATGATTATATTTCCTTGGTGATTTAATGACTGAAATGCACATTTATCACAACTTTATTCATCACCTGAACAGTTGACATCCATGTCTCCATGAAACCAGTTTATAAGATGAGGAACCAGTTGATCAGAGGGAGAGCAGAGGAGAGGACATGTAGGGTGTTTTGGAGACAAAGAGGCGAGACCGAGATGGTTTGAGTATGTGCAGAAGAGGGATGAGAGTTATACCTGGAGGAGGATGCTGAGGATATGCATGTAGTAGGGGTAACAGAGGAGGATGCTCAGGACAGGGCAGGTTGGAAAGGATCGATGTGGAATGATTGAACAGCCGAAAGCAGTAGAAGAAGAAGAAATAGTGAAAAGACAGTAAAGTGTAGCATAATTTAACCAGGCAAATCATTAGGAGGAAGTTTTTTTTATTTACAATGGTAACTATCAAATTTCTAGATGCTGCTATCTACTTTACTATTCATGTCAGGACTGCATAGACATAATAATAAATGTATTACCCTAACTTTAACCCAAGTAAACAAAACGTTTGGAATAAAAAAAAATATAGAAATTACATTTTAGTTTAAATTTTAATTTATTATTTTTTTATAAAACAAACAAACAAACAAACAAAAAAATATTTAGATAAGTCAGGATATGCCTGAGTGTAAATTATATTATATAAAGCTAGTATTTTGATATTTCACATAAACCTGTTACAGTGGTTCAAAAGTCTGAGATCACTCATTAAAATATCTGTGTTTGGCATCATTTTTTTAATTGAACTAGGCATATACTGTATATATATGTATATGTATATATATATATAGATATATATATAGATATTTTTATGGAGTTTCTTTGAGTGTTTTGCTGAATATCTGTGGTTTGTGTAGGGTTTGCAATGCAACTATGAGCTATTTTGTTGACAAGAAACAAATTTGGTGGTCCAAGTAAATTGTCCCCCCCAAAAAAATTGTCCCAATAAGGATCAAGCTGAACGTAGTGCACACGTACAGTATTCATAGTACTATTTTAAATCTCAGTTACAGTCACTTCCCATGATGCAATTCCTGTTGATCCTTTTCCTTTTTCTTCCTTTTCTTTATGATACTTTTACATGAACTCTATTGTAATCCTTGTTCTCTACCAGGGGTGGATACCAGGTTGAAGTTTACTCTAGAGCCGTCTCTTGGCAAGAATGGCTTTCAACAGGTGAGAGATTTCAGTCTTTCTTGTACATCTGTGTGTGTTTCTGTCCCTGTATACTCTGATTTGATAGACACTACACAAATACTTTTTATACTGCCTTATAGATTATATTCTGTATATTATTTGACACTTAGTGCTTAATATTCTGTTTGGTAGTGGTATGATGCCCTCAAGGCAGTGGCCAGACTCCCAACTGGAATTCCCAAGGAATGGAGGAAGAGGGTATGTCTGCATCTTCTGATCTTTACATGTGCAGTGCAATTTGTGGGTAACTTTCATACCTTTTTCTTACGATTTTAGTACACTGTATTAGAGATTAACTGTATTTTGAGTTTACATTGATATGGATGCATTTCTAACAAAAATACAAAAAACAGTGGAAGCAATACAAAGTTTAATTATAATCAATACAGTCCTTTTTGTGGCCACGTTATTTATTTATTTATAAAGAATCAATCTAATAAGTAGGATAATGTTCAATGGCCAGTTATTATTGCAAAATAAACTTAGGATCTTTCCACCTAATGTTAGGGTCCTTCATTATTATATATTCCTCTGCAAAATACGAAATACCAAAACTGTTATTTCTCACTTTAACTTTTAATCCTTTTCAGTACAGATCACCAGTAATGCTCAGTTAAATTACCTACAGACTGCAATGCATATTAAGCACACAATTCATTTAAGCCTAATAATTTTTTCATTTGACGTCTATGTTCTTTGTTTTCTTTGTTAAGGTATGGTTAACTTTAGCTGATCAGTACCTCCACAGCATCTCCATAGACTGGGAGAAGACGATGAGATTCGCGTTCAACGAACGCAGCAATCCAGATGATGATTCTCTGGGGATCCAGATAGTGAAAGTAATGATATTATATGAGACGATATTTTAATAATGAGTCAGTGTTCCAGCTGTATGCATTGCTGTGGTTCATGACCATGTTACTGTTTGTTCAGACAAACACAAAGCATTTTTTAAGCTCTCATAAATATGTATGGTGTTATTTGCAGGAGGATATTTGTTTTAAAAGCATATCAGTGACATGATTTATTTGTAAAGACATTTATTTCTCCTTTTTAGCGTGCAGTAATATGAGACAATGGTGACTGTCTGACACTGAGATAGACACACACAGCTAAAAGCAACAATCGGAAGTTCTTTGCCAGAGATATTTAATGGTAGGGAGTGTAATCTCTCTGATTAAATGTCAGATGGTCTAGCAGGATGTTTGCTCTGTGTAGCACGTCAGCTTAAAGTGCATAATGGAACAAATGCGGCGCTCCTTCCCACCTCGGCCAGCAAAGGCTCAATGAATCATCAGACGCTTGTAGTTCTTAATAGGGCAAAGTCCATGCTCATTTTGTCTCTGCCTAATTTTCTCTTAGTGTGTATTTTGTCTTTCCCTCTTAAATATATTATTATGGGTGGGTTATTTCAGCTGATCCTATTAGGAGTCACCACAGCACACCATGTCTGTCTGTCTACATATTTGGCACAGGTTTTTTGCTGGATTTCCATCCTAAATTTTGGGACTGCCCTGGTTTTTGCACCTGCTGTGGTTGGATTGGCTTAAATGCTATACCGACTGAGCTAGTCTGGCTCTCTTAAATATATTACTGTATCTTGCTATATTTTCCAATATCGCATATGGCATGAATACACCTATGTCTCTACACAACTACACTACATGTGCAAAAATATTCCCAGGTACCCGGTGGTGTTAATTATCCTGTGTTTACATTGTCTGTAGGACCTGCACAGAACAGGCTGCAGTTCTTACTGTGGCCAGGAGGCCGAGCAGGACCGCGTGGTACTGAAGCGGGTGCTGCTTGCTTATGCCCGCTGGAACAAGACTGTAGGTTACTGCCAGGGCTTCAATGTGCTGGCTGCACTTATCCTCGAGGTCACAGAGGGCAATGAAGGCGACGCATTAAAGGTTTGCCTTAGTGTCCGTTACCTTTATTGGAGTGATTGACCTGAGTAGTGCTTGGCACATAATTAAGACCTTATTATGAAACCAGCTAATTGCTTATTAAGATTAATACGATTATTAAAATTAAAATTTATAAATGGGTGTTAGTTGACCTGACAGTAGAAAGTGCTTCATTTACATTTAAATGTGAATTCACGTCATGGTGCTGGTGCTTTTGAACTTTAAAGCATAAAACGCATGGAGTTTGTTGACTGTTGTAATAGCAATGATGAATGTAGGTTCTCCAACATAATAGTTAATTTATTTAATTTATTGACTCAGCTGTCTTAAAGCACACACATCGCCGAATCAGACACGATTATAGTTCTATTCACTGTGTGCACTTTTAGGTGATGATCTACCTGATTGATAAGGTGCTTCCTGAGAGCTACTTCGCCAACAACCTGCGTGCTCTGTCTGTTGACATGGCTGTATTCAGGGATCTGCTCAGGCTAAAGCTTCCAGAGCTCTCACAACAACTTCACCATTTACAGAAAGTAGCCAACCGGACAGGAGGAGGTGAAGGACACCCACATGCTCTTTCTACTTATTGCATACTTACTACTATACACATATTAATTAGTATACTTATACGCAATGTTTTACTATAATTAACGATATATTTGTACTTTATTATTAACAATGAGTACATAATTATATCATTTGAAAATTTTAAAGAAAAAACTGTGTGGCCATGAAAGAATAACTAATTTTAGCAAGACATTAAAAATTGATTTTTGATACAAGTGTGTGTTTTTAAGTGACGTGACTTACTGACTACTGTGCTTCTCACACAAAGGAATTTAACCTCTACATTTAACTCATCCGTACAGTGCAACACACTTTAGTGAAAGCATGCACTAGGGACTAGTGAACACATGGCAAGTGGCCTTGAGCACTTGGCATCTCCATCCATGGCACCCGAGTTGCAGTTAGGGCATCAGGTGCCTTGCTCAAGTGCACTTTAGTCGCAACTTGTTGGTGCGGGACTCGAACGGAGGATCACAAGGCTGGTTGCTTACCCACAAGTCTACACCTGCCCCTTATTTATAATAAATTGAGAAACAACTGGACTGAAATGTACACTGCGAACCTGTTTCCTGTGTTTCAGTCAATCAAGCTGATTTTTAAGCTGATTTCTCTTGCTGAATGCTCATTCCATGTTGTTGCAGGAAGCTACGAGCCTCCACTTACCAACGTGTTCACCATGCAGTGGTTTCTCACCATGTTTGCCACCTGCCTGCCTCACCACACTGTGCTGAAGATCTGGGACTCGGTTTTCTTTGAGGGTTCAGAAGTACTGCTGCGGGTTGCCTTAGCTATTTGGGCCAAACTGGCAGAGTGAGTTAACCAGAGGAGTTTTTTTTAATCCTTCTGATCCTTTGTTTAAAATAATTAAATTATAATATGTGTTAAGTTACTATAAACAGTTAAGAATGGTCAGTTTCTCAGTGTCCACTTATACATTGTAGTGAACTGTAAGTCTTTTCCTTGTCATAGTCTTTTCTTTGTTTTCTGTCTGTCAGGAGGATTGAAGAGTGCCAGACTGCAGATGAGTTCTACAGCACTATGGGCTGTCTGACTCAAGAAATGCTGGAGGACAATTTGATCGACTCCAACGAACTCATGCAGGTAAGAGTGCGACTAAGACCGGCGCTCAGTTACACTTGAGGAGATTCATTATCGAGTACACATACCTGTATTTAAAAACAATTCTGAATATGAGTGTGATGTTTTGGAACAAAACATAGAGGTTATGGGAAAATTAAGTTATAAAAACCAACATGGATGTATATAATGTTAAAGCTAGTAATGTTAGAGGCTCTTACAAAACACTCAATTACACTCAATTAAAAGAGAATGAGCTAATTTCCTTCGGGAAAGCTTTACAGATGTGGGAATAAATTGTGGATAAATGACCTGCCATAGTTAAAAATTAAAATGAAAAAGAATCTAGCCCTGAGGGGTAGGAATATTCAACCATTCATTCATCGTCCGTACCCTAGTGGTGTCATTATTAATAGAATGCTAAATTATTACCCTTATACCCCCCCCCCCACCTTTTGATTGCTATCAGAAGAGATCAGGCTTTTTTTGGGGTAGCTATTACCATGTAGTTTTCAGCCAAGCATTTGCCAAACTGTTACATGCAACCCAGGATAAATATGTGTGATTACAGTCTTTGTAATAAGTACATTTTGTTAACCATGTGGAGAAGAAACACCTGGTTAAGTCACAGCTCTGCTGGTGATATATGCATGTTGCATTCTGGGAAAACTCCAAACTCAGTGTGTATGTGTGTGTGTAAGTCTGTGAACCCGGGGTGGGGATGTTTTTTTTATTTTTTTTTATTTTTTTTGGTTGGGAACAAAAACTCCACATGAATAGAAATAGCTGATAATTTTGACCTTGTAGGGATATTTGGTCCCCATGAGGAAAGTGTTTTTTTTTAATAAATAAAAGAGCCAATAACTTGTTGTCTTTGAGTATTAATTATCTGCATTAATGGAAAAACTGCATGTGTGCGTTTTCTCTAACAGACTGTATACTCCATGGCCACGTTCCCTTTTCCCCAGCTGGCTGAGCTGAGAGAGAAATACACTTACAATATCACTCCATTCCCTGCTGCAGTCAAGGCCATTGGCAGGTGTGTAATCAGAGAAAGCCAGCTTGGATTACACCACGCTGCTCTGTAAATGACTTAGTGTTATCAGTAAGACGATTGTATTTTCTGCTATAATGTACACGTGATGGTGTGAGTGTACTATATAATGGGCTTGCAAATATAAATATAATAAACTCGTACAGACTATAGATAAAATGTGTAAAAAAGTGTATTTGATTAGATTTAGATTAGTAGAGGCAACAGCAAGACCAAAAAAAAAAAATGAAGTATGTAATATCCTTCTGCATTTATTGTAATTGGTTAAACTTGTTTCCTCACAATAAATTCACATCAGTGAATCAGAGTTTACATAATGTTCTTAATTGTAGCCAAGGGCTCCATGGATGGGAGAGTGATGATGATGGAGACATGGATGATGAGGACTCTATAGTCACTGCTCTGGGATGCCTGGGACCATTAGGAGGGCTCCTTGCCCCTGAGATTCAGAGATACCAAAAGCACTTAAAAGGTAAAACAGCAACGTTAATGACCGTCGCTCTTTATTGAGCTGGTGTGTTCTCTTCTAGTCCATCAGACTTGGTATTTATCTGTTGCTCTCATACTTCTCCTGCAGAACTGGAAGTACCAAAAGATGTTGTGCACTAATCTAGTATTTATTAATGAACTAATATGGATTGTATTTAATGCTGCAAGAATATTCTCTAAATGCAAAGTTGCTATTAGCTTAAATTGAATCACTGTTTTCTATATTAATTATATCATTAGCAGAACAAGCTAATGACAAACTTTTAATAACTTTTGCAGTTATACATTGGATCAGTTTTATCTAACTGGCAATACTCAGAGCTCTGGTATCCCTAAAAGCAGGGTTTCTGCATTCATAGACTCATAGATATTAAACTATCATACATGAAACCTTAACAGTGTTATGTGACAGCTCCTTTATTAAGACTCGCTAAGTACAGCATATATAGTATTATTTAGTGTTAGGCTGTGAATAGCAGTGCTTGACTTGGTGTCTTGAAAAGTGTCTTTTATTTATGTCGATCTGTTGTCCTGTTGTCTTGTATTTCCAGAACAGCGAGGTGAGCTGGGCTCTCCCTGCAGCAGTATGGCTGAGCTGAGCCCGGGGGCTGTGGGGGCTGGCCGGGCAGAGCACACCACCACCATCAACAGTATGATGATGGAGCGCATGAGCACGGACATCAGAGCCCTCACTAAGCAGTATTATCGCATCAAGAGACGACAGCAACAACAGGCCAACCTGCTCTACATTCACACAGGTATTCAAACCACACAACCACAGGATCTCAAAGTAAGTTATAACGAGTCAAAATACAAAATAAATATATTGACTGCATATTTATGTATTTTCCATCTTGAAATATCATCAAATATATTTCATATCTGGATGTAAATCCAATATCAAAAGGAAACCTTTTTAATTTTGATATTAAGATCAACACAGAGAAAAGGTATGCAGTACAAAATGCATTTAAATCTGCAGGCTGTTGTTGTCTTGAGCTCATTAGTTATAATCACAGAAGACGTTCTATAGAAATGAAGACATTTAGGATACTGTATTCTAACCCAAAGCTATAACACGACTGTGGTTTCCAAAACTTTCTGGATATACACAAACCTCAAACTCAAACCATTTTGGTATTTTTTTGTCTTCTCTGTCAACTTTTTTACTGATCTCTCCTTAACCACATATTTGAGTTCACAAGTCATCTAGTCTACAGAAAGACAGGCATATCAACCAGTTCCTTTTCAGGACTATATTTCATTACATGTTTTTCTCAGGAGTGCCAGTGGAAGCTGAACCTGTTGCTCCTCATCAGCCCACTAAAGGGGCAAGCCTTAACACTGGTACTGTCTACTTGGGCTTTTGTTCTGAATACAAAGGGCTGCTATAGTAATTTATCTTGGTGATCTGGTATGCAGTGCTGAGATTGAGGTTAATAAAATTGGTTTATAATAAAGGCACTCTGCTTAATCTGGGGGTTTCGACACGTTGTGCTGTGGCTCTTTGTCTTTCCATTTTAGATCACGGTTTCTTGAATGAGAGAACTTGCTATTGCTTTATTTGGTGCACTTTAATTTCTATGAATCATGCAACTGCATCAAATCTTCTACTCTATTGATTTTAAAGGGTTAAATGGGTTAATGTTGATTTGGCCGGTGGGACTGCATTGAACCAAGGCTGTAATACTGATTGTCATCAGTGTCTGTTTTGATTTGTTGTAGATAAATGTCCAGCCACCAGCATTTTTGCCTCCCAAATCCACTCTTCACCTGTAGTCAATCATCTTCTCCTGGGGAAAAAGGCCATAGCTGCTCAGCATCCCTGCAGAAATGGTATGGCCCAGGGGCTCAGTGGCCTTACAGGACCCAAGGCTCAGTCCACCCCCACCCAGGATCACAGTTTTCAGTCATCCTGGCGTGCACATGTTTGTGCTCATCGCAGGAGCCTGGCCCAGGCCCGGGCCCAGCTGGGTTTTGATGATTCCATGGAGCTAGAGGATAAATCTAGCCCTGAGCACAAAACAAAGAAAGAGCAGGAAGAGGAAAAGATGAAGGAAGAGGAAGATCAAGAGAAGGAGAAGAACGATAACAGTGAAAGCCTGGAGAAAGTAGATGTACCCTTGCAGGAGCCAGTGCAAGGGCTTATAGAGGAGGGGGACTCAGAGCTCCAGCTTCAGGACTGCAGTGAGGAGATAAAAGAGATGGAGCAGCAGCTATCTACTCTAGACCTGGATTCATCAGCACAAGGTCCTTCAGAGTTAAGTGATCCAGAAACACCTTCTCCCCTTCCAGAGCCAGAGCAGGGAAATAATCCACAGCCACAACCCAAACTAAATGCACAGCCGCATGTCTCAGCAGAGGTGTGCACCACCCGCCATGACTCTTCCAGCTCAGAGAGCACAGCTTGCTCTCTCAGGCAGAGCTCCTCTGTAGCATCCACTCCAGAAATTCTTCCCAAACCACAACAGATCTTCTCCCCTTTCCCCTGTGTCAAAGCACCCCGCAAATCCATGGCTGCCCGCAACCTGGGGCTCTACGGGCCCACCTCCAGAACTCCCAACGTACAGTTCCCACAAATGAGCAAAACCATGAACCGAACGAGTACTGGCGTTAGTGCGTCCACCAGGCGGCGATGATAAGCAACTTCTTCACTAATTCTTCACCTCAGCTCTGAATCTGAGCCTTTCAAATATGCAGAAGGATTGCTCTTTCAGTATACATAGAAAAGGTATAGCAGTATACAGCACAGAAGCCACTGAGATATTGTACACTGTACATGTATAGATCGAAATGAAGGAATTTCCTAGCTTGTAAAAGTTACCTTGAATGTGATGAACTTTTTTGTCTAAATTGTTTTGTACTCCACAAAAAGAGCCAAACAGGTTATTCTATGCTAGCACTCATCATTGTTGGAGAATGTGAAGAAGCCTTTAAATATTAATGCTGCATGTCTGACCTTTGGATTTTGCCATAAATGTATTGGATATGACTATGTATTTGTCACAAAGATATATCATCTTCAAATAATAATATTTAAAAAGAATTAAAATATAGCCTATTTATTGACTGGTAAATGCCCTGCTGCAGAGAAACCAGAAGAAATATTGTATATCAAATCACTTACTCCAAACATATAGCGTCTTATTCTTTCTGGTCAATTTTTTCTCTGGATTTATTGCATTTGTCTGTGGTTCTGGATCTTTATTAGTTGGTTTATGCCGTCATTACAAATTTGTTCATTTCAGTTTACCGTGAACAGGATTAACTTTTCTCTGCATTTCATAGCTTACTGTCCAACATTTAAACTGGACAGTAAAATTACAACATATTGCATATAACATAACATTAAAATTAATGTCTAATTGAATACATACATTACAATTCTTTCACTGAACAGAATGACATCTTTACATCAATAAAAATTATATGCTTAAGAATCTGTTTCTACCTGCTTCTTCCTGTCAGAAAACAACAAACAGTGGAATGGAGGTGAGATTTTCACCTCTGAGGTGTAGTAAGTACTAACTGTGTCCATGTGGGCTTCCTCCAGGTTCTCTAGTTTCCTCTCACATCCCAAAACCATTATGGTGGATGGCACTAGTTAAATTGGTTTTAGGTGTGAATGTGTAAGTGTGTGTCTGAGTATGGTGCTTTGGCATGGACGGTCATGTCAAAAGGTATTCCCACTTCACTATATAATAAAGTGGTTACATTAAGAATATATAAATAATGAGTAATAGAATATATAGTGCTCCTGTTTAGAGAACAATCCTGAGTGATGACTATATTATTATTATTATTATTATTATTATTATTAAGTGATTTCCTATGCTGTGTAATAACAAGTCACACAGTCCAATCTGTTTCATTTCCAAGAATTGTGTAGCTCATTGCTCAGAGAGTGAAAGTTTACTGTAGTCAGTACACCATTGGAGGGCGCTGCTGTTATATAATATGAAGTATAAAAACAACACATTTTTGTTCCAGGAACAAATTAAAACATGCCTAAGATTTTCAGATAAACCCAAATCCTTCCAGTTAAAGTGAAATTTAAAACCTGTTGAAAATTGTAGTCTTAAGATGTTTTTACTTGTCAGAGTTTTTGGCACTTTTTATTTCACTATTTGCCCATTTTCCCATGTTTGGACTAGTGGTTAAAGTTTTTCCCTTTTTATTCTATATGGTTTATCTTTGTGTTCTTTTACTTGCAGTCAGTTCTTGTATTATAGTTTATATAATAATATGGATAAAACATGTACATGTATAAGTAAAAAGGGAAACAATATGTACACATTTTTGTTCGTCACTAACATACAGTGAATAGGAAAATAAATGAAAAATAATGAAAAAGTTATCTGCTACTTTAATATTTAACTTTAATATTAATTATTTCTATTATATTAATTAATAATTAATCTTAATAATTAAATTTTGTTTTGAGATATAT
>JAOVVF010000014.1:7958687-7986411 GCA_028565595.1 Duopalatinus emarginatus
TAACACACACACTCACACACACACACACACACACACACACACACACACACACACACACACACACACACACACACACATGCCCACACGCATACATACATTGAAAGACAGAGTCAATGACGTTCACTCACTGCGGTCTTGTATAGGCTTGCCATACTGTGGAATCTGTCAGACAGACTCAATAGACCTGACATAAAAAGCATCCGCTGTAAAATTAATCCAAGACAGAGGAAAGGCTGAGACCTTGTCAATGTAACCAGCTTTCAGAATAACTTACAGAGTAATGTCAAATTTTTAACATGTGAGATACACCAATCATCCAGTAAAACCATAAAAATAATATTAACATTAAACACAACATTAAAACCATACAAATGTCCACTGATCTAAAAGGTAAATAACGTTGATTCTGTCATTACTGTGGCACCTGTTCAGGAGTGGAATATGTATATTCGGTAGTGGGGCAGCCATATGGGGCAGCCATGGCTCAAGGTTAGGGAACTGTTCTTGTGACTTAAAGGTTGCCGGTTTGATCCCCAGTACTGACAAGACACAACTAAAGTGACTTTGAGGCAGACACCTAACCCCACCCAGTTGCTTTTTGGGCACTGCGTATAACCCCCCCCCCCCACCTTCTGTCTTCTGGGGTGGTCCTGTATGCAGTGATTAATACATACAAAATGGTCCAAGGAAGGGCAACAGGGTCATTGGTCCCCAATGGTTACTTATGTGCTTGGAGGTGAAGGCTAGCCTGTGCGGTCCAGTCTTACAGAAGATCCACAGAAGGGTCTGTTGCTAATTTCTTTGTGCCAGATACCACAGAACACCTCCAGAGGTCTTGTGGAGTCCATGCCTCAGTGGGTCAGAGCTGTTTGGCTGCTGTTTAGGGAGGTGGTATGTACCTGCAAGAAAAAATATAATTTATTGCATACTATGCATACGTTTACACTAAGACTGTCTCATATTTTTTATGGTACTTAAAGATTAATCAGTGTTTAGGATTAACTTCTTTAAAGAAGTGAAGATGGTTTGCAGGTGTTACATTGAGTAGTAATTTAAAAGGAAACATCACCAGCAGGGCTTTTCCGCACACCATTAAATTTCCAGGGCTATAAAGACTTACAGATGTTCGGTGTAAATAACTGGGATTTTCACAGATCCTGCGAATAACTTGTTCAAAAGAGTTTTGAATAACACACTGAATTACTAGAGTTTCAGAAGGTTTCAAAATACTATTTAGACTACTGGCATAGTAATAAACATCCATTAGGTGGTTGGTGTGGTACAGTGGTAACATCATTGGGTTCCTATGTGAGAGATCTGGGTTTGATTCCTGATCTGGGCAGCCAGTCGGTGCTACACCAATAAGGGTCCTTGGGCAAGACTCCTAACACTATGTTGTCCTACCTGTAACCTTGTAAGTCGCGCTGGATAAGAGCGTATGCCGTAAATGTAAATCCATTAGTGCTTGGAAGTTATCTGGTTTTAACTAATTGTCTTACTGAAAGATTCAACAAAGACACAGCATGAGCTAAGTCAGAGTTTCAGTTAAATTATTCAATAATGTTACAGATCCTACGTAACCGTGGAGATTTGCTTCTTTTCTGTATAACCATCCATCTTTTATGCCAACCCCACCTTGAATTTTCTGGTCAAAGAAAATTGCCAGAAAACTCTATTTTTGTCTCATCTGACCACAGAACTGATTCTAGTCAAGTCTCCAGTAGTGTCTAGCAAACCCTTTGTGCTTATGTTTGTGGTTAGATGAAAAGGAAAGATTTTACTGGCACACTTCTGGCAAACAGTTTGTTGGCATGGATGTAGCATCTAATTGTAGATTTGAGGACTTGGTATTGCAAATTTCAAACCATGATGTTTAGAGAAAAGTTTCTTCTCTAACAATCCTCCTAACTGTGTTTGGATTGGGGTGTATGTGGGTATGAGCATGTGTGTATGTTTGGGTGCACAGCATCTTCTTGTTAATTGCTCTAATGTTGGATCTGGACATATTCAGACATGAAGATATTTTTTAAGCCATATAATGCCAGACACATTTCTTTCAGATGATTTGTGTATTCTCTGATCTTCTCCATTATTCACTCTATTATTTTTGAGCTCAGTATATGTAAATATGTTAAATAAATGTTATTTCTTGGAGTACATGCTGTCACAATTTTGCCAGCACAATAATAATAATAATATACGAAACAGTATAGTTGGTGTGTATGGAAATATAATTAAGTAATTTGCCTAGATGGAAATCAAACTAAAAACGATAGGTTTTTAGTATGGTCAAATGTTTGTCCATATGTTCTAGAGTCTAGAACCTATCGTTTTTAGTTAGAATCTAGACCCTAAGACTGGTAGGAGCTATATTGTGTAGTTTATGCAGAAATAAGCAAGGTGTACCAAAACAAACAGTCTGTGTTTAATAGGGGTTATGTGTTCCTAGGTTATGTGGGTGGCAGCTAAATTATGCATGTATTACAACTTGATCTTAAGAGCAGCACTGCAGTGGTCATGTAAAAATTTGACAAGCGTATATGTATAAAGTATTCATCTATAGAGCGAATCTTACTTGTTCTAGTTCTAGTTCTCTCTGCCTTAGTGGTCTAACTAATGTGAGAATATAATTATAGTGACACCTATCTAAAGTGTCACCATAATTAGTGAACTGGGCAGAAGAGGACATAAAATGAAAGACAGTCTGTTTGAGGTGCACATACTTCTGGATTAGGTGGATATAATATGATGACATCAGCAGCAAACAGTGTTTGTGAGAAGACATTTTCGCACAACTGGCTCCAAGCAAAGTTACTTTTTATTGAGAATAGCATAATGGAGAACACGCAAACAGCATGGAGGATCATTTGCACGCATGCATACACACACACACACACACACACACACACACACACACACACATACACACACACATACACACACACACACACACACACACACTGCTCAAGGAGGCTAGGTGACAAACGGCCCCTTAATGTCCAGTTTATGCTAAATGATCGGAGCTTAATGCATTATCCCTGACCCAAACCCGGAAGTTGCCGCACACTTTCTAGATTTTGGTGGCTGTCACTATTATATAAGTACAAATTAATATTGCCTCAGTTGTCAAGCCGTAGATGGATATCAAGGAGTTCTTTGTCATCCAGGTCATACTGACTCCCAATGGCAATTTGCACAATAGGGACCCTGTCAAGGCTAGATACATTTGATTTAATATTTTCTGTACATTGTAATGGCTTAGATATAACACATAAATAAGCACATAAGTACATAAATTAATTGTATTAATTTTACTGTAATAAATATAACGCTACTATAATCAATAATAATTAATTTTATTATATAACTGATAATATTTTTGGCATATTGGCTTGTCAGTTCATGTTTTCATCATTTTTCTTTTTAATAATAAAAGAAAAAATATATTGTACTATTGTATATTTTATAT
Organism: Duopalatinus emarginatus; assembly: GCA_028565595.1. NCBI lineage: Eukaryota > Metazoa > Chordata > Actinopteri > Siluriformes > Pimelodidae > Duopalatinus > Duopalatinus emarginatus. The sequence goes on from JAOVVF010000014.1 coordinate 7,962,157, forward strand.
ACTATATTGTACTGGATCGAGTGCTATTTTATAAGCTGCAGAATAATGATAAAGCATCAGTATATTTTATATATATATTAATACATTTTTGTTTGTTAAACGATTTCCTTCTCATTCTGCATATGTTTGTGCATGACAGGTGTAGACCATTATAAAAACTCTGGAGTCTTGGATGTTTCTGCTCAATAAAATTGTGGCAACCTTGAGGCAGGAACAAGGTAATTTGAATAATCTGAAAGGGATGCTCAAAAAATTGAATTAAACAACTGCTTATCTGCATAATTTTCCCAGCATGAATATTGGCATAACGTTAAGTCAACAAATCTGAATATGGCCTCTAGAGATTTTAGATCTAATTTAGATTTTCTAGAAGAATGTTTTGCAATTCTGAAATTAATTTTAAGTAAGAATACTGTCCCATAGATTTATGCTCAACTTTGAATCTCTTAGAACCAACAGTACATAAGTAAGTAAGAGTTTTCCTGCACTTTTTCTGCTGCCATGGGTTTGTGATGCCCTGTGTCGATATATTCTGTATGGACCCTGCCAAATGCTCCATGTCTGCTGGGTTGTCATTATAGAATGTGAACTGAGGACCTGGCCAAAGATGTAGAGTACTTGCATGTAGAGCATCAAAGGTCAAATTATACTCAAACACGGCCGTACCCAAACAGCCATACCCAGCAATGACCCTGGGCTTTTTTGGTCTCCATATTCATACTGTGGGAAATTCAAAGCTTTGGCCATATATGGAACAGTTTGACCACTGATTATCAAATAAAATGAGGAGCCATCTAGACAGCCTTTAGTCAATGTGCATTTGGGAATTTGGGACATTGTACATGATGACATCTCAACAATGAGTTTCGTTTTTTTCAGAAAAACACTTTTTCTAGAAAAGAAGATAAACAGCATGAGCAGACCTGCAGACATACATGATCATAATCTATGGCATCTACGTATAAATTAATAACGACTTAAGATCAATTCAGTGATAAAAGAGGGAAGATGTTTTTTTCCCCTCTTATGTAATTGACATGTACCTCATATCATCAACACGCAAACAGTACAACAGAACACAAACCTACTCTGGGATAGCTTCAGGGTTAACTTGCTTCCCTATTGAGTGTCTGCCTCTGTGTGTTTGGGACTTCTGGGTCTCTGTTGTAGAAAGCTGTTTTGCAAAACAAAACATGTGCAGCAGTCCTTGGGTTTGTAAACCACAATGTTAAATGTATAAATGTATTAAAAATGCTTACAGCTATTTGCAATGCAGAAATAAAGCAAATATTCAGTGTCAACTTATTTACATCTACTGGATCAAAACAACATTAACCTTGATAGCATATGTTCCTATGATTATATTGTACATGAATGTGTAGTATTACATAAATAAATAAAACACAAAAAAACTTTTTTTATAATCTTGCTTGTCTATCATTTTCACACCTGGCTACTGTGGTGCTGTTTAGTATTTAGTCAGGTGCATTTTGACATGCAGTATGTTAACACTCTAATAATTGAGCCATGATTTGCCAGGGCAGCCGTGGCAAAGTGGTTAGGGAACCGGTCTCGTGAGGGCAAGACATGACTGAGGTGCCCTTGAGCAAGGCACCTGACTCCCCTAACTGCTCCCCGGGTGCTGTGGTTTGGGGCTGCCCCCCGCTCTGGGCAAGTGTGTTCGCTGCCCCCTAGTGTTCACTGGTGTGTGTGTGTTTCACTGCACGGATGGGTTAAATGCGAAGGTTACATTCCTTCTGTGTGCAAAACACACTTTTATTTCATTTCATTTCAAAACTTGTGGGTTTTGCAGAGAGCCTAAAATGTCATGTTTCCCCTCCCTCTCCAATCCAGTTAAAATCTAATCTGAGTTTAAACCTTAAAACTGACTGAAAAGGTCATTCTTGTATGAAAGGTTAGGTGTAAGTTAGGAGTTGCTTCACCAAACGTGGATTATGTTAAGTTAGTAGTAGCTCAGTGGTAAAAGTTTTGTGCTGCTGAAACAAAAAGAGTTTGAAAAGTGAAATCTGCCTGAAATCACCTACAGACAAAAATTGCAGTTGTTATAATTAAGCAGTGTGTTTAACCCTCAACTTATTTCACATGTAAATTGCTTTGGGTAAAAGCATCTGCCAAATAATTTAGTGAAAACAGAATTTTGTACATGCAGTTTTGTTCAAAATGTACTTAATATAGTTCACATGACTACTTTTTTGACTATAAAGTTAAATGTTAAATAAATGTCTGATCTGTTGCATAGCTGAACTGTAATCATCAGTATCTGATGTATAAAAGGTAGCAGACTTGAAAGATGTGTACTTTTTCCACAAATGTTTAATGATTTGTTAAATACTATTATCATTGGAGAGATTTTTGTTGCACTGAAGAATTGCACAGGTTCCTCTATTTTTGGTGACCTGAAAGTGTCTGGAACCGAGACAGTAAAAACACGGAAACTAACCTAAATTCAGGGTGAAATGCTGTAATGCTGTCAGTAGTGTATAAATATTTACTGTGCTGTAGCTGCTAGACAAATATTATCTGATCATAAATGATAAAGACAAAAGTGTAAATATTTCAGACATGATTACAGTGTCAGACACATTAATATACTGGAGGCACAAAAACAGTATTTCCACTGTCTTCAAATTATTTATCTATTACAAAATCCCAAAAAGCTCCTGTTTTGGATCATTCTGATTTTACATTAAACATTATTCATGAAACCAGATAAATAAAGATTACATTAAATTGATCTGCTCGACAGTATCACTGACAGAGTCTGACTTTTACTGTCTAATATGGGCTAGAAAAACCTTCCCTGATTTTCAAAAAAAGACTCTCATTTTGTTTCTTCTGCTGAAGGCTTATTCATTTATTTGGCTTGGCAGAACAGTATCAGTGATGTAGAATGGAGGGTGCGCTGTGCTTACACCCAGCCTTTATTTGCCTTTAAAAGGTATCCTGGGCGAATATGAACACTAATCACTCAAACCAAGCATTCCCCATCTATGCTCTGCTATTTGGCACCAAGATGGAATGTGTTTTTAATGAAAAAAAAAATTAAACCACGTCTTTATGAAACAAATGTCAAGGCTACTGCTAAATATATGTGCTTCAAAAAAGCATGTGTAAAAAAATATATATAAATGCGTGTGTGTGTGTGTGTGTGTGTGTGTGTGTGTGTGTGTGTGTGTGTGTGTGTAGGAACTATAGGAAATATATATAGGAACGGTGCTAACAGCAGAAACATTCTGGGTTAAAATAAGGACTCACTGCAGGCTCAGCAGTGAAAAATCATTAGAGACCCTACAATTTCAAGCACTGGCAGGGTGTGTAGAGATCACACATGCAGTGTGCTCTGTGTTAATGCGAGGTGTTGAGTGCTGCTGGCACTCAGACTGTGCTCCAAACGCATAGCTACGAGGCAGCATCTCTGCCTTTCATCTCTAATCATCATAAAGATATGTGCAATTCATCATGTGCATAAAATTGTTTGTGGAGCACATTTTTAAGAAATTGACTTTTTTTGTGTTCGAGTGATGAATTTTGCTAATGCTAAATTTCTATTTCTGTTTCGACCGTACTAGCCTACCTGCAGACAGTGTGTGAATTCTTTCCTTACACAAAGTCTATTTTGTAACTAAAATACACAATCAGTAATGGCTTTCAGCTGAAAATCCTGTCTGATTAGTATATGATATGCCTGAAACATATAGTGTTGAAATATCGTTTTAATTAAAAGCGTTTTAATTAAAGACAAATAACTCAAATCCAAAGATAATGAAGGCTAGATGAGAATTGTACAGAGTATATGTATAGATCTTGATTTGTTTGTTCTTGATGTGATTTCAAAATCTTTGGGGTCAAGTCTGTGTGCTGAAAGCATTCCGTAGGTCTCTGAATGTAAACTAAGAAGTGTGCACAAAGCATTCTTCCCTGTCTTTTGCCTTTATCCAGATGGTCTATGGTGCTAGTCATAGATCCAGATTGAGGGGTTCAGAGTCTCCTGCTTTATGGGAACATCTGGATATTTGGAAAGCATTAGGGCTTAGATGTCCTGGGTGGTTAGACATCAAATCTATTACTGTTAAGGTGTTTTTCCATTGCAAAGTTGAAAACAGGAACTGGGCTGAGAGGCAATGGGTTCTAGTTGTTACTTAAGGTTGTTCCCAACTACTGTAGTCATAGTAACAACTTTGCGCTAACATTGCTGTGTGTGGTTTGTTTTTTCAGCATTGTTGAACCCAACATGAAAGAATTGCTCGCTCTTTTCATACTGACTAAATTAATGCCATAAATTATCTGTTTCATTTTCTCCATATATTTGTGTATAGTGTGCACATGCCTCTGTATGCAACTAGCTCAGAACTTGTCCAAGCCAGTCTTATGCAAGCATATACCATGATACATGGAACTGGTGTCACCTGTATTGGTGGTGGATGGGTAAAGCACAGTTTTCTGTTGCCAAAAGGTCTCGAGCTGTGCAGTAAAAAATTCTTTTTTTTGTTCTTTATGAAACACAACAAGGCAGTTAAGTTGATCATTCTTATATGATGCACATGGATCAGTGTTTTCTGTCACAAATCAAATGTCTAGTTCATTAACAGCATGTGGACATGATGGACCTACTATTATCTTAAAGGATTTCACAGAGTATGTATGAGATTTAGAGGGGGGAAGACACAGACATTTCACTTGAAGGAAATTAATGGCATCACAGCAGTGTGGTGTGAACTATTCTCACAAGATGTCTTCATATGTTTGCCAGCGGAGGTTGAAAAAAATGAGGTTGAACTTTAAACCATGCAGTGCTGAGATGAACAAGACTGGAGTCTGGCACCTGTTGTTTACATGATGTTGCTAGTCTTTCTTGATGAAATAAAACAAATGAAACAAACAAATGAAACAAATTGTTATAATTCCTTATATGTGGTGACCGTCTAGACACGCAAGTACTTATCTCCAGGGTACACAATACTGAGAAATAATGGAGCGCTCTGTAAGTGATTTGGATGTTCAGACCTGGACTGTAGTCTCGAAGACCCTTGGAGCTTGAGGTCCACTGGGTTTTCATACTCCACCAATCAAGCACTGGTTTAAGAAGATTCATACTGCATATCTCATAATATGTATGTCTGGATATATGGCAGTATGTATGCATCACATATCTAAAAGATGGAATGACAGACGGACAGAAGAAGAGAGAGCGAGAGGATTCTTAGGGTTTGAAATATGTTGAGTGGTTTAGACACAAACATGCTGTTTCCATCCCAGGTAAACGTACTGTAAACTGTTTTACACCCTCGGAGTGCTAAACTGTGCAGTAATAGCATGCACTATGATGAAGAGCTCAGATAATACGGTGTGATTTAAGAGCCCGTGGCTAATCCCAAGGCAATCCGCTGGGAGTTTAAAGCTCACATAGTGGTAAGCCTTCTTGGCTGGTCTTAGGGCATGTGCGTAGGCAATGAAGAACCCCCACACAGCAAAATCCCAGAACTGAATTAACCCTTATTATGTTCACTTAATGTCCAGCTGGACTTTAGTGAGAACGTAGGGTGTTAATTTAGCTCTAGTGATTTTGCTGATATAAGCCCACTGCATCACGTAACAGCCTAGCACAACCCAGTGCAAACAAAATTTCTGCATGTTATATGCTCAAAAGTTGTTTCATTCAAAAGTATGTTGCTTCGTACTATATAAAACAAGCCATATTTGTTTACATTAATCTACAAATCCTACAGGAGACATTGGGTAGCTGGTAAATGTAGTATATTTGTGTAATGAACAGAGTCATGGTTGATAAAGTATTATTACAGATTTAGGTTTTGTTAATTAAATTGCTAATAATATTGTTATTGTTAATAAAATATGATAATTTTTTTTACACTGTCACCACCAGCTTGCACATCAGGGATAACATTTCTATAATTGTATAACCCGTTCCTATAAATCTGCTTTGGGACAATGTATTGTTAAAGGCACTATACAAATAAAATAAAATACAATTGAAGAGTACAATGCAAATGAGGACTGTTTTAATAGTAGTAAGTCATGTGATTGTATAAACTATAGTAAAATACAGTACAATTGTACAATAGCAGAAGTTAAAATTAAACCTACTGTAGGTTTACAGCATCAGTACAGTACAGTATCATTTTTTTATGATAACGTAACACATAATAGCTTTAAATGTAGTGCAATAAGGGTAATGAGGGTTATATAAAATCATGTTATTGATCAAATTCAATTAAAATCAATTTGCATTTTAATTAATTAACTGTAAATGTGTAGACATCTCATTAAGCAATCAATTTCTTGTGCTTTTCTAAATGTATTAAGCAACTTATTTTTGTTATTGAGCTATGTTTGTTAATTGGTTAAACATACAGGTTCATGGAAGATCATGCAGTGAAGTTTAATATCCATGTTGAATTAGTTTTTACTTAAGCATAGGTATGTGATAAATTCAGGCAGCACACACATTTATAAAATATCACAAGATACGAGTTATATAAGTTAACAGTAGTAAGTACGCTTTGCCTAAATCAAGTCAACTGAGATCAAGTTGATTGTGCATGACTGAAAAATTTTGTGATTCCCTGCAGCTAGTGGTCTTACTTGAGCTGAAACACTTCTCAGTGTCATTAAGCAGTGTGCCTAAGAGCTATTTAACAACAGTTCCCTTGTGTTAAGGAAGAACTCTGACACCTTTGACTGGGCAGCTTGGCACATTCCCTCCCGCTGGTCCCAGTCCGGCTGCCAGGTCTCTTTAAGAACAACATTCTTCTGATCCGCTGATGATCAGTCCACTCCTGCAGCTATTCCTGCTGCCATTCACTCCTGACGCATGTGACTACAAGGGCGACTGTCCTTGTCTGGTGCGTGCTGTTTATTGCATAATTCCAAATTCTCTCATCAAAGACGCAGTGTTGGTAATTTTAAAATACCCCAGGGCTGATCAAACCTCAGTACAAGTTCAAGCACAGGGTGAAAGGCATGGAACTCTCATTGTGTTTTCTGTTAGGCATGCTAAATAAAATAACTGCTAATGGCTGAAACTTTAACCCTAAAGTTCAATGCTGGCTTTATTAAATCATGGTTGTATGCTGTGTTGTAAAATCTGTGCACACCTTGTCATTCACACCCAGGCTAATTTAAAGCCCTTCCCAGAGTGCCTTAGCGATAATCGCTGTACTGATGTACCCATAAGGAGGCCCATTCCATGCACTTGAAACTCTCTGCTTGGCAGATGAATATCATGCAAGTACACAGCCTAGAGTAATGGACTCTGTGATTCACCAGGTAAATGCAACCAGTTGCCTGTGCCTCGTTCAGTACATGTAGAATGATTAATGACAAGCAGGAAGGTACGTCAAAGCAAACATTTCCCAGCCTGGCTTTCGTCCTACTTTTGCAGACCTGTAATCTCTTAATGGCTACGAACGTACTAAACCTGCCGAACGATAAGTAAACCTGATTGTATTAGAAATAGAAGTCGCTTTGTTATGGGACTTTATAAACTAAAAATGCACATGTTGAGTGTGACTGTCATGCCCACTTTGTAGCCAAGATAAAAACCTCAGGAAAACCAATTATGTTTGCGGTATGATGCTGAAAGCCAAATAAAAAATGGATTGCAAAGATAATTTATTTGTATCAGCTGACAAAGAGGACCTTTAGAGGATGTTGCGCGCACACACACACACACACACACACACACACACACACACACACACACACACACACACACACACACAGGTCCTTAAGTGGTCAAGAATTGTATTCTGGTATACAGGACAGTCATGTCTGGACTTTGAGTAAAAACAGCATCTGGGGCAGAGAATACATCTCAGTACTAATGTTTAAAAATAAAACAAAACTTCCTCCTTCACCCTCATTATCTTACTGGAACAGATTGTTGGCACCTTCTTCTTAATACATTTGTAAATCTGGATGTCATTTGAGCACATCTGTGCTCTACCGAGGCTTACATTTCCTCTGCTTATGCAACAGGGTGACAGATGAGAGGTTGAATCACTGTACCTTGTGAAAATCAAGACAAATTTGGAAACAATTCTGAAACAAACTATACTCACAATCTTTATATTCTGATTACATTTCAAACTGTTCATCATCTGACAACACATCTGAAAATAAGAGTTCAAGTCTATAGCTCAGCATTAGACTACAACAACTAATGTGTTTGTATTCAAAGAGACGAGTTATAGTTATATGGTCTATATGGTTTATTAGTTACTTCTTGGTCATCCAAAGCCTATAATTAAAGAAACACAAAAAGAAGTCTCTGGATCTAATCACGTAATGACAAACATGAATAAGATTTTGCTCTTTATCTAATCTGGAGTAATGATGATGATGATGATGATGATGATGATGATGATTATTTACTATTTGCCGACCCTGAAATAGCTTTTTAATTATAGAAAGACATTGTTAAAAACATATTTTAAATATCTGGGAATGGATATTTTTGAAAACAACTGAAGAAAAACATTTAATTGTCTTATATACAATATAAACCTGCACTAATTTTACTATTGTACAGTCTTTTTGTAACCTAACCTGTCCACTTTTACTAGTGGGCATCAGAAAATAAGAAATTAGATGTGCTCACAATATATACATTGTGAAGACAGCTGTTAGATGTTTGGAACTAATCGATATTGCTTTTGGTTTTGTAAAATATTTGTAAAAATTCTAAGTCAAATCATAGGTCAAACTTAAACTTAATCGGTCTTCATTTATTCCTTTGTTTCTGCTCTGGGAGGAAGGGAAGGGGGGGGGGGGTTTATTGTCCCAACACTAGTTGTAAAGGGTGTACTCACGTGTGCGTTTTCTTCTTTTTTAGTTGCACTGTTTATTATTTTATAGTGTCCTTTAGTGCAAACTTGTATATTGTTTTCTAGGTCTCTGTTCTCATTAAATGCACATGTTCTTTATTTGAGCCACACACATTGTGAGATTGACTGTACTGATTTGGATGATCAAAGTAGGTAAGTCTAAGTCTTAGTTCAGTAAGACCCTTTGCTATGTGTATCTCTAATGCTCTAATCTAAGATGACATATTTGACTAATTTAGCCAGTCGGAACACAATGGAAATGTAAAACCACACAATTTCTACACAGAAGTCAGGTTTTTTTTCATTGCTTGAAAGCTGACTTTGACAGTGTATATTTCTAAAGTGTACCTGACTGTATATCAATATATGAATGTAATGTGGCAGCCATTATATCATTGGTGACCCAGTGGTGACAAAAACAGATATAATGACATAAACACACATGCATGCATATATTTATTTACTGCTGTGAGTCTGTCAGATGACTACTTTTCCCTTAAACCTGAAAGTAACTCTTTTACATGATCTCTACCATTTGGTTGGAATTCAGCCTCCTACAGCAAACACATTCAAATGATTACAAGATGAACACACTTAAAATGGTTCTGTTTCCTGTTGAACAGCCCCAGCAAGAAGGTTAACACCTTACAACACAAATCTTTAAATACATGCCCTTAAAAACAAATGTCATGGCTAGTAGGATCTCTAATGTCCTGTTCTCGGTTATGTGCCCTGCTTCAAAAGTTCACATGGTAAAGTTACAAATTACTCTATTGGAAGTGCTGGTGAAAGGAGATATACACACAGGGTTCTCAGAGGTCTAGGAGGCCCAAGTGTATTTGGTTTTTATTACTCAACAGTCTGCCAGGCCCCGTTTATACCAAGTGACCCTTTGATGTACCAACTGTAATAATGGACTGCCTTAAATATTTCTGTCTTAATGCATCAGCATCATCATTATTTTAGCTCAGACACCCAAATCAGGATCTGAGTTTAGCATCAACCCCTATTATAGTACAAGATATTACATTCAAGGAGATTCTACGCTTGGCATTGTGGTTTATTTTTCATACGTTTGCCACTTTTTATCTTTTGTCCTGAGTTATTTTGTACTGATCTGAAACAGTTACAGCTGCAATAGCTCTAAATATTCTGAAAAGATCCTAATGTGAAAGAGTAGAGTAAAATATACAGTACTGTGTAAAAGTCTTAGGCACATGTGAAGAAATGTTGTGAAGAGGTTTTTACTATTTGAAAGAAAACCCCCACAATGAGCAGTAAACAGTAATAAAGTAAAGAAAGTCAGGATTTGGTTTGACTACACTTTGCTTTTTTGTTAAATAGTCGCCCCAGGTTGGGACGATCCAATTTTATTAGGGAATTATATGATCAATTTCACTGTGTTTTTCTCCAGTGTCCTGGAGAATCATTTTTTTTAGAGGGACGGACTGTCACACTCACTTCTTCCTTTATTCAGTTTTTTGTATCTTATTTAACAGATTGCTTTCCTTAATGACATAGAAACATTTTTACTGTAATATTCTTCTTCTTCTTCTTCTTCTTCTTCTTCTTATTATTATTATTATTATTATTATTATTATTATTATTATTTATAATCTTTGGATTTACAATCTAAAATGTTTCTGTACTGATTTAAAAATGCAGAATTCATAAAATAAATGTCTACAACAACATTTATACTAAACACCATATAGGGTGCCTAAGACTTTTGCACAGTACTGTATATAAGAACAACTATAAGAAAATGTCAGCAAAATTAATTTAAGCCTCATGTTGATTTAGAAGCAGTATTCAAACAATATTCAAATAAGCATGTCAACAGAAGTCACACTAAAAATAACAGCACAAAGCAGAACATATATACTGAAGTGCCAGAAAAACTGCTACAAAATACATAGGCTGCATAATGGTATGGGTGTGGTCTCTTCCAATAGGACAGTGTGCCACCCACATGCCAAATTATGGTTAGAGGAACACTCGTCTGAGTTTGGGGTTTTCCATTCCACTTCTCCAATTCTCCAGGTCTCAGTGTTATTGAACATTGACTGTTCTGCAGGAAGTATGGTATTCATTGCCTACAGAATATTTCTGCAAACTTGTGGAATCCATGCCCTGTTGGGGACCTACCAAGTATTTGACTGGAGTACTAGTTTATCTGGCATAACAAACACTATTTATTTAGGAAGCAGATTTCAAGTAATCTATGCAAAGACCTTCATTATGAGCTCCACAATTTAGTAATGTATCAATATTTAACTATGATGAATTAGTACAGCCAATAATTCTTAAAGTATCAAGAAGTTAAAGAAAAATGTGTACATTAACAGCCTTTCTGATCAGAGACCATTGATATCAGTAGAGACTGTTTATAGAACCACTCCAGTTTTACTTCAGTTAGTCAAGTAATATAGTACTTTTTAAGGACCTTTATAGAATCAAACAGCAAATAAATACTCAGAAATACACAAGGCATCTGGGGGACAGATGCTGATATGGAAACTGATGCTGAACATGTTTAGTGGATAGCCAGACATGGTCACTAGGCTAAAAAAAGATGTTAAGTGACATGATGTAATCCTTCATAGCCCTCAGTATCCTAATGAGTGGAAAGATAATGGATAGTGATTTTAAAGCCAGTAGTTGACAGGCCTTAAAAAGACTATCCCTTCTAAAGAGTGGTTAATAATTCTACTGGAATGAGTTAAGTTATTTACAATGTCTATGCATGATGGGGTGCATGAATGTAAATACTGGTAGCATCTTGAATTAGGGTGGGCCACCAGTATTGTTGTATTTGCATATTATTTGATTTGCATGGTATGTGCAATACCTGGATGCCCTGAAGCCACCACTCCATGTGCCTGTACAAAGAGTGAGAACTTCTCCTGGGGAACCTGGAGAACCTGAACCAGCAGACAGGTGTGGCACCCCATCCAGCCAATGTCTCCATTCTTCTAGCACATCCTGATCTGCAGTATCATAGTTTCTTCTGTGGGAAGATCTTGGTGTTGCTATAGGATCTCCTGCTCTTACTTCAGATGGTCTTTCTTAACAAAAAGGAATGGAATATGCTAAATGTTTTAGTAGGGCTACTAAGGCTGCAGGTAACACAGCATATAAAGATTGCCATTTACATGATTACCTATTTCCCCAGCATGTCACAGAAAATCATAGATAAAGCAGCTAGAGTAGCAAAGAGGCATTGACCAAACCATACACCATCTCAGACAAGGGATTTCCTACCAATGGGAAGTGCAGCGTTTCCTTCTGGACTGTGACGAGATATATTTGTGTTCTGATAGTCAAGAGTGTGCCACTGCAGCCTGTTAAGCCCAAGAACCATTTTATCAGTGCAGAATTGGATTATTAATATGTTCTTGTAGTGTAAGGCGCTGGTGACATGGATCTTTCTCTAGTGGGTCTATCATCAAACATAATTGAAAATGGCAATTGCAGTAGGTCAGTGAGTTGATTTATTCCCATCAATATGAAATTTCACACTAGGCGAGCTGGGTAACAGAGAGTGATGAAGGTAGTGAATTGTCACAGGCATGAATAGTCCTATCGAATTTTAAGAAAAGCTTAATAAAGATTGTCCATCTATAGTCCAATTCTCACATCTGTAAGCCAGCTCACTCTCTGCACCATTCTGTAGGCCCAAACAGACGAGTGCAGAATGCTGTATTGTATTTGCAACCACAGAAGCTTACTAAGTCATTGTAGCAGATGGCATAACCACCCGTGAACTGGAATCATGAGGCACACCAAGATGTCTTCCTCCGCAGTCATATTTCTGATGAAGGGAGAAAGAAAATGCCTCTTCTCACTGATGTTTCTATTTCACTGTGGCCTGCTCTGTGACTGAACCGATTAGTAACGCTGTGGTTATTTTAATTGAGTGGTGATTTCAGTCATATTGCAGCAGGTTGCTGCTTGTTGACATTTTGCCTGCTGAGCACTGCTGACCTCACAGAGTTTCGAGTGAGGTCTATCATGTTTATCAGGCAGGTCATGGCAGGCTTCAACATGGGAACCGATAGAAGAAGTAGCAAAGTTTTTTTTTTCCAAAAACCTAAATCATTCACCTATATCCAAATAACAGCATGATATGTATTGCATAAACCTTCCACAGAAACAGCAAAAATTTGACCCTAATGACTCAGCCACACATAATCCACCTACCGTCAATCACAAAACTTATCTGCTGGAGGTGGCAAACAACTTAATAACTATTAATAATTATGTACATGAGCAAAATAATTGGGTTTTGGTATATTTGGCTATACATTACCTTAGATTCACTCTATAGTTTTTTTTTTTTTTTAATATTTAGCTATGCCAGTTCAGAGGGCCAAATGGATGAACTATATGCTGTAATAAATCAGACTGAGAGGCTCTTCATGGAATGTTAGTGCATGTCATTACATGCCACCTTTCTGCACTCATTAATGATTTCCATGCATCACCAAACAAGCATCCCAAGCATCCGAGGTGTGACTTATACACAAACAATGCATCAAGAGTAATTAGTCAATTGACTTTTACTTACCTTTAAAAATATAATGAATAAGCTTATTATGTGTTGTTGGCAGTTCATAAGTGCAAACTGATGTGTATTTACATTTCTTTCTTTCTGCAGGTCTTACAGGTGAATCTAGTGATGTCCATCCTTCTGTACGTGATATTCCTCACGTACCTCTACTGTGTCTCAATCACTGCCATGAACAAGCAGCGGCCCACACAGGACCCCATCAACACACTCATCGTCAAGCTGCTACAGGCTGACATAAGCCGCAGCCGACAGCGACAAGATGAAGGGAACCTGGATGCACCCATGCCCACTTCCCTCAATGCGCCTACAGATACGGAATATAGATACCCCCAGCACGTCAGCCCATCTGCCTATCAGTCTAATGGGGCTATGGCTGATGAGCTGTTTAGGCAGCACAAGCGCTACAACTCACCGCGAGTCTTACTGAGTGAACGGGCACCCCTGCAACCCCCACCACTATACCTCATGGATGACTTTGAGGGTGCTCGGGACACTCAGAGCACCAACAGGACTCGCCAGAAACGTTATGCTGAGCACAAGAGCTACCGTGGTGAGTACTCAGTGTGTGACAGCATGAGCCATTGGGTGACAGACAAGACCACGGCAGTGGACATTCATGGCTACGAGGTCTCAGTGCTTACGGAGGTCGAGATAAAGCGGTCGACTATGAAGCAATACTTTTATGAGACGACCTGCCAGAACAGCAAGCCAATTAAGAGCGGTTGCCGAGGCATAGATGACAAGCACTGGAATTCACAGTGCAAAACCTCACAGACGTACGTACGTGCCCTTACCAAGTTCAACAACATAATGAACTGGCGCTGGATACGGATAAACACCTCATGCGTTTGCGCGCTTTCACGCAAACACCGCAGGACGTAAAAATAAAGAAACCCCCGTATTGTGCAACTAATCCACTGTCTTTCTATTTTACCCTGGGAGGTTGTAAATATGATATAAATTATTATTTAAGTTATATGAAATGCATGTAGTCTATACATGTCTATATGATGTATAAATATATTTGTGTTATTTATTTAAGTTGTTATCAAAGCATATTCTAAAAAAAAAAAAAGAGAGACATGGATGGATATAAGACATACAATGCCGCTAAGCTAAAAGAGCATTACAGGGTGAAACTATGTGCCTTGCTTAAACATTTTCACCAACAGTCAAAGGACATACCACTTATTTGGACATAAATCCTGGGATCAGCTGCAATTGAAGTATAACCTTTAGTGTAATTGTAGTTTTTAGAAGGCATACATTTACCTGTCACATCTTCATCACTCATCAACAGTATTGCTCCAGTCTGTGCTACTGATATTGTTCTGTCAGTATGTCTGGGAAAAGAAGGTATAGTTCAGACGATCTTATCCACTTTGAAGAAATATGCCACAGAGCATATGACGTATATGTGTATCACAAAATGCATGGAATAAGTAAGAAATATATATTTTTGTATAACTCATCTACTTGTGCACAGAATATGGATATACTGGTCATACAAACCTATGTACAGCAAAAGAAATAATAATAATTAACACAAATTTCAGAAACATTGTACCCTGGGGGATTTCCAGTACAGCAGTGAAGTCAAAAAGTGGATCCAATATTTTACATATATATCTAGATGGAGTCTATTTTAAATGTTTTAGAGGAAAGCCAGAATATTTAACTTTGTGTGAAACTATAACAATGATGGATGTGTCACAAAACTAGTTTTTCAACCTTTCACATTCCTTTGCTACATAAAAATTAAAGGATGGGAGGTAGGGGGGGCTTCCTTTGTATCATTAAGATGAACTTACAGGGCGTACAGGACATAGGCATGAACTGCGTATAAATTTTAGAAAGATAGTAAAAAGGTTGTAATTTAATTAGGTAATAGAGTACTGACTGGATAGAGCTCCCAACCAAATGGAGGAATAATAAGTACACAGGCTGCTTACCTTCAGAAAGACCAGATCATTTACCAGAGACGAAGCCTCTGACCAGCTCAGACCAGAGTACAGTTGCTTCTTCTCAAGCTGTCAATCAAACACTACTGCTAATGGTTCCGAACACTCGACAACAGAACAACAGGACTAAGCCAACAAATTACAGCTAAACTGGCTGTTATTAATGATAATTTGCTCCTACACATAGTGTACATACTGGGATTTGACTACCATTAAGAGGGTTTTCCTTTTTTTTTTTAATTATTTAAAGATTATCACTGGGGACACGTCATATATAAAACTAGCTGATTTCTGTCTGTTTTTTTGTAGGTGACATTAAACATGCTGATACTAGTAGGGTTTTGTTCTTTGTACCCTACCACCACCTCTGGGGCAAATGATGATATGAAAAAGTGATTAAAAAAAATTATATTTATTAATTTTATGAGGACAGCTGGTTACCAAAACATTTCTATTTGGAATTAGGTACTGTAATATAAAACTGGTTGCAGCAGATTTCATTACTTATCTACCCTGTCCTAAATTGTGACTGTTTATGCAATACCTCAAATAAGCATTTAGAGTCACAAACAGATTTGAACTGGTAAAAGCTTGATCCAGTGTGTGTCATGCTGTGGTCATACACTGGGGAACCATTTACCAAACACACCGGTTGAATCCCAAACAAAAAAAGGAAACAGCTTCTGTCCTTTAAAGGAAATGGTCCATTTGACAGCAAATGATTCCTATATCTAGGCAATGTACCACCTAGTATTTAAGACTTCCAGACTATTTATTATTCCCCTGGCTCTTTTAGAGGATATACAGCTAGGTTGGCACCATGTTATCATTCTGAATAATCCACACCAGTTCCACGTGTGCAATCCGAGCGTCCGTTTTGCATATAGATTATTATTTTCTATTACTAGAGAAAACATTATATATAAGGGGGTGCACATTTTGCATTTATGAGGACTTCGGTGAATATATCAAAGGGCAAGAAGCTGGTGCTTTACAGCTCAGGGGTCAGCTATGCTTAAACAGGTCCATCTTGGTATCTCAGGTGACTGTAACAACAACCCCTAAACAACCTATAGGGTCATGGAAGAGACCCTGTACCCTATAAATCCACATGAAATAGTACTACTGTAGTGTCCTATAAACTTTTGGTTATTTAAAGCTTTTTAAGGCCTGTACTGTTTCAGACCTGTACAAGCAAAGTGCTTGGTAAAAAATATATGTAGGATGTTTTATATTTTTTTGGGCCAGGAGTGCAAATCCCATATTTGTATAAAAATATGCATTGCTGTGGAATAAAACATGAACAGTTGTATTGTATTTAAATGCGTGTTAATGGTACATTTCAAAAATACAAAGAATCTTTAAGAGAGCATCTGACTGAACCAGACAAGTCTCTCTAGGCCAGTCAAGTTATGACTGACAACCTCTGCTTGCTTTGAGTGAATTCTTGGGTGTGAGTGTATGAGAAAGGTCAAAAGCGTTCTCGTCAGCTAATGTTATAAGCAGAAGCGGATATGTCCTTTGTTTCATTCGGTATTCCAATGGGATGCCTCCTCCATTTCTTTCTGGAACTATACGAAGAGCATACACACAATACAGGATCTCACTTTGCTCTTATTTCCTCTGGAAGCTCTAGAGAACGAGCCTACACATTCATTTGAACACATTCTCTTTCCTGTTACGCTGAACCTAACACTGGAGTCTGGAAGGCATGCAGCCATACACACCCTTGACTTTGCTCATGTTTGGATTGTCTTTAATTTATCCAGTGCCACATTCCAACATGTATTGTACTGTGTGTAAAAGGCCCTGCTGTTGTAGAGCATACTGTATACATTCTTGCTGCTTTAAGTAATTATGATGACCCTGATCATGGAACCATTGCAAATACTGAAATCCAAGGACATGTACTCTCTTTTTATTGACGTATATTTACAATGTTCAAAAGGAGAATGTGCCAAAAATGTTCGAATTATGGAGCACCTGATATTTTAAATGTCATTTTCTTTGAGTATGTCAAGACTGAGTTAACTGTGACCAAAAACAGAGCTCTATTTTAATACAAAGAAATGTATATTGGATGTTTCTTGTTTAAGTAGTTTCCACCCTTGCTAACCTGATGTCCCTACCATGTTTGTGTGTGTGTGTTTTTTTTTATAACCCTCTCCTAAGTAGTTATTCGGATAAATATTCTCCATCTCAGTCTATGATACTTGAAGGATCATTGTGAGAAAATAGGCCAACCACTTAAATGCAATGACACATAACTCCTGTTTCTGCTAAAGCCTTCTCTGAATAAACTTGTTTTTTTTATAATATTTTTAACATGTGATCTGATCTATATTTGCTTAAGTACAAATAACTACAACGTTTCTCCTAATCATCATGTGATGGGTACTTATCCAATAAATCACACAGCCATGTTGAGCATGTGACCTTTCTGATACCACAAAATCGAGTATGACTTTCCCACAGTGGATTAAAAGTTATTTTGGCTTACCACATTCAGGTCATGAGCAAAACAAGCCTATCCTCATGAATGAAGACCAAAGGAAAAAAAAAGAAAAAAGAAAAAGAAAGGGTGCATGATAGGTTGACCTTAAGGTTGGGGTATTAGATTTGAGCAAAACAGGCAGAAATATAGAAAGAAATACAGCAAACCATGTTCAAAGTGTACAGGGAGGAAATATTTCTGGAACATCTTGCAGTTTATTTGTCACAGTTCTTAAATTAACAGTTTGGTTAAAATTAAACTTATAGTTATCCCCATGCAGTTTCAGTTTTTTATTAAATATCCGATAGGGCCTTTTTTCATGGATGATGATTACCGTCAAGGTGACAATAGATAAGCTACTAGGAACATCTAAAAACAATGAGTAAAGTGAATTAAATAATAACAAGTAAATTCCCATTATGGACCACTAGGAACACAATAAAAGACTTTATTGATCTCTAAAGCTCCTTATAATTTTCTTCTGGCAGGGAAGAAACTAGTCAGCTATCTATATAATGACATACATACAGTGACTGAAATTACCATTCCGATACAATTGCCTAATTTTCATTAGGTTTCAAGGAGATTTCAGGAAGGTTTCAGTGTTAGCCTGTTGTCTTTTTATAATAGATTTAATAGATATAGATTTATAATAGAATAAGCAGACGAGGGTTGTAGGGTCGTACAGGGTCGACACTGGATATTGAGTGTACAGATGTTCCTTTAGTATTTTTCTTGTGTATAAAAAAACAGAATTTGTTATATAACATTCTGTAGTCAGAGGGTGGATTCGGATCAGTGCAAAACAATGCATTCTGAACATAGTGTACAGAGAATACAGTGACAGAAACAACTCCAATCATCTGAGATTGATGAGATGTTGGATTTTATTAGCATACTAGTGGCAGTTCTAGCATGCCTGTGCTGAAATAGCTGTAATGTCTGCTCAGTTTTGTCATGGTATATCACTGATTGAAATAGGTTGACCACCCCATAAGATCAGCAGGATACCTAGAGGAGAACTCACAGGAACTCATAGGCTGGATATCTTTTTTCCCAGGTGAGTTAATAGAGTGCTGATAGAGTGACATGTGTTGTTAACACTGTAACAAGCTAAAGGTGGAACATTGGGATCTGTAGAAAACAGCTAAATATAAGTGAAACCTCATTAGCATTTTATTGTGGGTACATAGGTGATGAGTTGAACCATTAGATTTACACTGGAATGGGATACTAGTACATTTGTGTACATTTATGTACAGTAGTACATGAGGCATGTTTGCTTTTAGATGCATGTGTTTAGATTTAATTTTAAGTACTTTAGACTTAGAGAAAGACTATGTAAAGCGTGGGAATTTTATAGGTGTTACAAGTTTGCTTACTTTTAATTCACTTTCTTTTAAGGATGGCTCACATGAAGAGGTTTGCGGCAATTCCTATGTCTAAGGTAAGTAATGTAATTTTTAGACTTGGATTTATATGTGAGATGATACTGACAGAATATTTATTTTATATATATATATTTTTTTATTATTTTGACATAAATCGTTTTTTTCTGCCAATAATTTACTTTAACATTAGACGACTTAATTATATTTAATCTAAATAAAAATTGATGCTTTTTATTAAGGCCGCTCTCTAACAAATGTTAGTCTAGGATAAAGTTCTGTGATACACATCACATTGTCAAAGCAGAGAAATGGCTACACACACTGTTCAGATGTCTGCAGACAAACTTCTAAATTGTTTAAGGTCTCTCAATACAGAGGAAAATGACTAAACAGGGATTATTTTAGCACTGATGTTGGCATAAACAAAGAGTAAAGTTGAGATGAGAGATGAAGAATGATGAAGATGAGGCTTGTGTTTAAATGCCATGAGTGACTTTTACCTTAGGTGCTGAGAGAGAGAGACTGATGTGGATGGTGCATATCAAGCGATACAGTGATAAGAATTTCCCACTGTGAGCATATAATTATTTAGAATGTGGCAGTACTGTTGTTTCTCCTTCAGCAGATTAGATTATAAATGTAGCACTAAGTGGGATCTAAGTGGAATTTACTCTTTAAATTCTGTTTTTCTTGTTTTTATCTTTTCTTTAACCAGAATTTTTAAAAAAAGCTAAAACGTCTGCATGAGATACATGCAAGAAAGAATATTTCAGTTCAGAAAAGTCTAGTTATATGTTTGTGAACATGTGAGGGGCTTTTCCAGGCCACCACACACATGCTTTGTATCAATTCTAATTGTTCAATCTTTAAACATCGAGCTCTAAAAAAGGCTGAATCTGCTTATTGTCTTTTCACTCTTGTTGATTGTTATGAGCTGATGATGTGGCTATGATGAGCTGTTCCCTTCACAGACTATGAGGAACATATGCAAAGAAGAGGACTATGCTTTCCTAAACAACCAGAAAAGTGAGCAACTAGACAAGACTTCAAAAGAGACCAGGTTTTGTGAGAGCGAGTGGCAAGAGGAACAGGAAGAACGGGTGAATACGTCTCTGCAATCAATCAATCCCAAAAGCACTTTTAATAACTTTTTGCCCATGTTTATTAATGTCTTGATAAATGTGCATGGTGGGACCAGCAGCACCGCCGGAGGTTAGACCGAGAGCAGCAGGAACAGGAAAGGAAGTGTGAGCTGGAGAAGCAGAGGAGGGTACGATGTGCTAGGCGCCAGCTTGGCCATCAAAGCTATAGTAATCTGCTGAGATAACGCTATTTATATCCACGTCTGATAACCAAATGTTTTCTCGCCAAGCAAAACAAGCCTTTCTCAGCAGACTAACTTTTAAACCTAATTGTGCCTGATTGCTTTATTGGTGCAATGCAGTTGCATGCTCACTGACCTCGGCTTAGCAAAACAAATCACGCTGAGTAGATACACAGTGTGAGTGTATGGTGAGTTAGTTGGCAGAGACTCCAGGCTGAGTTGCATAATGATGAAGAAGCTTGAGAGTAGGCTCAGAGATGGTATGTGTGTCTGTGTATAAGGGGAGAAGCTTTCCAGCTGCATGCTGTTGACTGCCAGCACAGTGATGGTCTAACGGGATTGTGTAAGGTCACCAAAGGACAGCTTGTTGTTGTTTCCATTTGGTCAGCAATTATGGGAAAATACTGCTATACCATTTTACTCTAGCTTCCTTTTGTAGGTGTTTCTGAGTTAATCTAGAATTATTTACACTTAAAATTACAAACGGGTGGCAAATTGGTTACACTTCCTAATGTATTCTCCAGTCCATCCTATTACGATCCATCACTGCCGTTGTCCAATCTAAATAAATAACACACACAGAGCACACACCTCCCCCTCCCCCCTCCCCCGTCTGGGGACCTGGGTGTGAATGTGCTGAGTGTCTGAGGAATGAGGTGCTGGAACATATTTTTAAAAGTCGGAACAAACAGAGGCACCACGCTCTGATGTATACCATATGCTGAAACGCATACAGGTTCTATATGCATAACTCAAGGAGCTGTTCCTCAAGGAGCTATACCATTAACACAGCGGAAACAGGAGAGTCCACATTAGAGATAGTTAAAGCATGAAACAATAGAGGTCCCACGCCTAGCCCTATCGCCCTTAATCGACTGAATCATGAACAGTAAACCCCGGCTCTGAGACACACAGGAAATCATTTGTCAGAATTAGTTACTTTTCAATATAAAGGGTTAGCCCAAAGGTTCGGGAGCAGCCATTACTTTACATCAGAAGAGGCTAAAGCCTATTAATGCATAAATCATCTTGTTTGTCAAGGCAACAATTAAAAATGATGTAATTCTCATATCAACTGCTTATGCAAAGCTTGGTGAGATCATTTTTAGAACTGGGTATTTCTCATGTACTTGCCATATCATCCTGCCATGTCAGACTGTAGTGATTGTGTATGTCTTCTGAAGGAGAAGGAGGAGCAATGGAAAAGCCATGTGGCAGGACTAGCATCTGAGCGTGAGTCTGTCCGTGGCAGATTACAGAGGCTACGTGAATTCAGGGTGAGGTAGCCCCTTGATCACCCCCCCCCACACACACACACACACACACAATAAATTGATTAACCACACAGATGTTGGAGTCAGGGAAAGGCTGACCTAACTACACCAGATGTTACATTTAGCATGCTGAACAGTGCCAAGCCATTGCTTTAGACTAACACGAGTCACAAATACAATTCCTATGCTGACTTAAACAAGCTCTTTAAGAGCTCTGAATCAAAGAGAAATCGGGACACATGGCAGTTGGATGGCTAGATTTTACACAAAGATATGCACTGTCAAATTGTCATACCTGAATGTAAGCACTGAGACGGCTTAATGAAGACATTTAACCACTGTCCTGGCTACTAAAGGTCTGTTATATTTTTATGTTATTACTCCCACAATTACTTTTTGTATTGTTTTCTATTTAACCTAATGGATTAGTACCTTTTTGCAGTGCTTACAATGTTTGTCATAATTTTACGATCTTTGGCCTATAATGTACATGTGCATCTGTGTAATTAATGGGTGTATTGTGAGTGTGTGTGTTTGTGTGTGTGTGTGTGTCTATGTCTATTAAGGATGTGAAGACAGATTTTTTATGGGAGTAAGAGATTATTTTACGTGGAGCTGACTAGTGTGCCAATGCTACTATCCAATTCTGTTAATAAGGCTTAGCACATACATACATGCAGACATACATACATGAACATGAATACATATATACAGTATATTTGATCTGATTGATTAGATGAGCATGCTTAACCACAAATTTAACTCATTTATTTCAGAAAGTAGGGCATGCATTTAAGCACAAATTTGTAATCGGTACTGCTATATGCTGGGGGCTTTTTTGTAGCACTGTTCACTTTACTCACATATTAACATGTAACTTCCCTTGGCAGGACTTTCAGAAGAGAGTGCTGATGCAGGATCTGGGCTTGGAGCCTGATACAGCCAGTGAGCAACTCACCCACCTTCTTAGGAGACTGTAACAGAGGTTATGAACTGGTAATGAAGCATGACTATTATTATCATGTGAATGTAAAGAAAACAAGATGAATAGTTTTGAGTGGCATATTAATCATTGAAGTTATATAATATGCTAAACCAATCTGAGAATCTAGGTATATGGTGCAAACCAAGCTATTTTTGTGCATTGTAATTAAAAAGAAAAAGGAAATGTATACATTTTTGTGTAAAACTGCTACTACAACTAATGATAATAATGTAGACCATGAATGTATGTATTACGAGTATGGTATTGTGACAATAAATTGCTATAATAAGCATGAACCACATTCTCACATCACATCAAGAAGGGTATCAGGTCAACATGTTTCCCATGATGCTGTGGGCTTCAGTGTGATTATGTTGATCCTAAACAAAATCTTTATTTAGATTTGTGTCTAGTTCAGGGACTTTAGACTGATATACATGACTAGTGTGAAAGAGCGAAATAAAGAGAAAGACAGAAAGAGGGCCCCAATAGTGTAGGTCTAGCTTTAAATAAAGAAGATTCTCTGGAGTCATGTTGCAGCATGTCTGATCCCTAAGGGCAGGAAAATGCCAGACTCAAGTGTCTCTGTCTTTCTCTCATTTTCCTTGATACACGCAAAAGAGCACCAAAATTACCACCAAACACTGCTGCCCCTATTCTGTTCTATTCTAATAGTGATTGGTAAAATATCCAATATAATATCTAATATAATATCTACCTATGTAAAGTAATGTTGTGAAATCCTACAATACAATGTAATCATCTATATAATTGCATGGAATCAGTCTGGTGCTAACACCCTAGTTTTGATGTGTTATTTTAAAGGATTAGGACATAATTGGCAAGCTTTTCTGGTCTACCTGCCTCGGCTACATAATCACGCAAACCTCACATGATCCTCCTGCTCACCTTTTATTTACTATTACACACACAATCATCCATCTAGCATATGGAAAACTTCTCAACTGCATGAATAGGTGGAGATCTAGCAAAGGGAAATAAAGGAGGAAGCAATGTACAATTCAGGCTTGTAGACTTAACTGAGGAATGTGCTATGGGCAGGGCTTACCTGTGTGTATGTGGCCTCGCATACAAAATGGAGGAGTTTGGAAATATACGCACACAAAATGGAAGAATTTTAAGGTGTAACCAACACTTGAAACCATGTGAAACTTAAGTATCTACCATCTTCTGTTAAAGAAGAGTTGCCCTAGAGGAAATTCTCGGAAAAGGATATGATTGTTGCCCCCTCAGTGCCTGGGCTATGAAACACCCCACATGTATACTTTACACTCTTGTAAAATGCCTCCAGCTCTGAGTGATACATATCTATATGCATTCATGTTAAGTAAGAAAGTAGGGTACAACATAATGCCTTGCGCATAT
>JAOVVF010000014.1:7986511-8012120 GCA_028565595.1 Duopalatinus emarginatus
TACACATCAGTCAGAAAGAAGAAAAAGTGGTTAAGGCTGCCAGGAAGGATATAGTGATGGCACACGATGGACAGTGTTTATCAGTCCATTTCAATTCCAGAAACCTGTTGCGCTTATGCTAGGCCACATTGGAGCTGGTGGATGAATACATACAATTAGACAAACATATACAGATTGTTGCATTTTTGGCATCTGTTGGCTTATTGTCACAAACTATTGCTGTCAAATTTTCACAACATTCATTTCACCCGGTCAAGCCCTGTCAAAGAAATGCTAGAGGCAGTGATGCAAGAGGATTATTGTCACTAATCTCCTCCC
Organism: Duopalatinus emarginatus; assembly: GCA_028565595.1. Taxonomy (NCBI): domain Eukaryota; kingdom Metazoa; phylum Chordata; class Actinopteri; order Siluriformes; family Pimelodidae; genus Duopalatinus; species Duopalatinus emarginatus. Next base: position 7,986,830 of record JAOVVF010000014.1, read on the forward strand.
AACTGCTACCACTTTAACTATTTGTGAATGAAAACGTCTTTAGAAAAACACCTGACATCATACATTATGGTGTTATACAACACACTAAACTGGGCAAGGTCATCTACAGGCTTCATTTATTCATTAATGAAACATTGATTAATCTATCATGTTTCTACATAGCTGTGTAGTACACCTACACCCAGACAACACCTGCCATGACGTCTAAGCCATTAGCCAGCCAAATGACACACTGACTGGAGCTTTATTAAATTATTCAGCCATCAGACTGCCGTTAGTAGAGAGAAAAGATTATAATTACAGGGTGAAGCCAGTCCTTTCACCATATCACATTCTCAGAGTTTGCAGAAAGATTATATGTGTCATCAAGAAAGTATACTTCAGAAAAGCAAGAGGCTTATAGCAGGTATGATTTGATTAATGCCAGAGGACTGATACAAACCTATTTTTTGCTTTTGGCGACCCATATTTCAACCCTCTTTCCAGTAAAATATACTTCACATAAATGAGTACCATGCAATAATTACTTCAGTGCAAGCATACTGTTACAATATGGTTAGATGGCACAGCTAGCTAGTATAAAAGTGTAAAAAAAAATTGTAATGCCTTCACAGCCACCAGGTCATAGACAAATCCTTCTTTTATGTATATTTTATAATCAGTTGTTCACAACCAGCCTGGTTTGCTGACATTCGAAACCACTGTATGACAGTCAAAGAATGGCAATCATGTACACGCTTCTTTCTTGAAACTATAGAAACTGATTAATGAACAAAATAACAATCACAATGCTGCATGAGGTGATATGAAAATTAAGTTTGATTAAATTCACAAATAATTGATGATAGTGGAAAGTGATCTCTTGCCCTGCTGTGGGCACCAGCTGCTGCAATTCTGCATTCACTCAAGAATAGTCAGGCAGGCATTGTCCATGCCCAAAAAGCACACAGTGCTCTGCCAAAAGAGAAGCCCAATGACTCATTTGAGGAAAAGAGTGTGACAGCCAGATGTTGGTCTTCCTTTCCCAGCCTCCTACTATGTGTTAATCAGTCCCTGGCTGATGATAGCCAGTCCTGGACGAGAGTAATGGGTTTCCCCCAAAAGCAGAAGACCGTACGATAGTCGTAAACATGGAAAAAATGCCTAGCTGCAGACTTCAAATATTGGATCAACAGGACAGTGAACATGCTCTGTAAGAACTTAGAAGAGATTAGGTAAAGGTTGAAGCTTTAATATAGAATGGGATTTCAATTCCATATGTCCAGCTATATATGCTCTACATGTGGTTGACATTATCTTGGCTTATGAAACTGACTTCTCAGTGCATAATCTTTATTGACTGGCCTTTCCATATGAGACATTGTAACTAATACATACAACAGAAACTGATTAAAAACAACAACAACAACAATAATAATAAATAATAAGTAGTAAAAGTGAAACAGCTTATTAGTTGACCCTAAGCATAACAAAGCCTTACCTGGTAACATATACCTCAGAAACAGCCTTATCATCTAGTTTACTTAAGAGAAAACTAAACAATTCACAATTCAAGAGTTCCATCATTAAAGAAAGAGATCTGTAACAAGTTTGACACCCATCAAGTTTTATGTATTGTTTATACAGTACAGTTTGTGCAATAACGTATGTAGTTCATGTTCCTTATCCCTTATTGAAAAACAAGTTTCATAGTCTCTAATAAACAAAAAGATGTAACATTATTCAGATAAATAAATAAAGCCTACAGTGATGGTGTTACCTGAGAAAATGAAAGGGAATAATTATTTGCTGTGATACGCTACATCTCATAAAATTCGCAAAGCAGCTTGGGTTTGTGCAGTTTCACAAAAATCGTTCAGTAAGCATGGACCAGATGTGAACGTTGAGTCCTGTCAAAAAATATCTTCCAGTTAGCTTAAGAACAGATGGAGGAAAAAATCTGCAAGAGGCCCCATGGAGGAGATTCCTGTTCTTTCATTCCAGGTTCTGCTCTCAACCAGTTGCGCTGTGCATGGGATGAGGTCCTATGACAAGCGGTCCTATGAAGCCTTGGCTTAGAGGCCAGAATGAGATTGCCTCTGCAGACTGTGTGGATACATCACAGCTTTAAAAGCAATCAAAACATGCCGCCTGTGGACATATGCTCAGACATACAGTAGAGAGATAGATATGTAATGACCTCTCTTGCATTAGCGCCAGTGAGAACCACTGTATGGAGGGTTCTAATTCACTTCAAGAACTCAGTGAAAAGCTTAGCCCTACCCTCCATCCTCTGCTAGTCCCCCATTCTGAGTATGGGCACTCTGAAGATCTTATGGCCGGCTAACCCCTTTTGCCGAACCCTCCTTGTCCTATTCACACTGCTGTCTGTGTGCCCCCATCATGATGGGGTGACATGGAGGCCTGGCGGGTAAATTGGCTAAAGCTGGCAGCACGTGCACGGGTACGGGGACGGGAAGCAGAAGTGGTACCATCAGCCTGGGTGAGGTTAGGCAAGGGAGCCTGGGGCTCAGAGATTGGCTGCACCTGCTTCCCAGACTCCTGCAGCAGCAACTGGCCTGATTCTTTTGAGAAAAGGCTATGGATCAGCTGAAGCTTTTCCTTCTCCTCTTTCATGAAGACATCTACAAGCATAGTCTTTTCCCTCTTAATCTGCTCACTGATGTTCTTTGGTACATCCGGGATCACCCAGGCCACCAGGAGGCCTAAGAACATTACCAGGTTCTGGAACATACACATCAAGACATGGAGTAATGAGTAAGAAAGAAGAGTGAAGGTGGTCATAAAGAAGCAAGAAAGGAAACAATGGGTAAAGAATGCAGACAAAGTATCTCTTAAGAGTATCACTATATGTGTTTCGTTACCCAGACAAGACATCATGGTTTTATATTACAATTGTTTCCCTTTGCCAATGCTATCCATTACATTCAGTGATTACTAACATACATGGTTGAAAGCTTACTTTGAAAATGTATTCTGTTACTGCTTCCTGATTACCTTATTAAAATTGTACCAAGTAACATAATCTAACCTCAAATCAGCTGACCTTTCCAATATTAATCCATTCATTTTAGAGTATATTCCATGTAAAACCTACATTCAAAATGTAACATTGTGTGGGTTTTTTTTACTCAGTAATATGCTAATGTTGAGACATACTGAAATGATCTTACCAAATCATGTTGTATTATGTTACTGCTAATCTCTTGTACTAAGTGCAGCCATTTAAAGCTTAACTATTTAATAATCAACCACAAGAATTTATTTACAGCCTAAAAGTAAGAAGCCTAATGTAAAAAGAGAGAGAGAGAGCAGGAGAGAGTGAGAGCGAGAGAGAGAGAGAGAGAGAGAGAGAGAGAGAGAGAGCGTTTTAATTTCTCACATACATTATGTGGAGGTTCTAGCAAATCATTTGGTAATTTTCATTTATTTCCTAATTAGAAGAACTAAAGCACAGGTGGCATGTTTCGAACTGCAACTGAATTAAAAAGTTATGTTAAAGCATCTGCATGCCGTGAAATCTGGATTGTAAAACATACTGTAACATATTTTATGTGCCAGGAATCCTGACTGACTGCTATTTTTTTTTTTTTATGCAAGACATACACAATGCAATGCCTGTGCATTATTTTATGGCGCGAGCAAACAAATAAGTTCCTTATATTAGTAACTTACACCTACTACTTTATATAGAACAGAGAATACTCCAGCTGAGGAAAGCTGGTCATAGTCATGGTTTGGGTGAAAACCTTCCAACAATATAAAAATCTATACCTGGAATAGTATTACAAATCCAAGTCGGGCTGCTAGGATTGACCAGTACTGTTTGGAGAACTGGTAAGGCTCTGAAGACCAGGGTGGTTCCCTGTAATCTTTATACCTGCAGACAAAATCACAGTTGAACGTGTGCTTACAGGCAGAGGTATTTCATGCAACAGTTTTCTTCCAAGAATCGTTTTTCTGTATGGCCATAAAACAAAACGAGTTTTTTAGCATGCTAAATAGTATATAACAATAACTTAATCAATCCATATGGGATTTTTAATAAACTTAAAACAACCAAGGAGGCAAGAAAACGATGACTTTTTGTCAGTACCATTTCTGTCTTTAGAGTTGAAGCATTGTTTTTCTCCATGGACCTCCTGATCAAGCCAAGTGAAGAGGGTAGAAAAACATTTCAAAAGCTTTCAGGTTTTCACTACCCATAATGAAATATATATAAAACAAAGTGTTTATGTTTTATTAGGTAAAGTTATCTGGTTCCACTTTAGACTGAATGTTATTATAAGATCTTGGTGCACCGATATTGTAAGTGAAGAGAAATAATTCCTTATAAAGTATTATTAGATTTTCCATTTGCATACATTAAACTGGCTATAACCTACAGGCAAAGTTCACCTAAGTTTTTGTTTACTGAGTTATGAAAGCTATGTGCAGGCTGTAACTGCTTGATACCTTTTTCCACTTTTAATATTGCCTATATAAACTATACAATTCAATGGAAACAAACTGAAATCTTTTAGGGGGAAAAATTAAAAAATAATTAGGTTGTATAAATATGCACACACTTAAATTAATACTTTGTTTTAAAGAACCTTTCGATTTTATAAAAGCATTCGATCATTTTGGGTAGGAGTCCATGAGCATGGCACATCTTGACTTGCCGATCTTGAAAGAAAAAAATCTTTGGCCGCTATTCATATGCATAGACATCTTCAGGTCACCCTACAGATTTTCAATGGGTTCAGGTTTGAGCTCTGGGTGGGCCATTCCAAAATGTTGATCATCTTCTGGTAAGGCCATTCTTTTGTTCATGTGGATGTATGCTTTGAGACCTCATCCCTAAGGGTTTTAAGCCAAAATTGACTGATCTATAAAACTCTTCATAATTTCCTCTACCTTGATAAAGCCCCAGTTTTAGCTGAAGAAAACCTGCCTCAAAGCATAATGCTGCCACCACCATGCTTCACCGTGGGTCCGGTGTTCTTCTAGTGATGTGCAGTGCTGTTGTTTGCACAAGATATACTTTTAAAATTGCCAAAATGTTTAACCTTGGTCTCATCAAGCAATAACACATTTTCCAACATGCTTTTGCCAGACTTGATGTAGGTTTTTGCAAAATGTGGCCTGGCATGAACTGTTGTCAGATGTAGTACACAAATAGTACCTGCTCTTTAAATCCAATTGATGCTTTGTGAACTCTTTGCAGACTGTATCTTTTGCTGTAAGATTCATTTAAGTAATTGTCAAGAAAAATCCAACTAGAGCTGCTGAACTTTATATAAAGTTAATCAGAGTCACTTTAATTAATGGCCGGTGTGTACTGACTACTATTTAATGAGTTTGAATGTACCTTAATTCTGAACACAGCCACATCCCCAATTATAAGCCTGCTTATGCAACCACATCATTTCTTTCTTTCTTTATAACCTATGATTTCATAGGTTATAAGAATACCCTTGTTTTTCCTGCAAACAGTGTAAGAATTAGAGGATTTATCTGGAAATTTTTAATTCTATATTATCACCTTGTAATTTTAGTCTCGTGTGAGCCATGCTTAAGGTAATCCTTTCTTGCAAGACCAGTTACAGAGACTCAGTGAATGGTGACTTCACAAAATGTACAATTATAACGTCACTCAATGTGTTAAATGAAACATGATACAAGACATGGTTTCGTTATATTAGTTCAATACAAAATATGGTGCAAGAATAGAGTGTATTAAATGATAAGCCTGAGCTAAATGATACTACCGTTTATTCCAATGGTATAAGAGGTCTGCAAAAAAACCCACTGGCCTAAAGATACATGCTGCCAATGTTTAGATATGCTATTAAAGATTTAAAGCCCTTGAAATGCCAGTACAGCATCTAGCCCATTAAGACACAAGACGTCCCATGCTAAAAGCAGAATGTGAAGTCATCTCTTCCTTTCCTTCTTCAGTATACCAGTATGCCCAAATGAAGCAAGAAGTTAGAGTGGTCTGGTTTACTGAAATGACTGAAGTGCTCAATAGCATAGAGATGTTAAGGTATTGTATCACTGTGTCAGGTGTCCTATTAACATGGAAGTTTGAATTTAAATAGTTTTTGATGGACCTAATGATGTATAGTGTAAAGTCGCAGGTCATGTGGATATTATATAAAACAAGACAGGCTATGGCAGAATCAGGATTGTATCGTCACTACTCATCTAAGAGGATGTATTATTTCTCAATTCTCAGCCTTAAAGACTTGGACAAGTCCACTATTACAATTTACACTGCGACTTTTATATCAAACTACCAGCAAAATGAACGATCCGACTTCAGTTAATTTCACCATGCCATAAATCCAACATTAATTTCCTCATGTACATACTTCTAACTTGGGTTACTGCTTGCTTTACAATTTCAACACCATTTCCCTTTGCAAACCTAAATAGCAATTGTCACATTAATCTAGAAACCTTATTCAAAGTGTTAAATAACATGTAAACAGCAAACAACTCACCGGCACACTGTGATTGTGGGGACATCAGGTGCTGTGCCTGGTTGGAAATCACTGACATTGAAGTAAGACAGTGTGTGGTCAATGAAGCCATGCATGGTGCCAGTGTTACTGTACATGTACTGATAAACCAGTCGTGGGATGAAGTCTGAGGTAAAGGAGATGACAAAAGCCTGAAAAATACAGGGAACGTGTACAAGGCATCTTAAGGCATTAGTGTGTCAGTAGAAAAGAAAACATACAAGAGCAGAAAAACTGTGTCAAGTCTTTAAAAAAAAACCTGGGACAATCTACCCTACCAATTTATGCTGTTTCAAAGGCAATGGCAAATTATGATTAGATTTCATTTTTTTACTGGTTCTATCTGTGTAATACATATTTCAATAATTTAAATATTTTCATGAAGGTATCTTTCAGTAATTTTCTTTAGAAGTGCCTGGACTTTTGTACAGACCTGTACATAATGAGGTAGATTATGACATTTTAAATTTGTCAGTCTATCAATCTGTTTCTGCTAATAATGGCTCTCAGTGCTGTGGAAGACATGCATGTCTGCTTTTGGCCCGAAGTCTATCTTGTTGTTTATTTTTTTCATTAGAAAAATTATATTTCTGTGGATATATGATTGATTTTTAGCTAAATATCAAATCACATATGTCCAAAATGGACTAAATACATTAACTATAGGACTATTACTGATTATGCAACTTTATCTGACTCTGTTTAAAACCAAAGTACACTTTGTATATTTATGAAATCCATATAATAGAGAACACATCAAATCATTCAACAATATGTTTGCTTTTGATACCTCTGGTCCACATTAGAGTGTCTACTCCCAGACCTTTCTGACAATAGAGTTACAATATCCTATTCGAGAGACTCATGGGTTAGCTATTGCACCAGAAAGGAATAGCAGAAGGGCAAAATCTCCTTCAATCTTCATGTATAAATATACAAACAAAAAGCTTTTTTCACTGTGACTTGTGAGTCTTTTGTCCTGCTGTCTCCTTTACAATCATAATTTATTTTTGGGAAGAACCACATGAACAGTGTATAAAAAGTCTGACAAATAGACCCACTTACATTGATGAGAACTGAAAACTTGCCCAAGCCATTAAGTATATTGTACCAGATTCCTAAAAAAATAAACAAGATTGTCATGAATATGCATAAATCTCAGTACAAATGATCTGTTTTTTAGATGACAAACAATATATGTATATGTAGTCCAGTACCAATATCTTGTGCTCTCACAGCATCTGGTCTGCGCAGCTCAGTGACAAACTTCTTAGCATCCAGTCGGATCTCAATGATGTTGTTCAAGAGCGCAAAAAGAGGAGCCAAAGGAAAAGAGGCCACAAAGAGGGAGACAAAGCCAAACTGGATGACTGCAGATAGAAAAAGATAACCACACAAAGAAATAGACGGTTTAGAGTTCATCATGTTTTGGACGCAGTGCCATGCTGAGGTCTAATATACAAACTTATTATTATTCACAATGTTAAATCGTCTACACCTGGAGATATTAAAAGTCTGAAGGCCATAGGCTCTGAAATTATTAAAAACTATGATCTGTGTGTTTTTATTTCGATTTTTATCTTGGCCTAAATATCGTCAGGTTCTTTGGGAGGAAGCCTTAGGGACATTACAAAATTTGCTCTGGTGATATTAGTAAAATAGTTCGGATAAACACAGCCTTCAAAATTTTTCTCGTACCAATTGTGCATCTCATGATCAGACATGTGTGTATAAATCTTGGGCAGTGGTTTTAAAAACAGTAAAATATGCAGGGTGTGTTAATAAATAAACAACTGGGAACCTAGAGGCTGATAGTCAGGGGTGAGTCACCCAGCAGTCTGCTGACAAAGCAGGAATTATCCATGCTTATGAACAGATATGCCTGTAGGTCCCCTTGATTAAAAACCCCAAAACATTTAAAGAATTTGAATGCTTGTTTTTTGACCTTACTCTAATTCACATCCAATATGATCTTGTAAGAAATATTGTGAAGCTTTATATGGATTTCTGCAAGAAAGTGAATTGAAATTAATCTATGCAAAAAAAAAAAAAAAAGTAAATCATATAATCTTACAAGCTTCCTGGAAAACTAGTGAAACTTGCCTTTTGGCAATATCTGGCCTGTCATTCCATATCATGCCTTTAATTTCACCTTAAAATGACAGACACTCTTCACAGCAGTTTCTTGTACAGTTTCAGTACAGACTGTGTATTGGGGAACAAGTGCTTTCAGTCCCTTATTCCTTATGGCATGCTTTCCAGCTTTATGGAGATTACCAAGATTTTACTTAGTAAATGTCTGGCCAGAGTAGGTAAAAGTTGGGATACTAGTTAATTTACTAATATTTTCTAATATTTTCTAATATTTTAAAAAGGAGAAGCAAGTAAATCTGAAACAATTTCATGGAGGTACAAACAAATATAATATCATGAGTAGAATAAAAATACAGAACCAGATACAAATACAACCCTAGTAGGCATGGATGGTAACAAATTTCACCATCATAAAGAAAAGAAAAAATAAATTCAAACACCCTCTCACAATTTTCAATTCATAGTGAAATCTTTACAGATGGCACTGATGTTGGCATATTGTTTACATAATGCATACTATGTTAAGCTACTCAATCAGGCAAATCTCTATTTAGACAGCAGGTCTTTCAGAGGTTGTTTATCTTCCATAGCAGATAAACATCTTCATCTGAGTATGAAATGCCTGACTTCCCATCCTAACATCACAAAGCCTTTCAAAACTCCATCTGAAACTCCATCTGTCAAGCTAGTGACATTACTAGCTTGAATCTAGCTTTAGCCACAAGGATACTCCACAGATATCTGCCCACTTACCAAAAGCCTGAGTGTTTACACTCATACCTACCCAATCTTTCTGGAAAGTGCAAAGAGTATGTGGTGCCCTAAAAGCACCACATGGACACACAGGCGTTTATAATTCTGAAACCTGCAACCTCATGTCCTGTGCTACACTGACAGCCGGCTCAATGAAGCACCCAAGCAGGCAAGATAGGTTGCATAGGGCTGATTTACATAGCCAAGGCAGTGCAGACTCCAAGTTGGCAGAGAGTATTCCTGTAACCTAGCCCAGATGACCCGCTGCCAAAAAACTGAGGTATTTATTAGCTCACTCACACCAGAGTCAACAGCTAATTACTGAGGATAAAAGTTACACTTGTTTTAGCTGCTACTTTATGAAATCAGTAGATCAGTGTCTGCTGCCAAGTTATTAAATTCATCTAGAGACCAACTTGGACTGCTTTCAGACCTTAGTCATCATCAGATTAACTCTACCACCTGAACTTGCGGTGCATGAGTCGGACAAAACTTTCTTAGAATGGGCAGTGATTGTAGGTCTATAAACAATCCTCATTTATAAGCCCATCCTGATTGACACTTGTGCATGAACAGAAGTCCTGGAGCATAGTTGGACATCTCAGAATACAAAAGAATTGTTGACCGTTCTGCAGGAAGTATGGTGTTCATTGCCTACAGAATATTTCTGAAAACTTATGGAGTCCATGCCTACAGAATATTTCTGAAAACTTATGGAGTCCATGCCTACAGAATATTTCTGAAAACTTATGGAGTCCATGCCCTGTTGGGGATCTACCAAATATTAGACTAGTGTTTTTTTGGTGCTTCAGTGCACAATAATCAGGTTATTTGACTAAAAAGTTCAAGGAAAGAAAACAACCCTGTAGGTCTAAGCAGAACTTAGTTACTTAGTTACTTACTCTATGCCAGGCTTCAGTACAACAGAGAAAATGTATAACACTGTATTAGAATAAATGTGTGACTGAACTATCCCCTGTACACCTGACACTATAGCCATATGCATCCAAGTTGGCGACTCCTTAAATTATTCATGTGTTCAAACATGTCGAGTAGGGAGATGGGGACTAATGTACAGCAGATGTATTTTCAGGGATTCTAACATCTAATCCAACCATGTGTGGAGGGTGGCATGGGATGGCCATGGCTACTCCTATAAACCTTGAAGCCAACAGGTTGTTGATCATTATTACTAAGCAGTTTTCAAGCCATTCCTGTTAACAGACTCAAATGGCAAAAGGAAAAGCTGAAAGGTAGAATCAGTTTCATGTATATTAGGTATGCCTTGTAGGATAATTTTACATCAAGTTTATGTTTTTAAATGAATTAATTATAAATAAAAACTTTAAAATATCTCTTGGAGGAGGTGAAGTGAGAGAAAGCAGGATAGGGAGGCTAAACAGAGAGCAAAAGACAAGCCCAACGAAATCCTAGGTGAAAGGTAGTCAAGACAATAATTTATTCATTCTTTAGTAAACGTTTTATCCTGGTCAGGGTCATGATGTATCCAGAGTCTATGTAGGAATACACTGGGTATGAGTCGAGAATACAATGAGCCAGAGTAAAAACAAAATAGCTGAGACTCTCACATATGTAACCTAACATACCGTACTGTAACATTACATATTTACTGACATACAGAGATATACATAATGATAGGTGACTAATTAAAGGAAAAAAAAACAGAAAACACATCGGGTTCAAGGCCTCAATAAGTGTTTCACGGCCTTTAACCACATCTTAACTCAAACACGTATGGGATATTAGTGTGATTCTGTGCTAGCACTCTCCACTATCATCAAACCACCAATTCATAGAAAACTAGTTAGAAAAACAGTATTTATCCTTCCTGTACTGTTCCAGACTTGTACAATCTATGCCAAGGTTCACTGCAGCTTTTCTGTCCTTTAATTTAAATATGTAAGTGAGTCTAGTTTTCACCAGCATGAGACTTAAAACCACCCATTCCCATGAACACATCTAACATAAACTGAAGCATGAAATGTGTCAAACTATAGCAGTTACACATGTACATCATCTGGCATTCATTAAATATTTCTTTGCTACAACCACCCACATGCTCTGGGTGAACTATGTCAAAATGTCCTCTGTTTGCCAGAAAACATCTGTCTAAGTCCAACAGATTTACTTAATGCCTTCATGAGCAGGATCTGGTGTCTTAGAGGGAAAAAACTCACTCACTCATTGTTTAAGCCTCTTACCGGGTACTGCTGGGTTGGGGGTTGTGGGGGCACTAAAATCTATCCCCTAACTATAGGGGAAAAGGAAGGGAAACACACTGGTCCATTGCAGGGGAGACACACACTCCCACCTAGGTGCAGTTACGTATCTTCAGTTCACCTGCTCTAGCAATAGAGTCAGTAAGACTTGGTTTAACCCATTCATTAAATACATGTATGACATGAATATGAAATGTTGTAGGTTTTTGTTGTGGCATTCAGAGAAGATTTTAAGTGCCAATGATCCAGAAATCCAAACCTTAATTCATTCTCACCGAAACTTGAGCTGAGAAGATCCTGAATTCTTTGAAAGAGTCTTTGTCCAGATTGCCTAAAGGTAGTCATGATCTCTAATCTGAATCCTGATCAGGATATATATATATATATATATATATATATTTGCTTACATAAGAACCTCATGAATAGGAATCTGAATAGGGTAAGTAGTTTATGATTCCAGGTGAGTGATTCCCTGTAACCAACAATTTATAGTGAGGCAAAAAATTACAGCTTATAACTTGTACAGGACACAAAACTGCTTTTCTGTCACCCCCCCCCCCTCCTCCACACACACATGGAACATAACCTTTGTGGGAAATAACATTTCCAGCTTTAACATGATTGACATTCACTGCTTTTTCTTCACAGTAAAACAATGACTTACAGACTGGAGGGCATGCTTCAAAAACCCAAGACTGAGACGCTGTTCTCTTTTAGGCCTCTGAGCATTAACACTCCAGCAAAGTGTCATCTGAACTGCATTAAGATATGTTATACAGCTATAGCATGACTGAGTTTAAAAATTAAGAAAATATTACCTTTCCAAAAGCATCCATTAATGTGGACATTACATCTATTAATAAGAGCAAACTTACTTTAAATTACATTAATGTTCTTTGTTATTTTAGGTCTAACTGAACAAGATGAACTACATCAGTTTGTAAAATACACTATGTATTATAATGTACTGTACCTATATCATCTGTTGAGCTGAACTTAATATAACATAATCAATTTGGCAAAAATCCCTACAGTTAGTTCACCTAATAGAAAACAATTAAATTGTTAGTGATACTTAAAAACCACCCACTGACACCCCCACTGACACCTTATTTAGATATATAATGCTGATAGCATAAAATATGCCTATTGCATATACTCTACATACACACATTAATGAGCAATGGCATTAGTAATGATTCAGTCATGAATTTATACACAACACACTGACTAATGGAAACATTGTTTGTTAACATGACCAAAAGACAAATGCATGCACTAACCTAGTATGCAAACAAACCGCAGTGACTCAGAGGGCCACCAATAAATGACTAACCAGGACATCAAAGTAGCTTAAAGTGATAAACATGTGCATTCCTATAGGACACTTTAAGGCTGAGAGATGGTCACTTACTCATCTCCATGTATTCGGGTGTGAGGCCATCAAATGGCTCTAGGTCGTAGTCCAGGTGCCACTGACGCAGAGTGCGGCCTGTCGGTTCTACATCATGCACTTCAGGAGCTCGCTTCTTTTCCTTCAGGGAGCGGAACAGCTTCTTCAGCTTCCTGCAGAGAAGAACAGGAAGAACAAAAAGACCACATATTATTTAATAATATATGAATGTGGTATCTTAAGGTACACTCTACTCTACTTTAATTTAAACACAAAAATCACAAATGCAAATTCAGTACTGCACTCTATTACAGATATAAAATAAATAACATGGTTTAGCTTTTCCTCAGCTTTGTAAAGTGAATGAATGAAGGCTGTGTGTTATAAGTCTGTTTCTCAGCTGCAGCCTGGCAGCCAAACACTCAAGAGACTGATGAAGTAGCAGAATGCAGTAGTAGAGAAATAGTAGCAAACTAACATTAAATATATTACCTACAGTAAAGGAACGATATATACCAGCTTTTAGGTAATAAACTGCTGCTACTGGTGGTTCCTTGGCGTGACATGGACATGTGGAATTCTACATGTTTGCAGAGCTCCTCACTTTTCTCTCATAACTTTTACTCCACAGTAAAAGTTAAACAACCTGAGTAAATGCCACCAATTTCAACCCAATAATGTTCCTGAAAGCATGCCTTTAATCTCAGCATGCAGTGTCATGCCAGTCTACTCATAAAAAGGTTCCCATGTACAGACTGACTCATTTTTACTTATTTAGGAATGTCAGAAAGGGAAGTTAGAAAGACTCTAATAATTTCTAAATCCAATGAAATTTCCAGACAGTGCTTTGATTAAAGAAAGAGAAAAAAAAACATTCCTGTGACTTGAAACCAAAAACTTTCTCATGAATTTCAACTGATGCTTCTTTTGCTGTCTCACAAGTGATACAGATGATCATGATCAGCATAGGCAGACAAATTGCACAGTACAGTAACTACTGTAGCATATAAAAAGTTACATTTATATAAATTACCAGAAACAAGTTACATACAAATAAATGTTAAATATTTTTCTTTAATTTTTTTTATTTTATTTTACTTATTCAGGTTGAACAAATAACATGTTCAAAATAGATACAAAAAGATTTTTGGACATCCTGGTAAACATGCAGATGTCAGGTTTTGACTTTTGTGTAATGCAGCCATGAGATGAAGGGCAGAAGTATGAAGCGCAAAAGCAGATTTTTTAAATTAATACAAAAGGTGCAGTAATCACTTTGGTTTAATATAGGAGCACACCGTAATCTAAAAAAAAAAAAAATACCAAATATATAGTAGAAATAAATTTCTACTGTACTGTAAATGAGTACAGTAGAGGAGCCCTTGGCTTCTGATTAAGTAAACAGGTTTGATCCCCTTCACTTTCACTGCGCATGGGGCAGCATATTATATCCAACAAAAAATGAACCGATGAATAAAGGTCTATTTCATTTGTTTTTTTATTGTTCTTATGAACAGTTCCTTGATTTTGGGAAGACATTTTCAGTGTTTCCCCACTCTTCTTAATCATATAACTTTGAAATTTTGGCAAAACATTCTACAGGAAGTCTTGCTGAAAACAATTATATAGTCGAGTAGCTAGAGAAGTTTAGTTGGATAAGGTTATGTTTTGCACATTTTTATCTACTGCTAAAATGTGACTGAAATTTGTGTCTTTTTTCATAAGCCTTGTTTTTTCTACAGTGTTTTCCAGTGTCTACTGGGCCATAGTGGTAAAGTATGCTGAATAAATGAATGAGTGAATTAATTAATTAATATTTGAAATAAAGTCAAATCAAATGCTGGTCCGAGAAAAATGTAACATCAAATGCTGGTCCCAGATAGCTTTGTGTTACACCCCAGTACCTTATAGATTTAATTCACCTCGTATATTTAATTTCCTTAATGAAGTATGCTGTTTGTGTCTTTCGAAATAAACCTGTTTAAATGCCATTTACAGTTAGACTAACCGTGGTGTTTAAATAGCATTCATTGAATTAATTTAGTCCTTTTAGACCTGCACTAAACTTGGTTTGTGTATAGAAAGCCATGCTGGAAAGTTGTCATAAAAAGAGAATAAGGGTACAGTAAAAAAGAAAAGAGAGAAAGGGTGCGTGTGTCTCTTGCTGCCTCCAAGCCAAATATAGATGTTGAAATGGGCCATGTGGTCCATATCTCTGCCTATTAATGTCTCCAATAAAATCCGCTAAATGCAGCTGATGCATTATTTATACCCCAAAATACAGCCCTTTTCCAGAACATTACTTTTTAATGCCTCTGTATCAGAAGTGCCTTCCCCCTGTCATGCTAAAGCTCCCATATACCAGCTGCCGAGCTGCATTCAGAATAAAAAAGCACACAAATACATAGACACATAGGTACACATATACATGCACACACAAATATGGGCTCACACAGGCAGTCTTGGATGCAACAACACTTTCTGTAATGGTCACTGATTCTACATCTTAGAGTATATACTCATATACAATTTGTAGGGTACATTATAGCAGGACTAGGAGTAGAGTAATCTGTAGGGAGATCAGAACTACAATGTAGGTCAGGTCTGTGTGTAAAGGGAATTGTGGGATATTGAGTCCTCCTGTCCCCTCTGGCCTCCATCACAGAGCGTTTGTACCAGGCACTTCAGCCCTGTCCTTTCTCCAGTAACGAAGTTGGGTATTTATAGAGCAGAACAGGAGAATCAGATAAAGTCACCCACATTTTCTTCTGCCAGGCATTTCCAAGGACTCCGCTCTCATTATTTGCATTCCTGAACAAACTATTTTAATAGAAAGATGGAGATGATGAAATAGCAACAAGCACAGACAGTACACTTGAAAGCCGTGAAGCTGTGTCTTGTGGCTCTCATGTACTATATTTTGATAATCTGAGATCAATCATGAGATCAAGTACTTCTAATTTAGTAAACAATAGTGGATATATCTGTGTAATGGTCTGAAAAACACTCCACACGGTCAATCTTATTTTGCTCTTCTCTGTTCTGATAATGATGTGGCAGCACAGGAGCATTGCAGACATTGCAAACTAAAATAATAATGCAGTTTTGCTGTGGTGATCTACTCAAAGCATGATCAAATCAAGACAGGTTTTATTCCCCACAGTCAACTACTGTGGTTATTAAACTGGTTTTCTTAAACAATGTGATCGTTGCAGGCAGACACTAAGGCTAAAGGTTAGAAATCTAGACTAAAGTTAAAAAAATTTCTAAATAAAATAATTTATTTTAATTTTAATACATTAAATGATTATTTTTATGTTTTATTAAAATATAGACATCAAAGTAGTTAGAGGAAATTATGGTCAAAAAAACAATCTTTATTGTCCATGGCTCTTTTCCTACCGCTTCACATATGTGCTCCCAGTTTTAAATAGAGACATGAGAAAACCATAAAGAGAAACCAGCAGCTTTAAACCTGTCATGTATATAATTCACAGCCTATAGTTGTGTTTATGCTACGTTTCAAAATGGTCATACATACTGTGGTAACCGTCTCTCCTAAAAAAAAAACACACACACAAACAAAAGGCATGCAGCAGTATCACTGCCAATGAATCATTGATGCATCCTCTGTTGTAGGTGCATGAAGTGAGCCTGTTACCATAAACAGCCGTTTTAAAGCCACACGCCAGGACAGATGTAAACTGAGCCACGGGAAAACAAAACCCAAGAGGCACTGGCATTTACCGTTAACCCAACAAAGAAAAAGAGCTGTAGACTGGCCTGAAAGCTAGCATGTCACGTTAATTAAAATAAGTGGAAAACATGGTAGAGAAATAGACAATACAAACACCTTGAAGCAGTTTAAACGTGCTGGTTAGAGAAAACAAATACAGACAGGATACCAGAGTAACAGAGTAAACAGTCAGACATACACCTAGATCTTTTCAGTAGGGTGTCACTATTCTAATGAGTGAGGGAGGCAAGGATGAAGAGATTTGGGTATGTGCTCTTTTGAAGGACGATGAGAGAAAAATAGGCTAAACTGGGATTTTCAGTAAATGGGAATGCACGAGTACAGGTCCATTTGTTGCTTTGGGGAAATTCTGTCCTAGTTTATTATCCTTCCTATATATGTTTTTTTGCAGCCTTTACAGGAAAACTAGTCAGGCACAGGGTAAGCATTGCTATATGTTTATGAAGGTTATATAAAACAATTTAAAAATGTAACACATTTAAGTATTAAAAACTACTAGTAGTGTAAAACCCAAATGCATTTCAATAAAACTCGCCTGTAGAGAAAATTATGACATCCCACTTGTACTAGTTCAACATTCATTTGCATACTAGTTCAACATCCAAAATACTTGTGTAAACCTGCAATGTGCTACTGGGATGTGTGTATATGACTACACAAGTGAAAGCGAACCCAAGCTTAAGAAGCAATATTCAGAAATGGAAATGAGATCCCAGAGACAGCAATATAGAGATTTCTCATGCTGGAAAACTAAAAAGAAAAAGCCCTAACAAGCTTCGATAATATGTCAAATGTGTACCCTGGCAAAGACTTTGTCAAAACAGAAAATATGCATGACTGAGCATATAGGCATGGCTGAACATGTTTTTACACTTAGATGTTGCTGGGAATTTCTAAGCACTTACGGAATGCCAATCTCAAAGATGTTGTTCTGAATGAGTTGTTTTCCCAACATGATGATGCTGAGCTGGATACATAACTCAATAAGACAACCACCAGGGGCACACTAAGAGAGAAAAAAAGAGAAAGAGACAGAGATTGAGTACCAAGGTCTTGCAGAGAAAATGACAGTTATAACAGTGACAGCAGAGTGACAGGTATAATCACACACATATCTAAATTTACCTCTTCCATTCGATACTGGTTGAAAACATAAACATATTCACCAGGTCGACCTGCAAACCTGGAAACAAAACAAAAACATGGGTGGTTACATAAGCAGCGATGTCTTTCCCAACATCATCATAAAATCAATACTGGTTTCGGGTGAATTTTGCAACCATAGCCTCATCTAGGACCTAGAAAGTTTTACTTCACTTCTGTCTTTCTCGTACTAATCTTGCATTAGAGGGCATTTTCATTTTAAGCTTTTGTGTTAGGGCCACCACCCCATACCAACATTGTACCTTATTATTATATTTATCAGTAACAAAACACAAAAATAGCTCAAGATTTCAGATAGACATGCCTTTACCTTCCTTTGAAGAAGGCTACATAGAAAATTGGGGCATAAGCATTCATGAATTTTAGGAGGAAAGCCTTCAGAATCAGACGCTCCTCAAAGCCTGTCTCTGTCTTTGGAATCTCTGCAGACACATAAAAAAAATGTTATTTTTAAAAGATATTTGGGGATTACATGAATCATGGAAGTCTCACAGCTACATTTTTATCTACAGTGGAGATCACTGTCTGGACTATAGTGATGTTGGCAGTAAATGCAGCATGATCTCATAATTCCAGCACTCAGAAATTACATAGAAGGAAAGACTGTGATTAAAACATTCACGAGAGAAGAAGAACCACTACTTAGTAGTAAATACTCTAGGGCCTTAGTGCTCTAGATCCATGCAACTACCATGCAACAAAACTCAGAATATGTACAATAAATCTCACCCAGCTCTGTAAGCCAGGCAGCCACAGAGCCATAGATCTCATCCAGGATGAGGATGACAACTAGGTTGATGATGACAGCTGTGGCTGTGACGGTCACTCGCACGCTGGCTTTGATCTGGGGGTCAGGACTCATGGCCAGTGTAGCAGAGACAGTGATGCGATACATAATCACCGCAAACACAGCAGCAAAAGTTACACCAAACTAGAGTGCAAAAGGAGTAAGAATAAATCAGAAGAGAGCAGGACATGGCACAGATGCAAAAAAAAAAAAAAAAACACCAGAAAGACACTGTGACAAGATGTTGAATCTTCATTCTGAAGCAATTATTAAGATTATTAACAGAATATAACAAATATGTTTCTTAAGTAACACTGCTCACCATTAGTAATATAGAGGAGACATTAATGAAATAGCCAGGCAACCTATCCTTCCAAGTGAGTCTCTCATCTTCGGGCTGCAAATGAAAAAATAGAAACAGACAAAAACAGAGAGAAGGGGATTGAAAAATTGTGTAAATATTTATATTTGCCTGTGTTATCGGAGTACTATTCCTTCTCTTCATGGTTTATCCAAATTCATGTAGCATTTACAGTGTCTGTCAATAATGTACTACAATTTTACATTAAGGCTATTACTCTGAGGCCTTACAACCTCAGCCTTTACTCCAGAAATCATTTCCTGTATCTCTGAAGGATCACGTTTTCTAATTCACTAAAAAAAAAAAAAAAAATACTTGAAGTGCTTCCACTGCTACTGTACTACCGTTTACTAATCATACAACTTTGACAGCTAAATCAAAACAATCAAACCATGAAAACCTTCCAAGAAACTTCCTGTATTTCATGCATCATGGTAAGCTAATGCCGACAAAAGAAGCAAAATAAGCAAATGGGGAGAGTCTCTGGCAATCACTGAATGCATATACATAATACATAACGTTTCCTGGCTATCACTGTAACAAAACTACGAGGCCACAAAAGTCATTAAAAGGCACTGCACAACTTGAATGCATGCACCACTGAATTTCCCCATTTTATAATATCACTGCTATAAAAATATATATAAAATACTAATATTTAATTGTTAACATCCATCCAACTGAGCAAGCTAAGGATCTCTTGTAGTTTGTTCTGGTAGCCTCTCCTGGTTCTAATTAGGCTCATTAAGAGAGCAACAGCACCACCTAGCACACAGAAGCACCCACCATGACTAAACCATTCTGTCTGAGTCCTGAGACAGCCAAAGCAGCTAGAGATTGATGGCTTCACTTGAGGGAAGCTCTCAGAATGCCATAGCTTTGGGGTTTTGGAAGATAATGAATGTAGGTCATGTAACACAGCCATTTATGACAAACCGCAGGGAGGATCATGAGTCACATGTGGTCCTTCATTGAACATGCTGATTCTCTGCACACCCAATGCTCTCAGTGACAAAACACTCTACACACTCTTTGGAGAGGAAGATGAGGCAGATAAGCTTGGCGTTCCCTTCTTAGGCAATGTGAGCATTAACTGTTACGGAGCATTCCAGGATTTGAGATGATCTGAAACAGCAGCCGTCGTGCATGTGCAAGAAACAAAAGTCAGAGTTTCACTAACCAAAACCAAGCTGAAGGAAAACCAGGCCAGATGGATATGGTCTCCAGATACACTATAAATATACAATAATAATAAATGCATGATTATAAATTAAAGAAAATACCATAAGAAAAAATAACTTTATGAAAGATAGATAAACAGAACAATCTCTGCTTATTATTTTTGATGATGTGTTACTATGTATTCAATAACATTTTTTTGCATCACTTGCTGATGGAAAACTTAAATCAGTGCTGTCTCTCATAAAATATCAGCAGCCTAGATTTAAACAAGAACATGTTAATCCTTTCTATTTCCAGGTATCCATAGCTCAAATCTCTTTCAGCTGAACAGATGATAAACATGCTCATAAAAGTATGTCAATGTGTTTCCCCATCTTTGTGTATGATGAAAAATCACTAATAAGGCCAGGCTATCTGTTTACTAGCCAGCCAAAGTCCATCTGCAACATCTGTTGATGTGTTTCATATAAAGTGGAGCGTGCCTATTCTTCAGTTGTGCTTTTTATTCTTATCTCTATCACATAGATCAGTTAAATCTGTGACTACACACAGGTCTATAACACAACATTCAAGATCTATTCAAATTCGGACACTTGGACAAATCCTTGTTTCCATTCTCATGATGTGACTGATTATTTACATTTACATTTATGATTATGTGGCAGACACCCTTATCCAGAGAGACTTACAGAAGTTATTTAAAGTCTCTGTCAAGAATTGAGCAGATGCATTGACAGAATGTTGATATAATGGTCGTATATATGGACAGTGTTGCAGATAAATTGTCTGTTAACATTGGCCTGGGTGTCAGTGACTGCAATATGATGGTTCACATTAAACAAACCAGTCCACCAGGGCCAAAGTAAAGCCTTTGGAATATTAGTGAAAAACTTGCAGAGAATTCCTTTGAGGCTAGGTTATCAGTACAGAGAAGCATGAATGTGCATTTACGCATTCAGAGAGAGAGAGAG
The DNA here is from genome assembly GCA_028565595.1 of Duopalatinus emarginatus. Taxonomy (NCBI): domain Eukaryota; kingdom Metazoa; phylum Chordata; class Actinopteri; order Siluriformes; family Pimelodidae; genus Duopalatinus; species Duopalatinus emarginatus. Next base: position 8,008,041 of record JAOVVF010000014.1, read on the forward strand.
AGAGAGAGAGAGAGAGAGAGAGAGAGAGAGACAGAGGATGAAGTGGACGTGTTAGCCATACGTTACACATAGCTGCGGTTTCATTTAGCAGAAGACAGGAACATTTGTGGCAGAGATTATCGTCACTGGTCACAACTCTGACAATTCCATGCAGTATTTGCAATGAAGTAAAGAACTTTTGGGTGTTGAGTACAGAGAGAATAAATCCCTCTTCCACACACCCACACACTAATTCCTCCGCACCATTCTGCTCAGGCCGAATGACCCACGTCACGGCTCACATAAATACACCCATTCCATGTGCAAGGCCACAGAAAAACACACAGTCTCCAACAAATAATGGCAAATTTAATTATATAATGCCCAGCAATAAAAGCCTCAGACCTCCTGCTAAGATACTTACATTACAGTGAGACATTTAGATGGTTAAGGCAATATAAAGCTTTTGACCATAAACTAACTAGACCCATAGAAACCCAAACAGTCTATAGTTTTTAAGAATAGACCATCAAAGTTTTATAGCCAATTTGTGGTTCGACAGTCATGTGGAAAAAAAGAAACCCTTCAGTCAGTGAGCAGTAAACAGGAGTCTTTACAACAAATAAGATGAGGACAATATATATTTTAGTATACATATAAAAGCAACTGAGTTGGAAAAAAAGGTCAAACGGGCTTAATTGTACCCCGTAAACAAATAAAATCAGAAAATAATACTTGGTACTGAAACTCTTGTATTTCATTTGTAGACGTCACTACTAGTCTCATTGAAGTTATACCCGAGTTGGCACAAGTGTGTATTAATGCTTTTAACATCACTCAGTTATAACACCCCATGTGTGTTCAAGAAAAGGGGCTTTAATGCCACAGGGTTGCCATGACGATGAGAAAGGGATTGTGGTTTACCCTGCGTTTGGCATTCTGCCTCGTGTTGAGCTGTGGTACTCACGCTGGGCACACTTACTCTCTTTTCCTCCCTTCTCTCCCTCAAACAGACAGAAATTACAGTCTTCCATACCATCAGTAGGCTGAAGTGCAGCTCTCTCTGCTGGCCAAAGTACGTACATAACACTCCTGGAAGCTGGAGGACTAAAGCACACTGCAAGAATGTTTTTTTTAAGCAGAAAGGAAGACTTTAAGAAAAGCATATGGTATAAAAACAAATCCAAGAACCGAACATGTCCTTTCCAAAATTTTGCTACTTAAATTTAAGATGTGTTTTTAAACCTTCATACTTGCGGCCCAGTTTCTCTCTCTCTCGTTCTCACTCACTCACACCTTGTGCTCCCCATGTATTCTTAATTCAACACTTTTACACAGTGGTGTTTTTTGCGCACTGTTTATAGACTGACTGTTTTTATGTCTCTTCAAACAACCAGATTAACACTACGATGTTATAGTTCAGTCTGAATATTCTGATTATCAGAATCCGCTCAGTTTGGTTATAGTAGTAATTTTCAGACAACATCTCAAATTTATGTTTCTCAACAGCTCCTCACTTTTCTTAAAATTACGATAATTATATAAATTATATAGATTATATAAATTAGATGTCACTGTTTGATATTGTACCCCCTTTATTGTGATATATTAAACAAAAAAAATGTGTCTGTAAGATATTCCTGATCTTGGTTTCACCTGGCTGCTGAAACCATTATTCAGCATGTACTATGTTACATTGATGAATGCAATAAGCAAGAGAGGGAAATAACAGAATTTCTAAATGTTACCATTAAACACTGAAGGACATCATCAAGTGGAGAAAATGGGGCAACACAGTGACATTACTTAAAACAGGACGTCTTTCCAAAATGCACAAAAGGACAAGACAAAAACTTATCAGTGAAGCTGCAGAGAGACCTGTAGTGACATTGAAGGAGTTGTAGGAATATCTAGGACATACTGCTCACTTTCCGTACATGGCAGCAATGTCTGGGCTACAGGGCAGGGCGGCTGGACCTTTCTCACAAAAAAAAAACAAAACAACAAAACATCAAAGTCTGCCTAGATTTTAGAAAATGTGTTGTCTGATAAGAAGTCTGAAGGATATTCTATGTCTGGCACAAAATGCAGCATATTACCATCAGAACACAATACACAGTGAAGCATGGTGATGGCAACATCATGCTACTGGGCTATATAATGTGTATGTAAGGGTGTGTGGTTGTAAATAGGTCTAGCACAGTAGTAGAGTTAAAACAAAACACGTTCAGCTTTAGACTTCCAGCTTTAAAGGGGACATATTATGAAAAAAAAAACTTTTTCAGTTTTTGTGTACATTCATTTGGGTATCTGGAGAGCCCACCAACCCACAAACTGTAAAATAGGATAACCCTGTCAGTTCTGTGTGGGTTGACTAGATAAGATAACATGGGATTCAACAAGCTGTTCATATTTTGCATCCTCTGTGACATCCCACAGGGCCTCATTAGGATAATGCCACCCCTCTATCTGAATATCTCCATGTAATGCGCATGTATTGAGAATGCCATTTGTACAGCGGTGCCATTTTTTGTTTGTTTGTTTGTGGCAAGTCACATATGCTCCAGTATTAAGTCAAAGTTAAGGAAAATGTACTGCTGTCTGGTGTACCAACCAACCCAGCGATACTCAGCAAAAACTTCTAAGCATGTTCGAAAAACTAGTTAGTATAACACGGGTTGGTACAGGAAAAAAAACAACAACTTTACATTTGTCAGACATAATGGTTGACCTTATTCCCCATAGCAGATGGGGTCAGAGTGAGCAGTAACTTCTTAGCGGGGCAGTAATGGCTTTAAATTAGGGAAATTAGGCAGGTTGCAGGTTTGATCTGTACTGAAAAGACATGACTGAAGTGCCTTTGAGCAAGTGTTATTTTAATTCACCGGGGTACATGTGGAGGCCAAGTTCTTCTGTGTGCAAGCACAGTATCAATCACCTCACTTCACTTAAAAGCAACAGGCACTGAAACTGAGCATTTGTAAAGAGCTGTTTTAGACAGGGTGAAAAGACACCTGTGGTATTTGATCCATTCAATCATTTGAAAGAATGTCACAGAAAACTAAATTAACTTGTGAAAAATTTGTATGTCTCCCTTAATTTGTGGGTATTTACATCAGGTGTATGGGGTGTAGGAATTATGGCCATTTTTATATGTGCTCAGCTGCCCTGATATCATTTACCTTGATTTCATTTTTACATTGCAAAAACCTGCAACCTGTATTTTTCAACATATATATTTACCGTGTACTACAGAGCACACTCATGGACTTAAACCAATGTAAATGAACATGAAACTATAGTCAATGATAGAAGAGCACCCAGAGGCTCTTCTTTATAACCTATTAATGGTCATAAAAATGACCAGGCCTGGCAGGAAATTCAGTTGTCATGGAGAGACACAGAGAGCTGAGAAATTTCACACCTTTTAGAAATATAACAGGGCAGGTACAAGGCGCTTTAAATCTGATATAGTAGTATTTCTGAAAATGATATTGTACAGCATATACAGTATTTTATTGCACAGCATTGATTGACATGGCTACATTTCTAATAATTCCTTTTGTGTTTTAAACAGGAATTACAACTGGAATTAGTGGATAGACCAAGCACTGTCAACATGCCATCTGATCAAAATATAGTCTCAGGATCAAGCACTACATAAAACCTACATAATATACTATGTCCTTTTATGCTACTATACTGACTACACACTGTGCAGTTAGTGGAAGCTGATGAGTAAACCATACGTGTTTGGGTCAAACACTGTGTACACTATTGTAATAGAGGAAACCCATTTTGCACACTATGGCCCATGGGTATAACACCTCTTTAAAAATGAGAGCTGACCTAGAATCAACTGACTGTTCATAGTTACAGTAATTTTGACATTGAAAAATTGAGCTAATCCACTGTGAGCATGCTTTCTCTGAGGGATTTTTACATACAACCCCTCTGACACAGATTCTTCTATTATATACATGCCAAATGCCTGTGAATCTTACAACCCAGTGAGAAAACCACCTGAAGTGTCAGGTCACACAGAAGGTCTTAGAATGTATGCAACAACAACTAGCAATTCTTCACGTAGCTTCATTTATA